>JAJUPC010000282.1:0-459735 GCA_023614405.1 Avena insularis
GATCATCCGGCCACCAAAGTGTGGAGCAGCTGGTTTTTGGAAGGGTATAAGTACCCCTTCTTTAACATTGAGAACACTTGATTCATCCGAAATTGACGGACCTTGTGCGAGAGCTCTCATTACTGATCTCCAGCTATGCAGAAGGTCTTCGTCTTTGGTGGGAGCCAGAGAGAAGTTCATCATCAACATCAAGAATCAAAGCGCTTCAACTCCTCTCCATTCACTTAGAAATCCGTGATCTAAATATTCTTGTCAATATCTGGAATCTTGTTATTATGTTAAACTTGACTTTTGTGCCTTATCTTGTTGTTGTCATTTAGGGAGACTCAGAGATTGTTGTGGGTTATTGCCCTTCTAGTTGTGTAAAAGGCGCGGTGCACGCCTCGAAGAAGTACCTATAATTGAAGGTGGATCGGGCTTTGTTGTGAGATCCGAGAACGAGGTGAGCCTTTTGGCCAAGTAGTGGTCTTAGTACCGCCCACCTCCAGCGGTACTTCTCTTAACAAAGGGAAGGCTGTGATTGAACAAAAATCACAATGGCTCTCCTTTGTTCACTTGGTTCACTGGTTCTCTTCCACTACGCTCTTTACTCGCTAGTAGATATAGGTTTGCATTTGAGAAATTCCCACTAATTTAGTTTATCTAGAAATTTACCTTTGTCTTCAAGCCTAAAATTGAAAGCAATTAAGTGGTGTAACTTTTATTCACCCCCCCTCTACAAATTTGCCCATCTGATCCATTTCACCACAGGTGACATTGCATGTGTTCTTTTCCTAAAAGCACTAATCCACTAAGTCATTGCATGTGTCTTTTCCTAAACCATTGATCCTTTGAGTCATTACATGTGTGTACTTTTTTTAAACCACATGGATCCATTGAAGTCATCGCATGTATGTGTTCTTCCTAAACCATTGATCCATGGTGACATTTGCATGTGTGTTCTTTTCCTAAACCACATGGATCCACTAGTGACATTACATGTGCATTCCTTTCCTAAACCACATGGATACACTGAAGTGACATTGCATGCGTGTTATTTTTCCTAATACCATTAATCCATTAGAGTCCTTTGGATGTGTGTTCTTTCCTAAACCACGCGTTGATCCACTAGTCATTGCATGTGTGTTCTTTTTTCCACAGACATTGTTGATCCACTAAGTCACTTCATGTGTGTTCTTCTTTTTCCTACCTACATTGATCCACTAGAGTTATTGCTTGTGTATTTCTTTTCCTAAACCACATGGATCCCTTGGTGATAATGCGTAATGTATTCTTTTCTAAACCACATGGATGCACTTGTGTCACTGCATGTGTGTTATTTTCTAAACCACATTGATCTTAGTGACATTTCATGTGTTTATTTTCCTAATCCCCCATTGATGCACTGGAACATTGCATGTCTATTCTTTTCTAAATACATTTCAGTCCACTAGGTCATTGTATTATTGTTTTTCCTAAAACCATGGATCCGCTGGAGTCATTGCATGTTATTTTCCTAAACCACATGGATCATTGGAGTTATTGCATCTGTGTTATTTTTTCCTAAACCCACATGGATCCGCTGGTGACATTTTCATGTGTGTTCTTTTCCCTGGCTCCGCATTGGATCCACATTGGAGTCATTGCATGTGTGTTCTTTTCCTAAACCACATGGATCCACTGAAATTGCATGTTTGTTCTTTTCCTTAGCCACATTGATCCATGATGACATAGCATGTGTGTTCTTTCCTAAACCACATTGATCCACTAGAGTCATTGCATGTGTGTTCTTTTCCTAAACCACATGGATCAGTAGAATCATTGCTGTCGCGTTCTTTTCCTAAACCACATTGATCCGGTGACATTTCATGTTCTTCCTAAACATCGATCCACTTTCGTGACATTTCATGTGTGTTCTTTCCTAAACCATGGATCCACTAGAGTCCAATTCATATTAACCAATGTTCTTTCCTAAATCCACATTGATCCCACTAGAGTCCATTGCATGCCTGTTCTTTTCGGCGACGACATTGATCCACTAGAGATTGTTAATAGTAGTGTTTCTTTTCGCATAAACCTCATTGATCCACAAAGGAGTCTGCTTCGTATTGTGTTCTTTTCCTAAACCATGTATCCACTAGTGACATTGCATGCCTGATGATTCTTTTTCCTGGCTTGCACTAATCCACCTAGAGTCTGTTGCATGTGTGTTCTTTTCAGCTTTCCCACATTGATCCACGGAGTCGTCATTGCATTGCATGTATTGTACTTTTTTTAAACCACATGGATCCCACTAGAGTCATCGCATGTATGTTTCTTTTCCTAAACCACATTGATCCACTAGTGACATTGTAGGTGTGTTCTTTTCCTAAACTCCACATAAGATCCACACTAGTAACATTACATGTCGTTTCCTTTCCTCCAACCACATGGATGCACCTAGTGGCGTTGCATGCGGCGTTATTTTCCTAATGCACATTAATCCATTAGAGTCACTACATGTGTTCTTTTTCCTAAACCACGTTGATCCACTAGAGTCATTGCATGTGTGTTTCTTTTCCTAAACCCCATTGATCACTAGAAGTCACTTTGCATATTGTGTTCTTTTCCTATACCACATTGATCCACTAGAGTGATTTAGCTTGTGTATTCTTTTCCTAAACCACACATGGATCCTTTGGTGACATTGAATGTGTGTTCTTTTTAAGTAAGCCACATTGATCCTTGGGTGACATTTCATGTAATGATTCTTTTCCTAAACCACATTGATCCAATGGTGACATTTCATGTGTGTTCTTTCCCTAAACCCGGATGGATCCACTAGATTCACTATATTCGTCCTTCTTTTCCTGCATATCACATTGATCCCACTAGAGTCATTGCATGTGTGTTCTTTTACAACTTCACATTGATCCACTAGTGACACTGTGTGTGTGTTCTTTCTTAAACCCCATTGATCCCACTAAGTCACTACATGTGTGTTCTTTCCTAAACCACATTTATCCACTAGAAGTTTATTGCATGTGTTCTTTTCCTAAACCTCATTGATCACAAAGAGTCACTTGTGTGTGGTCTTTTTTCTAAACCACACATGGATCGACTAGTGGCATTGCATGTGTTATTTACTAAATCCTGCCTGATCCACTAGAGTCATTGCATGTGTGTTCTTTTCCTAAACCACATTGATCCACTTTGGAGTCACTTCATGTGTACTTTTCCCTAAACCACATGGATCCACTTGAATAACCGCACTTGTGTGTGTTCTTTTCCTAAACCGCGTGTTGATCCACTAGGGACATTGCATGTGTGATTCTTTTCCTAAACCACGTAACCACTAGTGATGACATTACATCAATGCATTCGCTTTCCTAAACCACATGGCCGTGCACTAGTGACATTGCATCTGCGTGTTATTTTCCTAATACACATTGATCCCACTAGAAGTCCTTTGCATGTGTGTTCTTTTCCTAAACCCCGTTGATCCACTGGGGAGTCATTGCATGTGTGTTCTTTTCCTAAACCCTATTGATCCACTAGAGTCACTACATTTTGTGTTCTTTTCCTATACCACATTGATCCACTAAGTCATTTTGCATGTGTGTTATTTTCCTAAACCCACATGGATCCACGGCGACATTGCATGTGTGTTCTTTTCCTAAACCACATTGATCCACTATAGTCTTTTTCATGTGTGTTCTTTTCTAAACCACATGGACCCACTGATGACATTACATGTGCTTGCTCTTTTCTAAACCACATTGATCCAATTGATTCAAGTGCATGTGTGTTCTTTTCCTAAACCACATTGATCCACTAGATTCATTCCATGTGTGTCTTTTCCTAAACCAAATGGAACAACTTGGTGACATTTCATGTTTGTTCTTGTCCTAAACCTCATGGATCCACTAGAATCATTTTATGTGTATTCATTTCCCTAATCCAAATGGATCCACTAAAGTGACATTTCATGTGTCTTTTTGTAAACCACATGGATCCACTAGTTAATCCTTTGCATATTTGTTATTTTCCTAAACCATATTGATCCACTAGACTCACTTCATGTGTGTTCTTTTTCCTAAACCGATTGATCCACTCAGAGTCCACTTTCATTTTGTTTTTTTCCTGAACCACATGGATCCACTAGACTCACTTCATGTGTGTTATTTTTCCCTAAACCACATTGATCTACTAGAGAACTATTGCATGTGGTAGCTTTTTCCTACACCACATTGATCCACTTGAGTCATTGCATGTGTGTTCTTTCTTAAACCACATGGATCCACTAAAAGTAACATTTCATGTGTGTCCATTTTCCAAAACCCACATGCTGGATGCACTGTGTCACTTTCAACCCATGTGTGTTCTTTTCTAAACCACATTGATCAACTAGTGAAATTTCATGTGTGTTATTTTCCTAATCCGCATGATGATGCGAGTGGAGACATTGCATGTCTATTCTTTTTCCTAAACCATTGATCCACTAGAGTCATTGCTTGTGTGTTTTTCCTAAACCAAATGGATGCACTTTAGAGGTCATTGCATGTGTGTTATTTTCTTAAACCACATGGATCCGGCTGGAGTCATTAACGTCTGCATGTTATTTTCCTAAACCACATGGATCCACTAGTGACATTTCATGTGTGTGTTCTTTCCTAAACCACGTGGATCCCATTGGAGTCATTGCATGTGTATTTCTTTTTTAAACCACATTGATCCTTTAGTGACATTTCATGTGTGTGTTATTTTCCTAATCCCCCATTGATGCACTGGAGACATTGCATGTACATTCTTTTTCTAAACCACATTGATCCACTAGAGTCATTGCTTGTGTGTTTTTCCTAAACCATATGGATCATTGCAGGTCATTGCAATGTGTTATTTTTCCTAAACCACATGGATCCGCTAGAATCATTGCATGTGTTATTTCCTAAACCACATGGATCCACTGGTGACATTTCATGTGTGTTCTTTCCTAAACCACGTGGATCCATTGAGTCATTGCATGTGTGTTCTTTTTTCCTAAACCACATGGATCCACTATGAAATTGCATGTTTGTTCTTTTCCTCAACCACATTGATCCACACTGGTGACATAGCATGTGTGTTCTTTTTCCTAAACCACATTTTATCCACTAAGTCATTGCATGTGTGTTCTTTTCCTAAACCATGGATCCAGCTTGAGTCATTGCATGTCGCGTTCTTTTCCTAAACCACATTGATCCACACAAAGTGACATTTCATGTGTGTTCTTTTCCTAAACCCTACATGAATCCACTCGTGACATTTCATGTGTGTTCTTTCCTAAACCACATGGATCCACTAGAGTCAATTCATGTGTGTTCTTTTCCCTAAATCACATTGATCCACTAGAGTCATTGCATGCATGTTCTTCCTAGAAACAACATTGATCCACTAGAGTTATTGCATGTGTGTGTTCTTTCAAAGCTCATTGATCCACAAGAGTCACTTCATGTCACGTGTCTTTTCCTAAACCACATGTATCCACTAGTGACATTGCATGTGTGTTCTTTTTCCTAAAAGCACACTAATCAACTAGAAGTCATTGCATGTGTGTTCTATTTCGAAACCATCATTGATCCATAGGAGTCCATTGCATGTGTTGGTACTTTTTAAACCACATGGATCCCTTTGGAGTCACCTCATGTATGTTTCTTTTCCTAAACCACATTGATCCACTAGTGACATTGGGTGTGTTCTTTTCCTAAACCACATGGATCCACTAGTGACATTGCATGTGCATTCCTTTACTAAACCACATGGATGCACTCCAGTGACATTGCATGTCGTGTTATTTTCCTAATGCACATTAATCCATTAGAGTCACTACGTGGCGTGTTCTTTTTTCCTAAACCACGTTGATCCACTAGAGTCATTGCATGTGTGTTCTTTTCCTAAACCCCATTGATCCACTAGAGTCACGGATGTGTGTTCTTTTCCTATACCACATTGATCCACTAGAGTGATTGCTTGTGTATTCTTTTCCTAAACCACATGGATCCACTTCGTGACATTGCATGTGAGTTCTTTTAAGAAACCACATTGATACATTTGTGAAATTTCATGTGTTTTATTTTCATAAACAACATTGATCCAATGGTGACATTTCATGTGTGTTCTTTTCCTAAACCAGATGGATCCACTAGATTCCTTTGTGATTCGTGTTCTTTTCCTAAATCACATTGACCCACTAGAGTCATTCCATGTGTGTTCTTTCCAAACCACATTGATCCACTAGTGACATTGCATCTGTGTTCTTTCTTAAACCCCATTGATCCACTAATGTCACTACATGTGGCCAATGTTCTTTTTCCTAAACCACATTTATCCACTAGAGTTATTGCATGTGTGTTCTTTCCTAAACCTCATTAATCCACAAGTAACTTCATGTGTGGTCTTTTCCTAAACCACATGGATCCACTAGTGGCATTGCATGTGTGTTATTTTACTAAAGCACATTGATCCACTAGAGTCATTGCATGTGTGTTCTTTCTAAACCACATTGATCCACCGGAGTCATGCATGTGTGTACTTTTCCTAAACCACATGGATCCACTTGAACCACCGCATGTGTGTTCTTTTCCTAAACCATTGATCCACTAGGGACATTGCATCGTGGTCCTTCCTTTTCCTAAACCATGGATCACTAGTGACATTGCATGTGCATTCCTTTACTAAACCACATGGATGCACTAGTGACATTGCATGCGCGTTATTTTCCTAATACACATTAATCCATTAGAGTCACTACATGTGTGTTCTTTTCCTAAACCACGTTGATCCACTAGAGTCATTGCATGTGTGTTCTTTTCCTAAACCCCATTGATCCACTAGAGTCAGTGCATGTGTGTTCTTTTCCTATACATTGATCCACTAGAGTGATTTGCTTGTGTATTCTTTTTCCTAAACCACATGGATCCACTGGTGACATTGAATGTGTGTGTTCTTTTCAGAAACCACATTGATCCACCGGGCATTTCATGTGTGTTCTTTTCCTAAACCACATTGATCCAATGGTGACATTTCATGTGTTCTTTTCCTAAACCAGATGGATCCACTAGATTCACTATATTCGTGTTCTTTTCCTATATCACATTGATCCACTAGAGTCATTGCATGTGTGTTCTTTCCAAAACCACATTGATCCACTAGTGACATTGCATGTGTGTTCTTTTCTTAAACCCCATTGATCCACTAGAGTCACTACATGTGTGTTCTTTTCCTAAACCACATGGATCCACTAGTGGCATTGCATGTGTGTTATTTTCCTAAACCACATTTATCCACTAGAGTTATTGCATGTGTGTTCTTTTCCTAAACCTCATTGATCCACAAGAGTCACTTCATGTGTGGTCTTTTCCTAAACCACATGGATCCACTAGTGGCATTGCATGTGTGTTATTTTACTAAAGCACACTGATCCACTAGAGTCATTGCATGTGTGTTCTTTCCTAAACCACATTGATCCACTGGAGTCACTGCATGTGTGTACTTTTCTAAACCACATGGATCACTTGAATAACCGCATGTGTGTTCTTTTCCTAAACCGCATTGATCCACTAGGGACATTGCATGTGTGTTCTTTTCCTAAACCACATGTAACCACTAGTGACATTACATGTGCATTCCTTTACTAAACCACATGGATGCACTAGTGACATTGCATGCGTGTTATTTTCCTAATGCACATTAATCCATTAGAGTCACTACATGTGTGTTCTTTTCCTAAACCACGTTGATCCACTAGAGTCATTGCATGTGTGTTCTTTTCCTAAACCCCATTGATCCACTAGAGTCACTGGATGTGTGTTCTTTCCTATACCACATTGATCCACTAGAGTGATTGCTTGTGTATTCTTTTCCTAAACCACATGGATCCACTGGTGACATTGAATGTGTGTTCTTTTCGTAAACCACATTGATCCATCGGTGACATTTCATGTGTGTTCTTTTCCTAAACCACATTGATCCAATGGTGACATTTCATGTGTGTTCTTTTCCTAAACCAGATGGATCCACTAGATTCCTGTTATTAAGTGTTCTTTCCTAAATCACATTGACCCACTAGAGTCATTCAATGTGTGTTCTTTCCAAAACCACATTGATCCACTAGTGACATTGCATCTGTGTTCTTTTCTTAAACCCCATTGATCCACTAATGTCACTACATGTGTGTTCTTTTCCTAAACCACATTTATCCACTAGAGTTATTGCATGTGTGTTCTTTTCCTAAACCTCATTGATCCACAAGAGTCACTTCATGTGTGGTCTTTTCCTAAACCACATGGATCCACTAGTGGCATTGCATGTGTGTTATTTTACTAAAGCACATTGATCCACTAGAGTCATTGCATGTGTGTTCTTTTCCTAAACCACATTGATCCACTGGAGTCATGCATGTGTGTACTTTTCCTAAACCACATGGATCCACTTGAACCACCGCATGTGTGTTCTTTTTTCCTAAACCGCATTGATCCACTAGGGACATTGCATGCGTGTCCTTTTCTAAACCACATGGATCCACTAGTGACATTGCATGTGCATTCCTTTACTAAACCACATGGATGCACTAGTGACATTGCATCATGCGTTATTTTCCTAATACACATTAATCCATTAGAGTCACTACATGTGTTCTTTTCCTAAACCACGTTGATCCACTAGAGTCATTGCATGTGTGTTCTTTTCCTAAACCCCATTGATCCACTAGAGTCACTGCATGTGTGTTCTTTTCCTATACCACATTGATCAACTAGAGTGATTGCTTGTGTATTCTTTTCCTAAACCACATGGATCCACTGGTGACATTGAATGTGTGTTCTTTTCGTAAACCACATTGATACACATGAGACATTTCATGTGTGTTCTTTTACTAAACCACATTGATCCAATGGTGACATTTCATGTGTGTTCTTTTCCTAAACCAGATGGATCCACTAGATTCACTATATTCGTGTTCTTTTCCTATATCACATTGATCCACTAGAGTCATTGCATGTGTGTTCTTTCCAAAACCACATTGATCCACTAGTGACATTGCATGTGTGTTCTTTTCTTAAACCCCATTGATCCACTAGAGTCACTACATGTGTGTTCTTTTCCTAAACCACATGGATCCACTAGTGGCATTGCATGTGTGTTATTTTCCTAAACCACATTTATCCACTAGAGTTATTGCATGTGTGTTCTTTTCCTAAACCTCATTGATCCACAAGAGTCACTTCATGTGTGGTCTTTTCCTAAACCACATGGATCCACTAGTGGCATTGCATGTGTGTTATTTTACTAAAGCACACTGATCCACTAGAGTCATTGCATGTGTGTTCTTTTCCTAAACCACATTGATCCACTGGAGTCACTGCATGTGTGTACTTTTCCTAAACCACATGGATCCACTTGAATAACCGCATGTGTGTTCTTTTCCTAAACCGCATTGATCCACTAGGGACATTGCATGTGTGTTCTTTTCCTAAACCACATGTAACCACTAGTGACATTACATGTGCATTCCTTTCCTAAACCACATGGATCCACTAGTGACATTGCATCGTGTTATTTTACTAATACACATTGATCCACTAGAGTCACTGCATGTGTGTTCTTTTCCTAAACCACGTTGATCCACTAGAGTCATTGCATGTGTGTTCTTTTCCTAAACCCTATTGATCCACTAGAGTCACTACATCTGTGTTCTTTTCCTATACCACATTGATCCACTAAGTCATTGCATGTGTGTTATTTTCCTAAACCACATGGATCCACTTGTGACATTGCATGTGTGTTCTTTTCCTAAACCACATTGATCCACTATAGTCATTTCATGTGTGTTCTTTTCCTAAACCAAATGGAACAACTTGTGACATTTCATGTTTGTCCTTGTCCTAAACCTCATGGATCCACTAGAATCATTTGATGTGTATTCATTTCTAATCCAAATGGATCCACTAGTGACATTTCATGTGTGTTTTTTGTAAACCACATGGATCCACTAGTATTACTGCATGTTTGTTATTTTCCTAAACCATATTGATCCACTAGACTCGGTGCATGTGTGTTCTTTTCCTAAACCACATTGATCCACTGGAGTCCTTTCATTTATTTTTTCCTGAACCACATGGATCCACTAGACTCACTTCATGTGTGTTATTTTCCTAAACCACATTGATCTTCTAGAACTATTGCATGTGGTATCTTTTCCTACAACACATTGATCCACTTGAGTCATTGCATGTGTGTTCTTTTCTTAAACCACATGGATCCACTAGTAACATTTCATGTGTGTCCATTTCCAAAACCACATGGATGCACTTGTGTCCTTTGTGTGTGTGTTCTTTTCCTAAACCACATTGATCAACTGGTGAAATTTCATGTGTGTTATTTTCCTAATCCGCATTGATGCGGTGGAGACATTGCATGTCTATTCTTTTTCTAAACCACATTGATCCACTAGAGTCATTGCTTGTGTGTTTTTCCTAAACCAAATGGATCTGCTAGAGTCATTGCATGTGTGTTATTTTCTTAAACCACATGGATCCGCTGGAGTCATTGCGTCTGTGTTATTTTCCTAAACCACATGGATCCACTAGTGACATTTCATGTGTGTTCTTTTCCTAAACCACGTGGATCCATTGGAGTCATTGCATGTGTGTTCTTTTCCTAAACCACATTGATCCGCTAGTGACATTTCATGAGTGTTCTTTTCCTAATCCCCATTGATGCCTTTGGAGACATTGCATGTCTATTCTTTTTCTAAACCACATTGATCCACTAGAGTCATTGCTTGTGTGTTTTTCGTAAACCACATGGATCCGCTGGAGTCATTGCATGTGTGTTATTTTCCTAAACCACATGGATCCGCTAGAGTCATTGCATCTGTGTTATTTTCCTAAACCACATGGATCCACTGGTGACATTTCATGTGTGTTCTTTTCCTAAACCACGTGGATCCATTGGAGTCATTGCATGTGTGTTCTTTTCCTAAACCACATGGATCCACTATGAAATTGCATGTTTGTTCTTTTCCTCAACCACATTGATCCACTGGTGACATAGCATGTGTGTTCTTTTCCTAAACCACATTGATCCACTAGAGTCATTGCATGTGTGTTCTTTTCCTAAACCACATGGATCCAGCGGAGTCATTGCATGTGCGTTCTTTTCCTAAACCACATTGATCCACAAGTGACATTTCATGTGTGTTCTTTTCCTAAACCACATCGATCCACTCGTGACATTTCATGTGTGTTCTTTTCCTAAACCACATGGATCCACTAGAGTCAATTCATGTGTGTTCTTTTCCTAAATCACATTGATCCACTAGAGTCATTGCATGCATGTTCTTTCCGAAACAACATTGATCCACTAGAGTTATTGCATGTGTGTTCTTTTCCTAAAGCTCATTGATCCACAAGAGTCACTTCATGTCTGTTCTTTTCCTAAACCACATGTATCCACTAGTGACATTGCATGTGTGTTCTTTCCTAAAGCACACTAATCCACTAGAGTCATTGCATGTGTGTTCTTTTCCGAAACCACATTGATCCACCGGAGTCATTGCATGTGTGTACTTTTTTAAACCACATGGATCCACTGGAGTCACCGCATGTATGTTCTTTTCCTAAACCACATGGATCCACTAGTGACATTGCATGTGCATTCCTTTACTAAACCACATGGATGCACTAGTGACATTGCATGCGTGTTATTTTCCTAATGCACATTAATCCATTAGAGTCACTACATGTGTGTTCTTTTCCTAAACCACGTTTATCCACTAGAGTCATTGCATGTGTGTTCTTTTCCTAAACCCCATTGATCCACTAGAGTCACTGGATGTGTGTTCTTTTCCTATACCACATTGATCCACTAGAGTGATTGCTTGTGTATTCTTTTCCTAAACCACATGGATCCACTGGTGACATTGAATGTGTGTTCTTTTCGTAAACCACATTGATCCATCGGTGACATTTCATGTGTGTTCTTTTCCTAAACCACATTGATCCAATGGTGACATTTCATGTGTGTTCTTTTCCTAAACCAGATGGATCCACTAGATTCACTGTATTCGTGTTCTTTTCCTAAATCACATTGACCCACTAGAGTCATTCCATGTGTGTTCTTTCCAAAACCACATTGATCCACTAGTGACATTGCATCTGTGTTCTTTTCTTAAACCCCATTGATCCACTAATGTCACTACATGTGTGTTCTTTTCCTAAACCACATTTATCCACTAGAGTTATTGCATGTGTGTTCTTTTCCTAAACCTCATTGATCCACAAGAGTCACTTCATGTGTGGTCTTTTCCTAAACCACATGGATCCACTAGTGGCATTGCATGTGTGTTATTTTACTAAAAACACATTGATCCACTAGAGTCATTGCATGTGTGTTCTTTTCCTAAACCACATTGATCCTTTGAGTCATGCATGTGTGTACTTTTCCTAAACCGCATTGATCCACTATGGACATTGCATGCGTGTCCTTTTCCTAAACCACATGGATCCACTAGTGACATTGCATGTGCATTCCTTTACTAAACCACATGGATGCACTAGTGACATTGCATCTTGGCGTTATTTTCCTAATCCACATTAATCCATTAGAGTCACTACATGTGTGTTCTTTTCCTAAACCACGTTGATCCACTAGAGTCATTGCATGTGTGTTCTTTTCCTAAACCCCATTGATCCACTAGAGTCACTGCATGTGTGTTCTTTTCCTATACCACATTGATCCACTAGAGTGATTGCTTGTGTATTCTTTTCCTAAACCACATGGATCACTTGGTGACATTGAATGTGTGTTCTTTTCGTAAACCACATTGATCCACCGGCGACATTTCATGTGTGTTCTTTTCCTAAACCACATTGATCCAATGGTGACATTTCATGTGTGTTCTTTTCCTAAACCAGATGGATCCACTAGATTCACTATATTAGGTGTTCTTTTCCTATATCACATTGATCCACTAGAGTCATTGCATGTGTGTTCTTTCCAAAACCACATTGATCCACTAGTGACATTGCATGTGTGTTCTTTTCTTAAACCCCATTGATCCACTAGAGTCACTACATGTGTGTTCTTTTCCTAAACCACATTTATCCACTAGAGTTATTGCATGTGTGTTCTTTTCCTAAACCTCATTGATCCACAAGAGTCACTTCATGTCTGGTGTTTTCCTAAACCACATGGATCCACTAGTGGCATTGCATGTGTGTTATTTTACTAAAGCACACTGATCCACTAGAGTCATTGCATGTGTGTTCTTTTCCTAAACCACATTGATCCACTGGAGTCACTGCATGTGTGTACTTTTCCTAAACCACATGGATCCACTTGAATAACCGCATGTGTGTTCTTTTCCTAAACCGCATTGATCCACTAGGGACATTGCATGTGTGTTCTTTTCCTAAACCACATGTAACCACTAGTGACATTACATGTGCATTCCTTTCCTAAACCACATGGATGCACTAGTGACATTGCATGCGTGTTATTTTCCTAATACACATTGATCCACTAGAGTCACTGCATGTGTGTTCTTTTCCTAAACCACGTTGATCCACTAGAGTCATTGCATGTGTGTTCTTTTCCTAAACCCTATTGATCCACTAGAGTCACTACATCTATGTTCTTTTCCTATACCACATTGATCCACTAAGTCATTGCATGTGTGTTATTTTCCTAAACCACATGGATCCACTTGTGACATTGCATGTGTGTTCTTTTCCTAAACCACATTGATCCACTATAGTCATCTCATGTGTGTTCTTTTTCTAAACCACATGGACCCACTGATGACATTACATGTGTGCTCTTTTCCTAAACCACATTGATCCAACTGATTCAGTGCATGTGTGTTCTTTTCCTAAACCACATTGATCCACTAGATTCATTCCATGTGTGTTATTTTCCTAAACCAAGTGGAACAACTTGTGACATTTCATGTTTGTTCTTGTCCTAAACCTCATGGATCCACTAGAATCATTTTATGTGTATTCGTTTCCTAATCCAAATGGATCCACTAGTGACATTTCATGTGTTTTTTTTTGTAAACCACATGGATCCACTAGTGTCACTGCATGTTTGTTATTTTCCTAAACCATATTGATCCACTAGACTCACTTCATGTGTGTTCTTTTCCTAAACCACATTGATCCCTGAGTCCTTTCATTTGTTTTTTCCTGAACCACATGGATCCACTAGACTCACTTCATGTGTGTTATTTTCCTAAACCACATTGATCTACTAGAACTATTGCATGTGGTATCTTTTCCTACAACACATTGATCCACTTGAGTCATTGCATGTGTGTTCTTTTCTTAAACCACATGGATCCACTAGTAACATTTCATGTGTGTCCATTTCCAAAACCACATGGATGCACTTGTGTCCTGTATGTGTGTTCTTTTCCTAAACCACATTGATCAACTAGTGAAATTTCATGTGTGTTATTTTCCTAATCCGCATTGATGCAGTGGAGACATTGCATGTCTATTCTTTTTCTAAACCACATTGATCCACTAGAGTCATTGCTTGTGTGTTTTTCCTAAACCAAATGGATCTGCTAGAGTCATTGCATGTGTGTTATTTTCTTAAACCACATGGATCCATTGGAGTCATTATGCGTGTTATTTTCCTAAACCACATGGATCCACTAGTGACATTTCATGTGTGTTCTTTTCCTAAACCACGTGGATCCATTGGAGTCATTGCATGTGTGTTCTTTTCCTAAACCACATTGATCCGCTAGTGACATTTCATGTGTGTTATTTTCCTAATCCCCATTGATGCCTTTGGAGACATTGCATGTCTATTCTTTTTCTAAACCACATTGATCCACTAGAGTCATTGCTTGTGTGTTTTTCCTAAACCATGGATCCATGGAGTCATTGCATGTGTTATTTTCCTAAACCACATGGATCCGCTAGAGTCATTGCATACGTGTTATTTTCCTAAACCACATGGATCCGGTGACATTTCATGTGTGTTCTTTTCCTAAACCACGTGGATCCATTGGAGTCATTGCATGTGTGTTATTTTCCTAAACCACATGGATCCACTATGAAATTGCATGTGTGTTCTTTTCCTCAACCACATTGATCCACTGGTGACATAGCATGTGTGTTCTTTTCCTAAACCACATTGATCCACTAGAGTCATTGCATGTGTGTTCTTTTCCTAAACCACATGGATCGGTAGTCATTGCATGTGTTCTTTTCCTAAACCACATTGATCCACAAGTGACATTTCATGTGTGTTCTTTTCCTAAACCACATCGATCCACTCGTGACATTTCATGTGTGTTCTTTTCCTAAACCACATGGATCCACTAGAGTCAATTCATGTGTGTTCTTTTCCTAAATCACATTGATCCACTAGAGTCATTGCATGCATGTTCTTTCCGAAACAACATTGATCCACTAGAGTTATTGCATGTGTGTTCTTTTCCTAAATCTCATTGATCCACAAGAGTCACTTCATGTGTGTTCTTTTCCTAAACCACATGTATCCACTAGTGACATTGCATGTGTGTTCTTTTCCTAAAGCACACTAATCCACTAGAGTCATTGCATGTGTGTTCTTTTCCAAACCCACATTGATCCACCGGAGTCATTGCATGTGTGTACTTTTTTAAACCACATGGATCCACTGGAGTCACCGCATGTATGTTCTTTTCCTAAACCACATTGATCCACTAGTGACATTGCAGGTGTGTTCTTTTCCTAAACCACATGGATCCACTAGTGACATTGCATGTGCATTCCTTTACTAAACCATATGGATGCACTAGTGACATTGCATGCGTGTTATTTTCCTAATGCACATTAATCCATTAGAGTCACTACATGTGTGTTCTTTTCCTAAACCACGTTGATCCACTAGAGTCATTGCATGTGTGTTCTTTTCCTAAACCCCATTGATCCACTAGAGTCACTGGATGTGTGTTCTTTTCCTATACCACATTGATCCACTAGAGTGATTGCTCGTGTATTCTTTTCCTAAACCACATGGATCCACTGGTGACATTGAATGTGTGTTCTTTTCGTAAACCACATTGATCCATCGGTGACATTTCATGTGTGTTCTTTTCCTAAACCACATTGATCCAATGGTGACATTTCATGTGTGTTCTTTTCTTAAACCAGATGGATCCACTAGATTCACTGTAAGTGTTCTTTTCCTAAATCACATTGACCCACTAGAGTCATTGCATGTGTGTTATTTCCAAAACCACATTGATCCACTAGTGACATTGCATCTGTGTTCTTTTCTTAAACCCCATTGATCCACTAATGTCACTACATGTGTGTTCTTTTCCTAAACCACATTTATCCACTAGAGTTATTGCATGTGTGTACTTTGCCTAAACAACATAGATCCACTAGAATGACTGGATTCGTTTTCTTTAACTAAAACACATTGATACACTAGAGTCATTGCGTGTGTTCTTTCCAAAACCACATTGATCCACTAGTGACATTGCATGTGTGTTCTTTCTTAAACCCCATTGATCCACTAGAGTCATTGCATGTGTTTAATTTTCAAAAACCACATGTATCCACTTGAATCACCACATGTGTGTTCTTTTCCTAAACCGCTTTGATCCACTAGGGACATTGCATGTGTTTTCTCTTCCTAAACCACATGTAACCACTAGTGACATTACATGTGCATTCCTTTCCTAAACCACATGGATGCACTAGTGACATTGCATCGTGTTATTTTCCTAATACACATTGATCCACTAAGTCCTTTGCATGTGTGTTCTTTTCCTAAACCATGTTGATCCACTAGTGTCATTGCTTGTGTGTTGTTTTGCATACCCCAATTGATACACTATAGTCACTACATGTGTGTTCTTTTCCTATACCACATTGATCCACTAAGTCATTGCATGTGTGTTATTTTCCTAAACCACATGGATCCACTTGTGACATTGCATGTGTGTTCTTTTCCTAAACCACATTGATCCACTATTGTCATTTCATGTGTGTTCTTTTTCTAAACCACATGGACCCATTGATGACATTACATGTGTGTTCTTTTCCTAAACCACATTGATCGACTTGATTCATTGCATGTGAGTTCTTTTCCTAAACCACATTGATCCACTAGATTCATTCCATGTGTGTTCTTTTCCTAAACCAAATGGATCAACTTGTGACATTTCATGTTTGTTCTTGTCCTAAACCTGATGGGTCCACTGGAATCATTTCATGTGTATTCTTTTCCTAAACCAAATGGATCCACTAGTGACATTTCATGTGTGTTCTTTTCGTAAACCACATGGATCCACTAGTGTCAATGCATGTTTGTTATTTTCCTAAACCATATTGATCCACTAGACTCACTGCATGTGTGTTCTTTTCCTAAACCACATTGATCCACTGGAGTCCTTTCATGTGTTTTTTCCTGAACCACATGGATCCACTAGACTCACTTCATGTGTGTTATTTTCCCAAACCACATTGATCTACTAGAATTATTGCATGGGGTATCTTTTCCTACACCACATTGATCCACTTGAGTCATTGCATGTGTGTTCTTTTCTTAAACCATGGATCCACTAGTAACATTTCATGTGTGTCCTTTTCCAAAACCACATGGATGCACTTGCGTCACTGCATGTGTGTTCTTTTCCTAAACCACATTGATCAACTAGTGAAATTTCATGTGTGTTATTTTCCTAATCCGCATTGATGCAGTGCAGACATTGCATGTCTATTCTTTTTATAAACCACGTTGATCCACTAAGTCATTGTATTGTGTTTTCCTAAACCACATGGATCTGCTAGAGTCATTGCATGTGTGTTATTTTCTTAAACCACATGGATCCGCTGGAGTCATTAAATACATGTTATTTTCCTAAAACACATGGATCCACTAGTGACATTTCATGTGTGTTCTTTTCCTAAACCACGTGGATCCATTGGAGTCATTGCATGTGTATTCTTTTCCTAAACCACATGGATCCATTGTGACGTTGCATGTTTGTTCTTTTCCTCAACCACATTGATCCACTGGTGACATTGTATGTGTGTTCTTTTCCTAAACTACATTGATCCACTAGAGTCATTGCATGTGTGTTCTTTTCCTAAACCACATGGACCCAGCAAAGTCATTGCATGTGTGTTCTTTTCGTAAACCACATCGATACACCGGTGACATTTCATGTGTGTTCTTTTCCTAAACCACATTGATCCACTAGTGACATTTCACGTGTGTTCTTTTCCTAAACCACATGGGTCCACTAGAGTTAGTTCATGTGTGTTCTTTTCCTAAATCACATTGATCCACTAGAGTCATTGCATGTGTGTTTTTTCCGAAACCACATTGATCCACTAGAGTTATTGCATGTGTTCTTTTCCTAAACCTCATTGATCCACAAGAGTCACTTCATGTGTGTTATTTTTCTAAACCACATGTATCCACTAGTGACATTGCATGTGTGTTCTTTTCCTAAAGCACACTAATCCACTAGTGTCATTGCATGTGTGTTCTTTTCCTAAACCACATTGATCCACGGAGTCATTGCATGTGTGTACTTTTTAAACCACATGGATCCACTGAATTCACGCATGTATGTTCTTTTCCTAAACCACATTGATCCCGCAGTGACATTGCAGTGTGTTCTTTTGCTAAACCACATGGATCCACTAGTGACATTTCATGTGCATTCCTTTCCTAAACCACATGGATGCACTAGTGACATTGCATGCGTGTTATTTTCCTAATACACATTAATCCATTAGAGTCACTACATGTGTGTTCTTTTCCTAAACCACGTTGATCCACTAGAGTCATTGCATGTGTGTACTTTTCCTAAAACCCATTGATCCACTAGGGACAGTGCATGTGTGTTCTTTTCTATACCACATTGATCCACTAGGTGATTGCTTGTGTATTCTTTTCCTAAACCACATGGATCCACTGGTGACATTGAATGTGTGTTCTTTTGCAGTAAACCACATTGATCCATGTGACATTTCATGTGTGTTCTTTTCCTAAACCACATTGATCCAATGGTGACATTTCATGTGTGTTCTTTTCCTAAACCACATGGATCCACTAGATTCACTGCATTCGTGTTCTTTTCCTAAATCACATTGATCCACTAGAGTCATTGCATGTGTGTTCTTTCCAAAACCACATTGATCCACTAGTGACATTGAATGTGTGTTCTTTTCTTAAACCCCATTGATCCACTAGAGTCACTACAGGTGTGTTCTTTTCCTAAACCACATTTATCCACTAGAGTTATTGCATGTGTGTTCTTTCCTAAACCTCATTGATCGACAAGAGTCACTTCATGTGGTCTTTTCCTAAACCACATGGATCCCACGATTGGCATTGCATGTGTGTTATTTTCCTAAAGGACACAGATCCACTAGAGTCATTGCATGTGTTTTCTTTTCCTAAACCACATTGATCCACTGGAGTCATTGCATGTGTGTACTTTTCCTAAACCACATGGATCCACTTGAATCACCGCATGTGTGTTCTTTTCCTAAACCGCATTGATCCACTAGGGACATTGCATGTGTGTTCTTTTCCTAAACCACATGTAACCACTAGTGACATTACATGTGCATTCCTTTCCTAAACCACATGGATGCACTAGTGACATTGCATGCGTGTTATTTTCCTAATACACATTGATCCACTAGAGTCACTACATGTGTGTTCTTTTCCTGAACCTCGTTGATCCACTAGAGTCATTGCATGTGTGTTCTTTTCCTAAACCCCATTGATCCACTAGAGTCACTACATTTGAGTTCTTTTCCAAAACCACATGGATCTGCAAGAGTCATTGCAAGTGTGTTATTTTCTTAAAACACATGGATCAGCTGGAGTCATTAAATGCGTGTTATTTTCCTAAACCACATGGATCCACTAGTGACATTTCATATGTGTTCTTTTCCTAAACCACGTGGATCCATTGGAGTCATTGCATGTGTGTTCTTTTCCTAAACCACATGGATCCACCATGACATTGCATGTTTGTTCTTTTCCTCAACCACATAGATCCACTGGTGACATTGTATGTGTGTTCCTTTCCTGAACCGCATTGATCCACTAGAGTCATTGCATGTGTGTTCTTTTCCTAAACCACATGGACCCAGCAAAGTCATTGCATGTGTGTTCTTTTCGTAAACCACATCGATCCACCGGTGACATTTCATGTGTGTTATTTTCCTAAACCACATTGATCCACTAGTGACATTTCATGTGTGTTCTTTTCCTAAACCACATGGATACACTAGAGTCAGTTCATGTGTGTTCTTTTCCTAAATCACATTGATCCACTAGAGTCATTGCATGTGTGTTTTTTCCGAAACCACATTGATCCACTAGAGTTATTGCATGTGTTCTTTTCCTAAACCTCATTGATCCACAAGAGTCACTTCATGTGTGTTATTTTTCTAAACCACATGTATCCACTAGTGACATTGCATGTGTGTTCTTTTCCTAAAGCACACTAATCCACTAGTGTCATTGCATGTGTGTTCCTTTCCTGAACCGCATTGATCCACCGGAGTCATTGCATGTGTGTACTTTTTTAAACCACATGGATCCACTGGATTCACCGCATGTATGTTCTTTTCCTAAACCACATTGATCCACAGTGACATTGCAGGTGTGTTCTTTTCCTAAACCACATGGATCCACTAGTGACATTACATGTGCATTCCTTTCCTAAACCACATGGATGCACTAGTGACATTGCATGCGTGTTATTTTCCTAATACACATTAATCCATTAGAGTCACTACATGTGTGTTCTTTTCCTAAACCACGTTGATCCACTAGAGTCATTGCATGTGTGTTCTTTTCCTAAACGCATTGATCCACTAGGGACAGTGCATGTGTGTTCTTTTCCTATACCACATTGATCCACTGAGTGATTGCTTGTGTATTCTTTTCCTAAACCACATGGATCCACTTGGTGACATTGAATGTGTGTTCTTTTAAAAACCACATTGATCCATGGTGACATTTCATGTGTGTTCTTTTCCTAAACCACATTGATCCAATGGTGACATTTCATGTGTGTTCTTTTCCTAAACCACATGGATCCACTAGATTCACTGCATTAAGTGTTCTTTTCCTAAATCACATTGATCCACTAGAGTCATTGCATGTGTGTTCTTTCCAAAACCACATTGATCCACTAGTGACATTGAATGTGTGTTCTTTTCTTAAACCCATTGATCCACTAGAGTCACTACAGTGTGTTCTTTTCCTAAACCACATTTATCCACTAGAGTTATTGCATGTGTTCTTTTCCTAAACCTCATTGATAAACAAGAGTCACTTCATGTGGTCTTTTCCTAAACCACATGGATCCACGATTGGCATTGCATGTGTGTTATTTTCCTAAAGGACACAGATCCACTAGAGTCATTGCATGTGTTTTCTTTTCCTAAACCACATTGATCCACTGAGTCATTGCATGTGTACTTTTCCTAAACCACATGGATCCACTTGAATCACCGCATGTGTGTTCTTTTCCTAAAGCATTGATCCACTAGGGACATTGCATGTGTGTTCTTTTCCTAAACCACATGTAACCACTAGTGACATTACATGTGCATTCCTTTCCTAAACCACATGGATGCACTAGTGACATTGCATGCGTGTTATTTTCCTAATACACATTGATCCACTAGAGTCACTACATGTGTGTTCTTTTCCTGAACCTCGTTGATCCACTAGAGTCATTGCATGTGTGTTCTTTTCCTAAACCCCATTGATCCACTAGAGTCACTACATTTGTGTTCTTTTCCTAAACCACATGGATCTGCTAGAGTCATTGCATGTGTGTTATTTTCTTAAACCACATGGATCCGCTGGAGTCATTGCGTCTGTGTTATTTTCCTAAACCACATGGATCCACTAGTGACATTTCATATGTGTTCTTTTCCTAAACCACGTGGATCCATTGGAGTCATTGCATGTGTGTTCTTTTCCTAAACCACATGGATCCACCATGACATTGCATGTTTGTTCTTTTCCTCAACCACATAGATCCACTGGTGACATTGTATGTGTGTTCCTTTCCTGAACCGCATTGATCCACTAGAGTCATTGCATGTGTGTTCTTTTCCTAAACCACATGGACCCAGCAAAGTCATTGCATGTGTGTTCTTTTCGTAAACCACATCGATCCACCGGTGACATTTCATGTGTGTTATTTTCCTAAACCACATTGATCCACTAGTGACATTTCATGTGTGTTCTTTTCCTAAACCACATGGATACACTAGAGTCAGTTCATGTGTGTTCTTTTCCTAAATCACATTGATCCACTAGAGTCATTGCATGTGTGTTTTTTCCGAAACCACATTGATCCACTAGAGTTATTGCATGTGTTCTTTTCCTAAACCTCATTGATCCACAAGAGTCACTTCATGTGTGTTGTTTTCCTAAACCACATGTATCCACTAGTGACATTTCATGTGTGTTCTTTTCCTAAAGCACACTAATCCACTAGAGTCATTGCATGTGTGTTCTTTTCCTAAACCACATTGATCCACCGGAGTCATTGCATGTGTGTACTTTTTTAAACCACATGGATCCACTGGAGTCACCGCATGTATGTTCTTTTCCTAAACCTCATTGATCCACTAGTGACAATGCAGGTGTGTTCTTTTCCTAAACCACATGGATCCACTAGTGAGATTACATTTGCATTCCTTTCCTAAACCACATGGATGCACTAGTGACATTGCATGCGTGTTATTTTCCTAATACACATTAATCCATTAGAGTCACTACATGTGTGTTCTTTTCCTAAACCACGTTGATCCACTAGAGTCATTGCATGTGTGTTCTTTTCCTAAACCCCATTGATCCACTAGAGTCACTGCATGTGTGTTCTTTTCCTATACCACATTGATCCACTAGAGTGATTGCTTGTGTATTCTTTTCCTAAACCACATGGATCCACTAGTGACATTGAATGTGTATTCTTTTCGTAAACAACATTGATCCACCGATGACATTTCATGTGTGTTCTTTTCCTAAACCACATTGATCCAATGGTGACATTTCATGTGTGTTCTTTTCCTAAACCACATGGATCCACTAGATTCACTGCATTACGTGTTCTTTTCCTAAATCACATTGATCCACTAGAGTCATTGCACGTGTGTTCTTTCCAAAACCACATTGATCCACTAGTGACATTGCATGTGTGTTCTTTTCTTAAACCCCATTGATCCACTAGAGTCACTACATGTGTGTTCTTTTCCTAAACCACATTTATCCAGTAGAGTTATTGCATGTGTGTTATTTTCCTAAACCTCATTGATCCACAAGAGTCACTTCATGTGTGGTCTTTTACTAAACCACATGGATCCACTAGTGGCATTGATTGTGTGTTATTTTCCTAAAGCACACTGATCCACTAGAGTCATTGCATGTGTGTACTTTTCAAAAACCACATGGATCCACTTGAATCACCGCATGTGTGTTCTTTTCCTAAACCGCATTGATCCACTAGGGACATTGCATGTGTGTTCTTTTACTAAACCACATGTAACCACTAGTGACATTACATGTGCATTCCTTTCCTAAACCACATGGATGCACTAGTGACATTGCATGCGTGTTATTTTCCTAATACACATTGATCCACTAGAGTCACTGCATGTGTGTTCTTTTCCTAAACCATGTTGATCCACTAGAGTCATTGCATGTGTGTTCTTTTCCTAAACCCCATTGATCCACTAGAGTCACTACATGTGTGTTCTTTTCCTATACCACATTGATCCACTAAGTCATTGCATGTGTGTTATTTTCCTAAACCACATGGATCCACTTGTGACATTGCATGTGTGTTCTTTTCCTAAACCACATTGATCCACTATTGTCATTTCATGTGTGTTCTTTTTCTAAACCACATGGACCCACTGATGACATTACATGTGTGTTCTTTTCCTAAACCACATTGATCGACTTGATTCATTGCATGTGAGTTCTTTTCCTAAACCACATTGATCCACTAGATTCATTCCATGTGTGTTCTTTTCCAAAACCAAATGGATCAACTTGTGACATTTCATGTTTGTTCTTGTCCTAAACCTGATGGATCCACTGGAATCATTTCATGTGTATTCTTTTCCTAAACCAAATGGATCCACTAGTGACATTTAATGTGTGTTCCTTTCCTAAACCACATGGATCCACTAGTGTCACTGCATGCTTGTTATTTTCCTAAACGATATTGATCCACTAGACTCACTTTGCATGTGTGTTCTTTTCCTAAACCACATTGATCCACTGGAGTCCTTTCATGTGTTTTTTTCCTGAACCACATGGATCCACTAGACTCACTTCATGTGTGTTATTTTCCTAAACCACATTGATCTACTAGAATTATTGCATGTGGTATCTTTTCCTACACCACATTGATCCACTTGAGTCATTGAATGTGTGTTCTTTTCTTAAACCACATGGATCCACTAGTAACATTTCATGTGTGTCCTTTTCCAAAACCACATGGATGCACTTGTGTCACTGCATGTGTGTTCTTTTCCTAAACCACATTGATCAACTAGTGAAAATTCATGTGTGTTATTTTCCTAATCCGCATTGATGCAGTGGAGACATTGCATGTCTATTCTTTTTCTAAACCAGATTGATCCATTAGAGTCATTGCTTCTGTGTTTTTCCTAAACCACATGGATCTGCTAGAGTCATTGCATGTGTGTTATTTTCTTAAACCACATGGATCCGCTGGAGTCATTGCGTCTGTGTTATTTTCCTAAACCACATGGATCCACTAGTGACATTTCATGTGTGTTCTTTTCCTAGACCACGTGGATCCATTGGAGTCATTGCATGTGTGTTCTTTTCCTAAACCACATGGATCCATTGTGACGTTGCATGTTTGTTCTTTTCCTCAACCACATTGATCCACTGGTGACATTGTATGTGTGTTCTTTTGCTACACTACATTGATCCACTAGAGTCATTGCATGTGTGTTCTTTTCCTAAACCACGTGGACCCAGCAAAGTCATTGCATGTGTGTTCTTTTCGTAAACCACATCGATACACCAGTGACATTTCATGTGTGTTCTTTTCCTAAACCACATTGATCCACTAGTGACATTTCACGTGTGTTCTTTTCCTAAACCACATGGATCCACTAGAGTCAGTTCATGTGTGTTATTTTCCTAAATCACATTGATCCACTAGAGTCATTGCATGTGTGCTTTTTCCGAAACCACATTGATCCACTAGAGTTATTGCATGTGTTCTTTTCCTAAACCTCATTGATCCACAAGAGTCACTTCATGTGTGTTCTTTTTCTAAACCACATGTATCCACTAGTGACATTGAATGTGTGTTCTTTTCCTAAAGCACACTAACCCACTAGTGTCATTGCATGTGTGTTCTTTTCCTAAACCACATTGATCCACCGGAGTCATTGCATGTGTGTACTTTTTAAACCACATGGATCCTTTGATTCACACATGTTTGTTCTTTTCCTAAACCACATTGATCCACTAGTGACATTGGAGGTGTGTTGTTTTCCTAAACCACATGGATCCACTAGTGACATTACATGTGCATTCCTTTCCTAAACCACATGGATGCACTAGTGACATTGCATGCGTGTTATTTTCCTAATACACATTAATCCATCAGTCACTACATGTGTGTTCTTTTCCTAAACCACGTTGATCCACTAGAGTCATTGGATGTGTGTTCTTTTCCTAAACCCCATTGATCCACTAGAGTCACTTTGCATGTGTGTTCTTTTCCTATACCACATTGATCCACTAGAGTGATTGCTTGTGTATTTTCCTAAACCACATGGATCCACGGTAACATTGAATGTGTGTTCTTTTCGTAAACCACATTGATCCGCCGGTGACATTTCATGTGTGTTCATTTCCTAAACCACATTTATCCAATGGTGACATTTCATGTGTGTTCTTTTCCTAAACCACATGGATCCACTAGGTTCTTTGCATTAGTGTTCTTTTCCTAAATCACATTGATCCACTAGATTTATTGCATGTGTGTTCTTTCCAAAACCACAATGATCCACTAGTGACATTGCATGTGTGTTCTTTTCTTAAACCCCATTGATCCACTAGAGTCACTACAGGTGTGTTCTTTTCCTAAACCACATTTATCCACTAGAGTTATTGCATGTGTGTTCTTTTCCTAAACCTCATTGATCCACAAGAGTCACTTCATGTGTGGTCTTTTCCTAAACCACATGGATCCACTAGTGGTATTGCATGTGTGTTATTTTCCTAAAGCACATAGATCCACTAGAGTCATTCCATGTGTTTTCTTTTCTTAAACCACATTGATCCACTGGAGTCATTGCATGTGTGTACTTTTCCTAAACCACATGGATCCACTTGAATCACCGCATGTGTGTTCTTTTCCTTAACTGCATTGATCCACTAGGGACATTGCATGTGTGTTCTTTTCCTAAACCACATGTAACCACTAGTGACATTACATGTGCATTCATTTCCTAAACCACATGGATGCACTAGTGACATTGCATGCGTGTTATTTTCCTAATACACATTGATCCACTAGAGTCACTGCATGTGTGTTCTTTTCCTGAACCTCGTTGATCCACTAGAGTCATTGCATGTGTGTTCTTTTCCTAAACCCCATTGATCCACTAGAGTCACTACATCTGTGTTCTTTTCCTATACCACAGTGATCCACTAAGTCATTGCATGTGTGTTATTTTCCTAAACCACATGGATCCACTTGTGACATTGCATGTGTGTTCTTTTCCTAAACCACATTGATCCACTATAGTCATTTCATGTGTGTTCTTTTTCTAAACCACATGGACCCACTGATGACATTACATGCGTGTTCTTTTCCTAAACCACATTGATCCACTTGATTCATGGCATGTGTGTTCTTTTCCTAAACCACATTGATCCACTAGATTCATTCCATGTGTGTTCTTTTCCTAAACCAAATGGATCAACTTGCGACATTTCATGTTTGTTCTTGTCCTAAACCTGATGGATCCACTGGAATCATTTCATGTGTATTCTTTTCCTAAACCAAATGGATCCACTAGTGACATTTAATGTGTGTTCCTTTCCTAAACCACATGGATCCACTAGTGTCCTTTGCATGCTTGTTATTTTCCTAAGCGATATTGATCCACTAGACTCACTTTGCATGTGTGTTCTTTTCCTAAACCACATTGATCCACAGTCCTTTCATGTGTTTTTTTCCTGAACCACATGGATCCACTAGACTCACTTCATGTGTGTTATTTTCCTAAACCACATTGATCTACTAGAATTATTGCATGTGGTATCTTTTCCTACACCACATTGATCCACTTGAGTCATTGAATGTGTGTTCTTTTCTTAAACCACATGGATCCACTAGTAACATTTCATGTGTGTCCTTTTCCGAAACCACATGGATGCACTTGTGTCACTGCATGTGTGTTCTTTTCCTAAACCACATTGATCAACTAGTGAAAATTCATGTGTGTTATTTTCCTAATCCGCATTGATGCAGTGGAGACATTGCATGTCTATTCTTTTTCTAAACCAGATTGATCCATTAGAGTCATTGCTTCTGTGTTTTTCCTAAACCACATGGATCTGCTAGAGTCATTGCATGTGTGTTATTTTCTTAAACCACATGGATCCGCTGGAGTCATTGCGTTTGTGTTATTTTCCTAAACCATATGGATCCACTAGTGACATTTCATGTGTGTTCTTTTCCTAAACCACGTGGATCCATTGGAGTCATTGCATGTGTGTTCTTTTCCTAAACCACATGGATCCACTTTGACATTACATGTTTGTTCTTTTCCTCAACCACATTGATCCACTGGTGACATTGTATGTGTGTTCTTTTCCTGAACCACATTGATCCACTAGAGTCATTGCATGTGTGTTCTTTTCCTAAACCACATGGACCCAGCGGAGTCATTGCATGTGTGTTCTTTTCGTAAACCACATCGATCCACCGGTGACATTTCATGTGTGTTCTTTTCCTAAACCACATTGATCCACTAGTGACATTTCATGTGTGTTCTTTGCCTAAACCACATGGATCCACTAGAGTCAGTTCATGTGTGTTCTTTTCCTAAATCACATTGATCCACTAGAGTTATTGCATGTTTGTTCTTTTCCTAAACCTCGTTGATCCACAAGAGTCACTTCATGTGTGTTCTTTTCCTAAACCACATGGATCCACTAGTGACATTGCATGTGTGTTCTTTTCCTAAAGCACACTAATCCACTAGAGTCATTGCATGTGTGTTCTTTTCCTAAACCACATTGATCCACTGGAGTCATTGCATTTGTGTACTTTTTTAAACCACATGGATCCACTAGAGTCACCGCATGTATGTTCTTTTACTAAACCACATTGATCCACTTGTGATATTGCAGGTGTGTTCTTTTCCTAAACTACATGGATCCACTAGTGACATTACATGTGCATTCCTTTCCTAAACCACATGGATGCACTAGTGACATTGCATGCGTGTTATTTTCCAAATACACATTAATCCATTAGAGTCACTGCATGTGTGTTCTTTTCCTAAACCACGTTGATCCACTAGAGTCATTGCATGTGTGTTCTTTTCCTAAACCCCATTGATCCACTAGTCACTGCATGTTTGTTCTTTTCCTATACCACATTGATCCACTAGAGTTATTGCTTGTGTGTTTTTTTCCTAAACCACATGGATCCACTGGTGACATTGCATGTGTGTTCTTTTCCTAAACCACATTGATCCACTAGAGTCATTTCATGTTTGTTCTTTTCCTAAACAACATTGATCCACTAGAGTCATTGCATGTGTTCTTTTCACAAACCACATTGATCCACTAGTGAGATTGCACAGTGTTATTTTTATAAACCACATTGATCCACTAGAGACATTGCATGTTTGTTCTTTTCATAATTCACATTGATCCACTAGAGTCATTTCTTGTGTGTTGTTTTCCTAAACCACATGGATTCCTTTGGAGTCATTGCATGTGTGTTCTTTTCATAAACCACATGGATCCACTGGTGACATTTCATGTGTGTTCTTTTCCAAAGCCACATGGATCCACTAGTGACATTGCATGTGTGTTCTTTTCCTAAACCATATGGATCCACTAGTGACATTGCATGTGTGTTATTTTCCAAATCCACATTTATGCATTGGAGACATTGCATGTGTGTTCTTTTTCTAAACGACATCGATCCACTAGAGTCATTGCTTGTGCGTTTTTCCTACACCACATGGATCCGCTTGAGTCATTGCATCTGTGTTATTTTCCTAAACCACATGGATCCAGTGGTGACATTTCATGTGTGTTCTTTTCCTAAACCACGTGGATCCATTGGAGTCATTGCATGTGTGTTCTTTTCCTAAACCACATGGATCCACTGTGACATTGCATGTTTGTTCTTTTCCTCAACCACATTGATCCACTAGTGACATTGCATGTATGTTCTTTTCCTAAACCACATTTATCCACTGGAGTCATTGCATGTGTGTTCTTTTCCTAAACCACATGGATCCACTACTGGCATTGCATGTGTGTTCTTTTCCTAAAGCACACTGATCCACTAGAGTCATTGCATGTGTGTTCTTTTCATAAACCACATTGATCCACTGGAGTCATTGCATGTGTGTATTTTTCCTAAACCACATGGATCCACTGGAATCACCGCATGTGTGTTCTTTTCCTAAACCGCATTGATCCACTAGGGACATTGCATGTGTGTTCTTTTCCTAAACCACATGTAACCACCACTGACATTACATGTGCATTCCTTTCCTAAACCACATGGATGCACTAGTGACATTGCATGCGTGTTATTTTTCTAATACACATTGATCCACTAGAGTCACTGCATGTGTGTTCTTTTCCTAAACCACGTTGATCCACTAGAGTCATTGCATGTGTGTTCTTTTCCTAAACCCCATTGATCCACTAGAGTCACTACATGTGTGTTCTTTTCCTATACCACATTGTTCCACTAAGTCATTGCATGTGTGTTATTTTCCTAACCCACATGGATCCACTTGTGACATTGCATGTGTGTTCTTTTCCTAAACCACATTGATCCACTATAGTCATTTCATGTGTGTTCTTTCCCTAAACCACATGGATCCACTGATGACATTGCATGTGTGTTCTTTTCCTAAACCACATTGATCCACTTGATTCAATGCATGTGTGTTCTTTTCCCAAACGACATTGATCGACTAGATTCATTCCATGTGTGTTCTTTTCCTAAACCAAATGGATCCACCTGTGACATTTCATGTCTGTTCTTTTCCTAAACCTGATGGATCCATTGAAATTATTTCATGAGTGTTCTTTTCCTAAACCAAATGGATGCACTAGTGACATTTCATGTGTGTTCCTTTCCTAAACCACATAGATCCACTAGTGTCACTCCATGTTTGTTATTTTCCTAAACCATATTGATCCACTAGACTCACTGCATGTGTGTTCTTTTCCTAAACCACATTATTCCACTGGAGTCCTTGCATGTGTTTTTTCCTGAACCACATTGATCCACTAGACTCACTTCATGTGTGTTCTTTTCCTAAACCACATTGATCTACTAGAATTATTGCATGTGTGTTCTTTTCCTACACCACATTGATCCACTTGAGTCATTGCATGTGTGTTCTTTTCTTAAACCACATGGATCCACTAGTAACATTTCATGTGTGTCCTTTTCCAAAACCACATGGATGCACTTGCGTCACTGCATCTGTGTTCTTTTCCTAAACCACATTGATCCGCTAGTGACATTTCATGTGTGTTATTTTCCTAATTCACATTGATTCATTGGAGACATTGCATGTCTATTCTTTTTCTTAACCACATTGATCCACTAGAGTCATTGCTTGTGTTTTTTTCCTAAACCACATGGATCTGCTAGAGTCATTGCATGTGTGTTATTTTCTTAAAACACATGGATCCGCTGGAGTCATTAAATACGTGTTATTTTCCTAAACCACATGGATCCACTAGTGACATTTCATGTGTGTTCTTTTCCTAAACCACGTGGATCCATTGGAGTCATTGCATGTGTGTTCTTTTCCTAAACCACATGGATCCACTATGACATTGCATGTTTGTTCTTTTCCTCAACCACGTTGATCCACTAGTGACATTGTATGTATGTTCTTTTCCTGAACTACATTGATCCACTAGAGTCATTGCATGTGTGTTCTTTTCCTAAACCACATGGACCCAGCGGAGTCATTGCATATGTGTTCTTTTCGTAAATCACATCGATCCACCGGTGACATTTCATGTGTGTTCTTTTCCTAAACCACATTGATCCACTCGTGACATTTCATGTGTGTTCTTTTCCTAAACCACATGGATCCACTAGAGTCAGTTCAATTGTGTTCTTTTCCTAAATCACATTGATCCACTAGAGTCATTGCATGTGTGTTTTTTCCGAAACCACATTGATCCACTAGAGTTATTGCATGTGTGTTCTTTTCCTAAACCACGTTGATCCACAAGAGTCACTTCATGTGTGTTCTTTTCCTAAACCACATGGGTCCACTAGTGACATTGCATGTGTGTTCTTTTCCTAAAGGACACTAATCCACTAGAGTCATTGCATGTGTGTTCACTTCCTAAACCACATTGATCCACTGGAGTCATTGCATTTGTGTACTTTTTTAAACCACATGGATCCACTGGAGTCACCGCATGTATGTCCTTTTCCTAAACCACATTGATCCACTGGTGACATTGCAGGTGTGTTCTTTTCCTAAACCACATGGATCCACTAGTGACATTACATGTGCATTCCTTTCCTAAACCACATGGATGCACTAGTGACATTGCATGCGTGTTATTTTCCAAATACACATTAATCCATTAGAGTCACTGCATGTTTGTTCTTTTCCTAAAAGACATTGATCCACTAGAGTCATTGCATGTGTGTTCTTTTCCTAAACCCCATTGATCCACTAGAGTCACTGCATGTGTGTTCTCTTCCTATACCACATTGATCCACTAGAGTTATTGCTTGTGTGTTCTTTTCCGAAACCACATGGATCCACTGGTGACATTGCATGTGTGTTCTTTTACTAAACCACATTGATCCACTAGAGTCATTTCATGTTTGTTCTTTTCCTAAACAACATTGATCCACTAGAGTCATTTCATGTGTTGTTTTCATAAACCACATTGATCCACTAGTGAGATTGCATGTGTGCTATTTTTATAAACCACATTGATCCACTAGAGACATTGCATGTTTGTTCTTTTCCTAATTCACATTGATCCACTAGAGTCATTTCTTATGTGTTGTTTTCCTAAACCACATGGATTCACTGGAGTCATTGCATGTGTGTTCTTTTCATAAACCACATGGATCAACTGGTGACATTTCATGTGTGTTCTTTTCCAAAGCCACATGGATCCACTAGTGACATTGCATGTGTGTTCTTTTCCTAGACCATATGGATCCACTAGTGACATTGCATGTTTGTTATTTTCCAAATCCACATTTATTCATTGGAGACATTGCATGTGTGTTCTTTTTCTAAACCATAATGATCCACCAGAGTCATTGCTTGTGCGTTTTTCCTACACCACATGGATCCGCTGGAGTCATTGCATCTGTGTTATTTTCCTAAACCACATGGATCCACTAGTGACATTTCATGTGTGTTCTTTTCCTAAACCACGTGGATCCATTGGAGTCATTGCATGTGTGTTCTTTTCCTAAACCACATGGATCCACTGTGACATTGCATGTTTATTCTTTTCCTCAACCACATTGATCCACTAGTGATATTGCATGTGTGTTCTTTTCCTAAACCACATTGATCCACTAGAGTCATTGCATGTGTGTTCTTTTCCTAAACCACATGGATCCACTGGAGTCATTGCATGTGTGTTCTTTTCCTAAACCACATGGATCCACTAGTGGCATTGCATGTGTGTTCTTTTCCTAAAGCACACTAATCCACTAGAGTCATTGCATGTGTGTTCTTTTCATGAACCACATTGATCCACTGGAGTCATTGCATGTTTGTACTTTTCCTAAACCACATGGATCCACTAGAATCACCGCATGTGTGTTCTTTTCCTAAACCGCATTGATCCACTAGGGACATTGCATGTGTGTTCTTTTCCTAAACCACATGTAACCACTAGTGACATTACATGTGCATTACTTTCCTAAACCACATGGATGCACTAGTGACATTGCATGCGTGTTACTTTCCTAATACACATTGATCCACTAGAGTCACTGCATGTGTGTTCTTTTCCTAAACCACGTTGATCCACTAGAGTCATTGCATGTGTGTTCTTTTCCTAAACCCCATTGATCTACTAGAGTCACTACATGTGTGTTCTTTTCCTATACCACATTGTTCCACTAAGTCATTGCATGTGTGTTATTTTCCTAAACCACATGGATCTATTGTGACAATGCATGTGTGTTCTTTTCCTAAACCACATTCATCCACTATAGTCATTTCATGTGTGTTCTTTCCCTAAACCACATGGATCCACTAATGACATTGCATGTGTGTTCTTTTCCTAAACCACATTGATCCACTTGATTCATTGCATGTGTGTTCTTTTCCCAAACCACATTGATCGACTAGATTCATTCCATGTGTGTTCTTTTCCTAAACCAAATGGATCCACCTGTGACATTTCATGTTTGTTCTTTTCCTAAACCTGATGGATCCACTTGAATCATTTCATGTGTGTTCTTTTCCTAAACCAAATGGATTCACCCCATGACAATTCATGTGTGTTCCTTTCCTAAACCACATGGATCCACTAGTGTCACTCCATGTTTGTTATTTTCCTAAACCATATTGATCCACTAGACTCACTGCATGTGTGTTCTTTTCCTAAACCACATTGATCCACTCGAGTCCTTGCATGTGTTTTTTTCCTGAACCACATGGATCCACTAGACTCACTTCATGTGTGTTCTTTTCCTAAACCACATTGATCTACTAGAATTATTGCATGTGTGTTCTTTTCCTACACCACATTGATCCACTTGAGTCATTGCATGTGTGTTCTTTTCTTAAACCACATGGATCCACTAGTAACATTTCATTTGTGTCCTTTTCCAAAACCACATGGATGCACTTGCGTCACTGCATCTGTGTTCTTTTCCTAAACCACATTGATCCGCTAGTGACATTTCATGTGTGTTATTTTCCTAATCCACATTGATGCATTGGAGACATTGCATGCCTATTCTTTTTCTAAACTACATTGATCCACTAGAGTCATTGCTTGTGTGTTTTTCCTAAACCAAATGGATCTGCTGGGGTAATTGCATGTGTGTTATTTTCCTAAACAACAAGGATCCATTGGTGACATTTCATGTGTGTTCTTTTCCTAAACCACATGGATCCACTATGACATTGAATGTGTGTTCTTTTCCTCAACCACATTGACCCACAAGTGACATTGCATGTGTGTTCTTTTCCTAAACCACATTGATCCACTAGAGTCATTGCATTTGTGGTCTTTTCCTAAACCACATTGATCCACTGGAGTCATTGCATGTGTGTTGTTTTCTTAAACCACATCGATCCACCGGTGACATTTCAAGTGTCTTTTCCTAAACCACATTGATCCAATGGTGACAATTCATGTGTGTTGTTTTCCTAAACCACATGGATCCACTAGAGTCACTGCATGTTTGTTCTTTTCCTAAATCACATTGATCCCCTAGAGTCATTGCATGTGTGTTCTTTCTGAAACCACATTGATCCACTAGAGTTATTGCATGTGTGTTATTTTCCTAAACCACATTGATCCACTAGTAACATTACATGTGCATTCCTTCCAAAACCACATGGATGGACCAGTGACAATGCATATGTGTTCTTTCCTAAACCACATGGATCCACTAGTGACATTACATGTGCATTCCTTTCCTAAACCACATGGATGCACTAGTGACATTGCATGCGTGTTATTTTCCTAATACACATTGATCCATTAGAGTCACTTCATGTGTGTTCTTTTCCTAAACCACGTTGATCCACTAGAGTCATTGCATGTGTGTTCTTTTTCTAAACCCCATTGATCCACTAGTGACATTGCATCTGTGTTCTTTTCCTAAACCACATTGATCCAGTTGATTCATTGCATGTGTGTTCTTTTCCTAAAGCAAATGGATCCACTTGTGATATTTCATGTTTGTTCTTTTCCTAAACCACATTGATCCACTTCAGTCATTGCATGTGTGTTCTTTTCCTAAACCAAATGGATCCACTTGTGACATTTCATGTGGGTTCTTTTCCTAAACCACATGGATCCACTAGTGTCACTACATGTTTGTTCTTTTCCTAAACCATATTGATCCACTAGACTCACTGCATGTGTGTTCTTTTCCTGATCCACATTGATCCACTAGAGTCCTTGCATGTGTTTTTTCCCTAAACCACATGGATCCACTAGACTCTCTGCATGTGTGTTGTTTTCCTAAACCACATTGATCTACTAGAATCATTGCATGTGTGTTATTTTCGTACACCACATTCATCCACTTGAGTCATTGCATGTGTGTTCTTTTGTTAAACCACATGGATCCACTAGTAACATTTCATGTGTTCTTTTCCAAAACCACATGGATGCACTGGAGTCACTACATGTCTGTTCTTTTACTAAACCACATTGATCCAATAGTGATATTACATGAGTGTTATTTTCCTAAACCACATTGATACATTAGAGTCCTTGCATGTGTGTTCTATTCCTGAACCACATGGATCCACTTGAGTCACTGCATGTGTGTCGTTTTCATAAACCAGATTGATCCACTGGTGACATTGCATGTGTGTTATTTTCCTAAACAACATGGATCCACTCATGACATTGCACGTGTGTTCCTTTACTAAACCACATTGATCGACTAGATTCATTGCATGTGTGTTCTTTTCCTAAACCACATGAATCCACTGGTGACATTGCATTTGTGTTCTTTTCATAAACAACATTGATCCACTAGATTCATTGCATGTGTGTTCTTTTCCTAATCCACATGGATCCACTGGTGACATTTCATGTGTGTTCTTTTCCTAAACCTCATTGATTCACTAGAGTCACCACATGTGTGTTCTTTTCCTAAACCACATTGATCCACTAGAGTCATTTCATGTGTGTTCTTTTCCTAAACCACATTGATCCACCAGAGTCATTGCATGTGTGTTCTTTTCCTAAACCCCATTGATCTACTAGAGTCACTACATGTGTGTTCTTTTCCTATACCACATTGTTCCACTAAGTCATTGCATGTGTGTTATTTTCCTAAACCACATGGATCTATTGTGACAATGCATGTGTGTTCTTTTCCTAAACCACATTCATCCACTATAGTCATTTCATGTGTGTTCTTTCCCTAAACCACATGGATCCACTAATGACATTGCATGTGTGTTCTTTTCCTAAACCACATTGATCCACTTGATTCATTGCATGTGTGTTCTTTTCCCAAACCACATTGATCGACTAGATTCATTCCATGTGTGTTCTTTTCCTAAACCAAATGGATCCACCTGTGACATTTCATGTTTGTTCTTTTCCTAAACCTGATGGATCCACTTGAATCATTTCATGTGTGTTCTTTTCCTAAACCAAATGGATTCACCCCATGACAATTCATGTGTGTTCCTTTCCTAAACCACATGGATCCACTAGTGTCACTCCATGTTTGTTATTTTCCTAAACCATATTGATCCACTAGACTCACTGCATGTGTGTTCTTTTCCTAAACCACATTGATCCACTGGAGTCCTTGCATGTGTTTTTTTCCTGAACCACATGGATCCACTAGACTCACTTCATGTGTGTTCTTTTCCTAAACCACATTGATCTACTAGAATTATTGCATGTGTGTTCTTTTCCTACACCACATTGATCCACTTGAGTCATTGCATGTGTGTTCTTTTCTTAAACCACATGGATCCACTAGTAACATTTCATTTGTGTCCTTTTCCAAAACCACATGGATGCACTTGCGTCCATTGCATCGTGTTCTTTTCCTAAACCACATTGATCCGCTAGTGACATTTCATGTGTGTTATTTTCCTAATCCACATTGATGCATTGGAGACATTGCATGCCTATTCTTTTTCTAAACTACATTGATCCACTAGAGTCATTGCTTGTGTGTTTTTCCTAAACCAAATGGATCTGCTGGGGTAATTGCATGTGTGTTATTTTCCTAAACAACAAGGATCCATTGGTGACATTTCATGTGTGTTCTTTTCCTAAACCACATGGATCCACTATGACATTGAATGTGTGTTCTTTTCCTCAACCACATTGACCCACAAGTGACATTGCATGTGTGTTCTTTTCCTAAACCACATTGATCCACTAGAGTCATTGCATTTGTGGTCTTTTCCTAAACCACATTGATCCACTGGAGTCATTGCATGTGTGTTGTTTTCTTAAACCACATCGATCCACCGGTGACATTTCAAGTGTCTTTTCCTAAACCACATTGATCCAATGGTGACAATTCATGTGTGTTGTTTTCCTAAACCACATGGATCCACTAGAGTCACTGCATGTTTGTTCTTTTCCTAAATCACATTGATCCCCTAGAGTCATTGCATGTGTGTTCTTTCTGAAACCACATTGATCCACTAGAGTTATTGCATGTGTGTTATTTTCCTAAACCACATTGATCCACTAGTAACATTACATGTGCATTCCTTCCAAAACCACATGGATGGACCAGTGACAATGCATATGTGTTCTTTCCTAAACCACATGGATCCACTAGTGACATTACATGTGCATTCCTTTCCTAAACCACATGGATGCACTAGTGACATTGCATGCGTGTTATTTTCCTAATACACATTGATCCATTAGAGTCACTTCATGTGTGTTCTTTTCCTAAACCACGTTGATCCACTAGAGTCATTGCATGTGTGTTCTTTTTCTAAACCCCATTGATCCACTAGTGACATTGCATCTGTGTTCTTTTCCTAAACCACATTGATCCAGTTGATTCATTGCATGTGTGTTCTTTTCCTAAAGCAAATGGATCCACTTGTGATATTTCATGTTTGTTCTTTTCCTAAACCACATTGATCCACTTCAGTCATTGCATGTGTGTTCTTTTCCTAAACCAAATGGATCCACTTGTGACATTTCATGTGGGTTCTTTTCCTAAACCACATGGATCCACTAGTGTCACTACATGTTTGTTCTTTTCCTAAACCATATTGATCCACTAGACTCACTGCATGTGTGTTCTTTTCCTGATCCACATTGATCCACTAGAGTCCTTGCATGTGTTTTTTCCCTAAACCACATGGATCCACTAGACTCTCTGCATGTGTGTTGTTTTCCTAAACCACATTGATCTACTAGAATCATTGCATGTGTGTTATTTTCGTACACCACATTCATCCACTTGAGTCATTGCATGTGTGTTCTTTTGTTAAACCACATGGATCCACTAGTAACATTTCATGTGTGTTCTTTTCCAAAACCACATGGATGCACTGGAGTCACTACATGTCTGTTCTTTTACTAAACCACATTGATCCAATAGTGATATTACATGAGTGTTATTTTCCTAAACCACATTGATACATTAGAGTCCTTGCATGTGTGTTCTATTCCTGAACCACATGGATCCACTTGAGTCACTGCATGTGTGTCGTTTTCATAAACCAGATTGATCCACTGGTGACATTGCATGTGTGTTATTTTCCTAAACAACATGGATCCACTCATGACATTGCACGTGTGTTCCTTTACTAAACCACATTGATCGACTAGATTCATTGCATGTGTGTTCTTTTCCTAAACCACATGAATCCACTGGTGACATTGCATTTGTGTTCTTTTCATAAACAACATTGATCCACTAGATTCATTGCATGTGTGTTCTTTTCCTAATCCACATGGATCCACTGGTGACATTTCATGTGTGTTCTTTTCCTAAACCTCATTGATTCACTAGAGTCACCACATGTGTGTTCTTTTCCTAAACCACATTGATCCACTAGAGTCATTTCATGTGTGTTCTTTTCCTAAACCACATTGATCCACCAGAGTCATTGCATGTGTGTTCTTTTGCTAAACCACATGGATCCACTAGAGTCACTACGTGTGTTTTCTTTTCATAAATAACATTGATCCAATTGTGACAATGCATGTGTGATCTTTTCCTAAACCAAATGGATCCACTGGTGACATTTCATGTGTTTTATTTTCCTAAACCACATAGATCCACTAGTTTCATTACATGTTTATTCTTTCCTAAACCACATTGATCCACTAGACTCACCACATGTGTGTTCTTTTCCAAAGCCACATTTATCCTCTAGAGTCCTTACATGTGTTTTTTTCCTGAACTACATGGATCCACAAGACTCACTACATGTGTGTTCTTTTCCTACACCACATTGATCATCTTGAGTCATTTCATGTGTGTTCTTTTCTTAAACCACATGGTTCCACTAGTGACATTTCATGTGTGTTCTTTTCCTAGACCACATGGATGCAGTGGAGTCACTGTATGTGTGTTCTTACTAAACCACATTGATCCACTAGTGATATTGCATATGTGCTATTTTACTAAACCACATTTATACACTAGAGTCCTTGCATTTGTGTTCTATTCCTGAACCACATGGATCCACTGGACTCACTTCATGTGTGTTGTTTTCCTAAACCACATTGATGCACTGGTGACATTGCATGTGTGTTATTTTCCTAAACAACATGGATCCAATCATGAAATTGCATGTGTATTCTTTTACTAATCCACATTGATCCACTATAGTCATTGCATGTGTTTTCTTTTCCTAAACCACATGGATCCACTGGTGACATTGCATGTGTGTTCTTTTCCTAAACCACATTGATCCACTAGAGTCATTGCATGTGTCCTTTTGTCCTAAACCAAATGGATCCACTTGTGACATTTCATGTGTGTTCTTTTCGTAAATCACATAGATCCACTAGAGTCACTGCATGTGTGTTCTTTTCCTAAATCACATTGGACCACTAGAGTCATTGCATGTGTGTTATTTTCCTAAACCACATTGATCCACTCGAGTCATTGCATGTGTGTTCTTTTCCTGAAACACATGGATCCATTGGAGTCACTGCATGTGTGTTCTTTTCATAAACTACAATGATCTAGTGGTGACATTGCATGTGTGAACTTTTCCTAAACCACATGGATCCACTTGTGACATGGCATGTGTGTTATTTTCTGAAACCACATTGATACACTAAATACATTGCATGTTTGTTCTTTTCCTAATCCACATTGATCCACTAGAGTCATTACTCGTGTGTTGTTTTCCTAAACCCCATTGATCCACTAGAGTCACTACATGTGTGTTCTTTTCCTAAAGCACATTGATCGACTTGTGACATTTCATGTGTGTTCTTTTCCTAAACCACATGGATCCACTAGAGTCACTGCATGTGTGTTCTTTTCCTAAACCACATGGATCCACTAGAGTCATTACATGTGTGTTGTTTCCAAAACCACATTGATCCGCTTGTGACATTGCATGTGTGTTCTTTTCGTAAACCCCATACATCCACTAGAGTCCTTACATGTGTGTTTTTCCTAAACCACATTGATCCACTAGAGTTATTGCACGTGTGTTCTTTTCCTAAACCTCATTGATCCATAAGAGTCACTTCATGTGTGTTCTTTTCCTAAACCACATGGATCCACTAGCGACATTGCATGTGTGTTCTTTTCCTAAAGCACACTAATCCACTAGAGTCATTGCATGTGTGTTCTTTTCCTAAACCACCTTGATCCACTAGAGTCATTGCATGTGTGTTCTTTTCTTAAACCACATGGATCCACTAGTAACATTTCATGTGTGTCCTTTTCCAAAACCACATGGATGCACTTGTGTCACTGCATCTGTGTTCTTTTCCTAAACCACATTGATCCGCTACTGAAATTTCATGTGTGTTATTTTCCTAATCCGCATTGATGCAGTGGAGACATTGCATGTCTATTCTTTTTCTAAACCACATTGATCCACTAGAGTCATTGCTTGTGTGTTTTTCCTAAACCACATGGATCTGCTAGAGTCATTGCATGTGTGTTATTTTCTTAAACCACATGGATCCGCTGGAGTCATTGCGTCTGTGTTATTTTCCTAAACCACATGGATCCACTAGTGACATTTCATGTGTGTTCTTTTCCTAAACCACGTGGATCCATTGGAGTCATTGCATGTCTTTTCTTTTCCGAAACCACATGGATCCACTGTGACATTGCATGTTTGTTCTTTTCCTCAACCACATTTTTCCACTGGTGACATTGTATGTGTGTTCTTTTCCTGAACCACATTGATCCACTAGAGTCATTGCATGTGTGTTCTTTTCCTAAACCACATGGACCCAGCAAAGTCATTGCATGTGTGTTCTTTTTGTAAACCACATCGATCCACCGGTGACATTTCATGTGTGTTCTTTTCCTAAACCACATTGATCCACTAGTGACATTTCATGTGTGTTCTTTTCCTAAACCACATGGATCCACTAGAGTCAGTTCATGTGTGTTCTTTTCCTAAATCACATTGATCCACTAGAGTCATTGCATGTGTGTTTTTTCCGAAACCACATTGATCCACTAGAGTTATTGCATGTGTTCTTTTCCTAAACCTCATTGATCCACAAGAGTCACTTCATGTGTGTTCTTTTTCTAAACCACATGTATCCACTAGTGACATTGCATGTGTGTTCTTTTCCTAAAGCAGACTAATCCACTAGAGTCATTGCATGTGTGTTCTTTTCCTAAACCACATTGATCCACCGGAGTCATTGCATGTGTGTACTTTTTTAAACCACATGGATCCACTGGATTCACCGCATGTATGTTCTTTTCCTAAACCACATTGATCCACTAGTGACATTGCAGGTGTGTTCTTTTCCTAAACCACATGGATCCACTAGTGACATTACATGTGCATTCCTTTCCTAAACCACATGGATGCACTAGTGACATTGCATGCGTGTTATTTTCCTAATACACATTAATCCATTAGAGTCACTACACGTGTGTTCTTTTCCTAAACCACGTTGATCCACTAGAGTCATTTCATGTGTGTTCTTTTCCTAAACCCCATTGATCCACTAGAGTCACTTCATGTGTGTTCTTTTCCTATACCACATTGATCCACTAGAGTGATTGCTTGTGTGTTCTTTTCCTAAACCACATGGATCCACTAGTGACATTGTATGTGTATTCTTTTCCTAAACCACATGGATCCACTGGTGACATTGAATGTGTGCTCTTTTCGTAAACCACATTGATCCGCCGGTGACATTTCATGTGTGTTCTTTTCCTAAACCACATTGATCCAATGGTGACATTTCATGTGTGTTCTTTTCCTAAACCACATGGATCCACTAGATTCACTGCATTCGTGTTCTTTTCCTAAATCACATTGATCCACTAGAGTCATTGCATGTGTGTTCTTTCCAAAACCACATTGATCCACTAGTGACATTGCATGTGTGTTCTTTTCTTAAACCCCATTGATCCACTAGAGTCACTACATGTGTGACCTTTTCCTAAACCACATTTATCCACTAGAGTTATTGCATGTGTGTTCTTTTCCTAAACCTCATTGATCCACAAGAGTCAGTTCATGTGTGGTCTTTTCCTAAACCACATGGATCCACTAGTGGCATTGCATGTGTGTTATTTTCCTAAAGCACACAGATCCACTAGAGTCATTGCATGTGTTTTCTTTTCCTAAACCACATTGATCCACTAGAGTCATTGCATGTGTGTACTTTTCCTAAACCACATGGATCCACTTGAATCACCGCATGTGTGTTCTTTTCCTAAACCGCATTGATCCACTAGGGACATTGCATGTGTGTTCTTTTCCTAAACCACATGTAACCACTAGTGACATTACATGTGCATTCCTTTCCTAAACCACATGGATGCACTAGTGACATTGCATGCGTGTTATTTTCCTAATACACATTGATCCACTAGAGTCACTGCATGTGTGTTCTTTCCAAAACCACATTGATCCACTAGTGACATTGCATGTGTGTTCTTTTCTTAAACCCCATTGATCCACTAGAGTCACTACATGTGTGACCTTTTCCTAAACCACATTTATCCACTAGAGTTATTGCATGTGTGTTCTTTTCCTAAACCTCATTGATCCACAAGAGTCAGTTCATGTGTGGTCTTTTCCTAAACCACATGGATCCACTAGTGGCATTGCATGTGTGTTATTTTCCTAAAGCACACAGATCCACTAGAGTCATTGCATGTGTTTTCTTTTCCTAAACCACATTGATCCACTAGAGTCATTGCATGTGTGTACTTTTCCTAAACCACATGGATCCACTTGAATCACCGCATGTGTGTTCTTTTCCTAAACCGCATTGATCCACTAGGGACATTGCATGTGTGTTCTTTTCCTAAACCACATGTAACCACTAGTGACATTACATGTGCATTCCTTTCCTAAACCACATGGATGCACTAGTGACATTGCATGCGTGTTATTTTCCTAATACACATTGATCCACTAGAGTCACTGCATGTGTGTTCTTTTCTTGATCCTCATTGATCCACTAGAGTCATTGCATGTGTGTTCTTTTCCTAAACCCCATTGATCCACTAGAGTCACTACATTTGTGTTCTTTTCCTATACCACATTGATCCACTAAGTCATTGCATGTGTGTTATTTTCCTAAACCACATGGATCCACTTGTGACATTGCATGTGTGTTCTTTTCCTAAACCACATTGATCCACTATAGTCATTTCATGTGTGTTCTTTTTCTAAACCACATGGACCCACTGATGACATTACATGTGTGTTCTTTTCCTAAACCACATTGATCCACTTGATTCATTGCATGTGTGTTCTTTTCCTAAACCACATTGATCCACTAGATTCATTCCATGTGTGTTCTTTTCCTAAACCAAATGGATCAACTTGCGACATTTCATGTTTGTTCTTGTCCTAAACCTGATGGATCCACTGGAATCATTTCATGTGTATTCTTTTCCTAAACCAAATGGATCCACTAGTGACATTTCATGTGTGTTCTTTTCGTAAACCACATGGATCCACTAGTGTCACTACATGTTTGTTATTTTCCTAAACGATATTGGTCCACTAGACTCACTGCATGTGTGTTCTTTTCCTAAACCACATTGATCCACTGGAGTCCTTTCATGTGTTTTTTTCCTGAACCACATGGATCCACTAGACTCACTTCATGTGTGTTATTTTCCTAAACCACATTGATCTACTAGAATTATTGCATGTGGTATCTTTTCCTAGACCACATTGATCCACTTGAGTCATTGAATGTGTGTTCTTTTCTTAAACCACACGGATCCACTAGTAACATTTCATGTGTGTCCTTTTCCAAAACCACATGGATGCACTTGCGTCACTGCATGTGTGTTCTTTTCCTAAACCACATTGATCAACTAGTGAAATTTCATGTGTGTTATTTTCCTAATCCGCATTGATGCAGTGGAGACATTGCATGTCTATTCTTTTTCTAAACCACATTGATCCACTAGAGTCATTGCTTGTGTGTTTTTCCTAAACCACATGGATCTGCTAGAGTCATTGCATGTGTGTTATTTTCTTAAACCACATGGATCCGCTGGAGTCATTGCGTTTGTGTTATTTAACTAAACCACATGGATCCACGAGTGACATTTCATGTGTGTTCTTTTCCTAAATCACGTGGATCCATTGGAGTCATTGCATGTGTGTTCTTTTCCTAAACCACATGGATCCACTCTGACATTGCATGTTTGTTCTTTTCCTCAACCACATTGATCCACTAGTGCCATTGTATGTGTGTTCTTTTCCTGAACCACATTGATCCACTAGAGTCATTGCATGTGTGTTCTTTTCCTAAACCACATGGACCCAGCAGAGTCATTGCATGTGTGTTCTTTTTGTAAACCACATCGATCCACCGGTGACATTTCATGTGTGTTCTTTTCCTAAACCACATTGATCCACTAGTGACATTTCATATGTGTTCTTTTCCTAAACCACATGGATCCACTAGAGTCAGTTCATGTGTGTTCTTTTCCTAAATCACATAGATCCACTAGAGTCATTGCATGTGTGTTTTTTCCGAAACCACATTGATCCACTAGAGTTATTGCATGTGTGTTCTTTTCCTAAACCTCGTTGATCCACAAGAGTCACTTGATGTGTCTTCTTATCCTAAACCACATGGATCCACTAGTGACATTGCATGTGTGTTCTTTTCCTAAAGCACACTAATCCACTAGAGTCATTGCAAGTGTGTTCTTTTCCTAAACCACATTGATCCACTAGAGTCATTGCATGTGTGTTCTTTTCCTAAACCCCATTGATCGACTAGAGTCACTGCATGTGTGTTCTTTTCCTATACCACATTGATCCACTAGAGTTATTGCTTGTGTGTTCTTTTCCTAAACCACATGGATCCACTGGTGACATTGCATGTGTGTTCTTTTCCTAAACCACATTGATCCACTAGAGTCATTTCATGTTTGTTCTTTTCCTAAACAACATTGATCCAATGGAGTCATTGCATGTGTTGTTTTCATAAACCACATTGATCCACTAGTGAGATTGCATGTGTGTTATTTTTATAAACCACATTGATCCACTACAGACATTGCATGTTTGTTCTTTTCCTAATTCACATTGATCCACTAGAGTCATTTCTTATGTGTTGTTTTTCTAAACCACATGGATTCACTGGAGTCATTGCATGTGTGTTCTTTTCATAAACCACATGGATCCACTAGTGACATTTCATGTGTGTTCTTTTCCAAAGCCACATGGATCCACTAGTGACATTTCATGTGTGTTCTTTTCCTAAACCATATGGATCCGCTTGTGACATTGCATGTGTGTTCTTTTCCAAATCCACATTTATGAATTGGAGACATTGCATGTGTGTTCTTTTTCTAAACCACATTGATCCACTAGAGTCATTGCTTGTGCGTTTTTCCTACACCACATGGATCCGCTGGAGTCATTGCATCTGTGTTCTTTTCCTAAACCACATGGATCCACTGTGACATTGCATGTTTGTTCTTTTCCTAAACCACATTGATCCACTGGTGACATTGTATGTGTGTTCTTTTCCTGAACCACATTGATCCACTAGAGTCATTGCATGTGTGTTCTTTTCCTAAACCACATGGACCCAGCAGAGTCATTGCATGTGTGTTCTTTTTGTAAACCACATCGATCCACCGGTGACATTTCATGTGGGTTCTTTTCCTAAACCACATTGATCCACTAGTGACATTTCATATGTGTTCTTTTCCTAAACCACATGGATCCACTAGAGTCAGTTCATGTGTGTTCTTTTCCTAAATCACATTGATCCACTAGAGTCATTGCATGTGTGTTTTTTCCGAAACCACATTGATCCACTAGAGTTATTGCATGTGTGTTCTTTTCCTAAACCTCGTTGATCCACAAGAGTCACTTCATGTGTCTTCTTATCCTAAACCACATGGATCCACTAGTGACATTGCATGTGTGTTCTTTTCCTAAAGCACACTAATCCACTAGAGTCATTGCAAGTGTGTTCTTTTCCTAAACCACATTGATCCACTAGAGTCATTGCATGTGTGTTCTTTTCGTAAACCCCATTGATCCACTAGAGTCACTGCATGTGTGTTCTTTTCCTATACCACATTGATCCACTAGAGTTATTGCTTGTGTGTTCTTTTCCTAAACCACATGGATCCACTGGTGACATTGCATGTGTGTTCTTTTCCTAAACCACATTGATCCACTAGAGTCATTTCATGTTTGTTCTTTTCCTAAACAACATTGATCCAATGGAGTCATTGCATGTGTTGTTTTCATAAACCACATTGATCCACTAGTGAGATTGCATGTGTGTTATTTTTATAAACCACATTGATCCACTACAGACATTGCATGTTTGTTCTTTTCCTAATTCACATTGATCCACTAGAGTCATTTCTTATGTGTTGTTTTCCTAAACCACATGGATTCACTGGAGTCATTGCATGTGTGTTCTTTTCATAAACCACATGGATCCACTAGTGACATTTCATGTGTGTTCTTTTCCAAAGCCACATGGATCCACTAGTGACATTGCATGTGTGTTCTTTTCCTAAACCATATGGATCCGCTTGTGACATTGCATGTGTGTTCTTTTCCAAATCCACATTTATGAATTGGAGACATTGCATGTGTGTTCTTTTTCTAAACCACATTGATCCACTAGAGTCATTGCTGGTGCGTTTTTCCTACAACACATGGATCTGCTGGAGTCATTGCATCTGTTCTTTTCCTAAACCACATGGATCCACTGTGACATTGCATGTTTGTTCTTTTCCTAAACCACATTGATCCACTGGTGACATTGTATGTGTGTTCTTTTCCTGAACCACATTGATCCACTAGAGTCATTGCATGTGTGTTCTTTTCCTAAACCACATGGACCCAGCAGAGTCATTGCATGTGTGTTCTTTTTGTAAACCACATCGATCCACCGGTGACATTTCATGTGGGTTCTTTTCCTAAACCACATTGATCCACTAGTGACATTTCATATGTGTTCTTTTCCTAAACCACATGGATCCACTAGAGTCAGTTCATGTGTGTTCTTTTCCTAAATCACATTGATCCACTAGAGTCATTGCATGTGTGTTTTTTCCGAAACCACATTGATCCACTAGAGTCATTGCTTGTGCGTTTTTCCTACACCACATGGATCCGCTGGAGTCATTGCATCTGTGTTATTTTCCTAAACCACATGGATCCACTGGTGACATTTCATGTGTGTTCTTTTCCTAAACCACGTGGATCCATTGGAGTCATTGCATGTGTGATCTTTTGCTAAACCACATGGATCCACTGTGACATTGCATGTTTGTTCTTTTCCTCAACCACATTGATCCACTAGTGACATTGCATGTGTGTTCTTTTCCTAAACCACATTGATCCACTAGAGTCATTGCATGTGTGTTCTTTTCCTAAACCACATGGATCCACTGGAGTCATTGCATGTGTGTCCTTTTCCTAAACAACATGGATCCACTACTGGCATTGCATGTGTGTTCTTTTCCTAAAGCACACTGATCCACTAGAGTCATTGCATGTGTGTTCTTTTCATAAACCACATTGATCCACTGGAGTCATTGCATGTGTGTATTTTTCCTAAACCACATGGATCCACTGGAATCACCGCATGTGTGTTCTTTTCCTAAACCACATTGAAACACTAGGGACATTGCATGTGTGTTCTTTTCCTAAACCACATGTAACCACTAGTGACATTACATGTGCATTCCTTTCCTAAACCACATGGATGCACTAGTGACATTGCATGCGTGTTATTTTCCTAATACACATGGATCCACTAGAGTCACTGCAGGTGTAAACCACGTTGATCCACTAGAGTCATTGAATGTGTGTTCTTTTCCTAAACCCCATTGATCCACAAGAGTCACTACATGTGTGTTCTTTTCCTATACCACATTGTTCCACTAAGTCATTGCATGTGTGTTATTTTCCTAAACCAGATGGATCCACTTGTGACATTGCATGTGTGTTCTTTTCCTAAACCACATTGATCCACTATAGTCATTTCATGTGTGTTCTTTCCCTAAACCACATGGATCCACTGATGACATTGCATGTGTGTTCTTTTCCTAAACCACATTAATCCACTTGGTTCATTGCATGTGTGTTCTTTTCCCAAACCACATTGATCGACTAGATTCATTCCATGTGTGTTCTTTTCCTAAACCAAATGGATCCACCTATGACATTTCATGTTTGTTATTTTCCTAAACCTGATGGATCCACTGGAATCATTTCATGTGTGTTCTTTTCCTAAACCAGATGGATGCACTAGTGACATTTCATGTGTGTTCCTTTCCTAAACCACATGGATCCACTAGTGTCACTGCATGTGTGTTCTTTTCCTAAACCACATTGATCCACTGGAGTCCTTGCATGTGTTTTTTCCTGAAACACATGGATCCACTAGACTCCCTTCATGTGTGTTCTTTTCCTAAACCACATTGATCTACTAGAATTATTGCATGTGTGTTCTTTTCCTACACCACATTGATCCACTTGAGTCACTGCATGTGTGTTCTTTTCTTAAACCACATGGATCCACTAGTAACATTTCATGTGTGTCCTTCTCCAAAACCACATGGATGCACTTGCGTCACTGCATCTGTGTTCTTTTCCTAAACCACATTGATCCGCTAGTGACATTTCATGTGTGTTATTTTCCTAATCCACATTGATGCATTGGAGACATTGCATGTCTATTCTTTTTCTAAACTACATTGATCCACTAGAGTCATTGCTTGTGTGTTTTTCCTAAACCAAATGGATCCGCTGGAGTAATTGCATGTGTGTTATTTTCCTAAACAACAAGGATCCGCTGGTGACATTTCATGTGTGTTCTTTTCCTAAACCACATGGATCCACTATGACATTGAATGTGTGTTCTTTTCCTCAACCACGTGGATCCACAAGTGACATTGCATGTGTGTTCTTTTCCTAAACCACATTGATCCACTAGAGTCATTGCATGTGTGGTATGTTCCTAAACCACATTGATCCACTGGAGTCATTGCATGTGTGTTTTTTCTTAAACCACATTGATCCACCGGTGACATTTCAAGTGTCTTTTCCTAAACCACATTGATCCAATGGTGAAATTTCATGTGTGTTCTTTTCCTAAACCACATGGATCCACTAGAGTCACTGCATGTTTGTTCTTTTCCTAAATCACATTGATCCCCTAGAGTCATTGCATGTGTGTTCTTTCCGAAACCACATTGATCCACTAGAGTTATTGCATGTGTGTTATTTTCCTAAACCACATTGATCCACTAGTAACATTACATGTGCTTCCTTCCTAAACCACATGGATGCACTAGTGACATTGCATGTGTGTTCTATCCTAAACCACATGGATCCACTAGTGACATTACATGTGCATTCCTTTCCTAAACCACATGGATGCACTAGTGACATTGCATGCGTGTTATTTTCCTAATACACATTGATCCATTAGAGTCACTTCATGTGTGTTCTTTTCCTAAACCACGTTGATCCACTAGAGTCATTGCATGTGTGTACTTTTTCTAAACCCCATTGATACACTAGAGTCAATGCGCGTGTGTTCATCTCCTATACCACATTGATCCACTAGAGTTATTGCTTGTGTGTTCTTTTCCTAAACCACATGGATCCACTAGTGACATTGCATGTGTGTTCTTTTCCTAAACCACATTGATCCACTTGATTCATTGCATGTGTGTTCTTTTCCTAAAGCAAATGGATCCACTTGTGATATTTCATGTTTGTTCTTTTCCTAAACCAGTTGGATCCACTTTAATCATTGCATGTGTGTTCTTTTCCTAAACCACATTGATCCACTTCAGTCATTGCATGTGTGTTCTTTTCCTAAATGAAATGGATCCAGTTGTGACATTTCATGTGGGTTCTTTTCCTAAACCACATGGATCCACTAGTTTCACTACATGTTTGTTCTTTTCCTAAACCATATTGATCCACTAGACTCACTGCATGTGTGTTCTTTTCCTAAACCACATTGATCCACTGGAGTCCTTGGATGTGTTTTTTTCCTGAACCACATGGATCCACTAGACTCTCTGCATGTGTGTTGTTTTGCTAAACCACATTGATCTACTAGAATCATTGCATGTGTGTTCTTTTCGTACACCACATTCATCCACTTGAGTCATTGCATGTGTGTTCTTTTGTTGAACCACATGGATCCACTAGTAACATTTCATGTGTGTTCTTTTCCAAAACCACATGGATGCACTGGAGTCACTACATGTCTGTTCTTTTACTAAACCACATTGATCCAATAGTGATATTACATGAGTGTTATTTTCCTAAACCACATTGATACACTAGAGTCCTTGCATGTGTGTTCTATTCCTGAACCACATGGATCCACTAGAGTCACTGCATGTGTGTCCTTTTCATAAACCACATTGATCCACTGGTGACATTGCATGTGTGTTATTTTCCTAAAAAACATGGATCCACTCATGACATTGCACGTGTGTTCCTTTACTAAACCACATTGATCGACTAGATTCATTGCATGTGTGTTCTTTTCCTAAACCACATGAATCCACTGGTGACATTGCATTTGTGTTCTTTTCATAAACAACATTGATCCACTAGATTCATTGCATGTGTGTTCTTTTCCTAATCCACATGGATCCACTGGTGACATTTCATGTGTGTTCTTTTCCTAAACCACATTGATCCACTAGATTCACTACATGTGTGTTCTTTTCCTAAACCACATTGATCCACTAGAGTCATTTCATGTGTGTTCTTTTCCTAAACCACATTGATCCACCAGAGTCATTGCATGTGTGTTCTTTTGCTAAACCACATGGATCCACTTGAGTCACTGCGTGTGTGTTCTTTTCATAAATCACATTGATCCAATTGTGACAATGCATGTGTGATCTTTTCCTAAACCAAATGGATCCACTGGTGACATTTCATGTGTGTTCTTTTCCTAAACCACATAGATCCACTAGTTTCATTACATGTTTATTCTTTCCTAAACCACATTGATCCACTAGACTCACCACATGTGTGTTCTTTTCCAAAGCCACATTTATCCACTGGAGTCCTTGCATGTGTTTTTTTCTTAAACCACATGGTTCCACTAGTGACATTTCATGTGTGTTCTTTTCCTAGACCACATGGATGCAGTGGAGTCACTGTATTGTGTTCTTACTAAACCACATTGATCCACTAGTGATATTGCATATGTGCTATTTTACTAAACCACATTGATACACTAGAGTCCTTGCATTTGTGTTCTATTCCTGAACCACATGGATCCACTGGACTCACTTCATGTGTGTTGTTTTCCTAAACCACATTGATGTACTGGTGACATTGCATGTGTGTTATTTTCCTAAACAACATGGATCCAATCATGAAATTGCATGTGTGTTCTTTTACTAATCCACATTGATCCACTAGAGTCATTGCATGTGTTTTCTTTTCCTAAACCACATGGATCCACTGGTGACATTGCATGTGTGTTCTTTTCCTAAACCACATTGATCCACTAGAGTCATTGCATGTGTCTTTTTGTCCTAAACCACATGGATCCACTTGTGACATTTCATGTGTGTTCTTTTCGTAAACCACATAGATCCACTAGAGTCGCTGTATGTGTGTTCTTTTCCTAAATCACATTGATCCACTGGAGTCATTGCATGTGTGTTATTTTCCTAAACCACATTGATCCACTGGAGTCATTGCATGTGTGTTCTTTTCCTAAAACACATGGATCCATTGGAGTCACTTCATGTGTGTTCTTTTCATAAACTACATTGAGCTAGTGGTGACATTGCATGTGTGAACTTTTCCTAAACCACATGGATCCACTTGTGACATTGCATGTGTATTATTTTCTGAAACCACATTGATACACCAAAGACATTGCATGTTTGTTCTTTTCCTAATCCACATTGATCCACTAGAGTCATTACTCGTGTGTTGTTTTCCTAAACCACATGGATCCACTAGTGACATTTCATGTGTGTTCTTTTCCTAAACCACATTGATCGACTTGTGACATTTCATGTGTGTTCTTTTCCTAAACCACATGGATCCACTAGAGTCACTGCATGTGTGTTCTTTTCCTAAACCACATGGATCCACTAGAGTCATTGCATGTGTGTTGTTTCCAAAACCACATTGATCCACTAGTGACATTGCATGTGCGTTCTTTTCGTAAACCCCATTCATCCACTAGAGTACTTACATGTGTGTTTTTTCCTAAACCACATTGATCCACTAGAGTTATTGCACGTGTGTTCTTTTCCTAAACCACATGGATCCACTAGAGTCACTGCATATTTGTTCTTTTCCTAAATCACATTGATCCCCTAGAGTCATTGCATGTGTGTTCTTTCCGAAACCACGTTGATCCACTAGAGTTATTGCATGTGTGTTATTTTCCTAAACCACATTGATCCACTAGTAACATTACATGTGCATTCCTTCCTAAACCACATGGATGCACTAGTGACAATGCATATGTGTTCTTTCCTAAACCACATGGATCCACTAGTGACATTACATGTGCATTCCTTTCCTAAACCACATGGATGCACTAGTGACATTGCATGCGTGATATTTTCCTAATACACATTGATCCATTAGAGTCACTTCATGTGTGTTCTTTTCCTAAACCACGTCGATCCACTAGAGTCATTGCATGTGTGTTGTTTTTCTAAACCCCATTGATCCACTAGAGTCAATGCGTGTGTGTTCATCTCCTATACCACATTGATCCACTAGAGTTATTGCTTGTGTGTTCTTTTCCTAAACCACATGGATCCACTAGTGACATTGCTTGTGTGTTATTTTCCTAAACCACATGGATACACTGGTGACATTTCATGTGTGTCCTTTTCCAAAACCACATGGATGCACTTGCGTCACTGCATATTTGTTCTTTTCCTAAATCACATTGATCCTCTAGAGTCATTGCTTGTGTTGTTTTCATAAACCACATTGATCCACTAGTGAGATTGCATGTGTGTTATTTTTATAAACCACATTGATCCACTAGAGACATCGCATGTTTGTTCTTTTCCTAATTCACATTGATCCACTAGAGTCATTTCTTATGTGTTGTTTTCCTAAACCACATGGATTCACTGGAGTCATTGCATGTGTGTTCTTTTCATAAACCACATGGATCCACTGGTGACATTTCATGTGTGTTCTTTTCCAAAGCCACATGGATCCACTAGTGACATTGCATGTGTGTCCTTTTCCTAAACCATATTGGTCCACTAGTGACATTGCATGTGTGTTATTTTCCAAATCCACATTTATGCATTGGAGACATTGCATCTGTGTTCTTTTTCTAAACCATAATGATCCACTAGAGTCATTGCTTGTGCGTTTTTTCTACACCACATGGATCCGCTGGAGTCATTGCATCTGTGTTATTTTCCTAAACCACATGGATCCACTGGTGACATTTCATGTGTGTTCTTTTGCTAAACCACGTGGATCCATTGGAGTCATTGCATGTGTGTTCTTTTCCAAAACCACATGGATCCACTATGACATTGCATGTTTATTATTTTCCTCAACCACATTGATCCACTAGTGACATTGCATGTGTGTTCTTTTCCTAAACCACATTGATCCACTAGAGTCATTGCATGTGTGTTCTTTTCCTAAACCACATGGATCCACTGGAGTCATTGCATGTGTGTTCTTCTCCTAAACCACATGGATCCACTAGTGGCATTGCATGTGTGTTCTTTTCCTAAAGCACACTAATCCACTAGAGTCATTGCATGTGTGTTCTTTTCATAAACCACATTGATCCACTGGAGTCATTGCATGTGTGTACTTTTCCTAAACCACATGGATCGACTAGTGACATTGCTTGTGTGTTATTTTCCTAAACCACATGTAACCACTAGTGACATTACATGTGCATTCCTTTCCTAAACCACATGGATGCACTAGTTACATTGCATGCGTGTTATTTTCCTAATACACATTGATCCACTAGAGTCACTGCATGTGTGTTCTTTTCCAAAACCACGTTGATCCACTAGAGTCATTGCATGTGTGTTCTTTTCCTAAACCCCATTGATCCACTAGAGTCACTACATGTGTGTTCTTTTCCTATACCACATTGTTCCACTAGGTCATTGCATGTGTGTTATTTTCCTAAACCACATGGATCCACTTGTGACATTGCATGTGTGTTCTTTTCCTAAAACACATTGATCCACTATAGTCATTTCATGTGTGTTCTTTCCCTAAACCACATGGATCCACTAATGATATTGCATGTGTGTTCTTTTCCTAAACCACATTGATCCACTTGATTCATTGAATGTGTGTTCTTTTCCTAAACCACATGGATCCACTAGTGACATTGCTTGTGTGTTATTTTCCTAAACCACATGGATCCACTGGTAACATTTCATGTGTGTCCTTTTCCAAAACCACATGGATGCACTTGCGTCACTGCATATTTGTTCTTTTCCTAATTCACATTGATCCCCTAGAGTCATTGCATGTGTGTTCTTTCCGAAACCACATTGATCCACTAGAGTTATTGCATGTGTGTTATTTTCCTAAACCACATTGATCCACTAGTAACATTACATGTGCATTCCTTCCTAAACCACATGGATGCACTAGTGACAATGCATATGTGTTCTTTCCTAAACCACATGGATCCACTAGTGACATTACATGTGCATTCCTTTCCTAAACCACATGGATGCACTAGTGACATTGCATGCGTGTTATTTTCCTAATACACATTGATCCATTAGAGTCACTTCATGTGTGTTCTTTTCCTAAACCACGTTGATCCACTAGAGTCATTGCATGTGTGTTGTTTTTCTAAACCCCATTGATCCACTAGAGTCAATGCGTGTATGTTCATCACCTATACCACATTGATCCACTAGAGTCATTTCATGTGTGTACTTTTCCTAAACCACATGGATCCACTAGAATCACCGCATGTGTGTTCTTTTCCTAAACCGCATTGATCCACTAGGGACATTGCATGTGTGTTCTTTTCCTAAACCACATGTAACCACCACTGACATTACATGTGCATTCCTTTCCTAAACCACATGGATGCACTAGTGACATTGCATGCGTGTTATTTTCCTAATACACATTGATCCACTAGAGTCACTGCATGTGTGTTCTTTTCCTAAACCACGTTGATCCACTAGAGTCATTTCATGTGTGTTCTTTTCCTAAACCCCATTGATCCACTAGAGTCACTAAATGTGTGTTCTTTTCCTATACCACATTGTTCCACTAAGTCATTGCATGTGTGTTATTTTCCTAAACCACATGGATCCACTTGTGACATTGCATGTGTGTTCTTTTCCTAAAACATATTGATCCACTATAGTCATTTCATGTGTGTTCTTTCCCTAAACCACATGGATCCACTAATGATATTGCATGTGTGTTCTTTTCCTAAACCACATTGATCCACTTGATTCATTGCATGTGTGTTCTTTTCCCAAACCACATTGATCGTCTAGATTCATTCCATGTGTGTTCTTTTCCTAAACCAAATGGATCCACCTGTGACATTTCATGTTTGTTCTTTTCCTAAACCTGATGGATCCACTGGAATCATTTCATGTGTGTTCTTTTCCTAAACCAAATGGATGCACTAGTGACATTTCATGCGTGTTCCTTTCCTAAACCACATGGATCCACTAGTGTCACTCCATGTTTGTTATTTTCCTAAACCATATTGATCCACTAGACTGACTGCATGTGTGTTCTTTTCCTAAACCACATTGATCCACTGGAGTCCTTGCATGTGTTTTTTCCTGAACCACATGGATCCACTAGACTCACTTCATGTGTGTTCTTTTCCTAAACCACATTGATCTACTAGAATTATTGCATGTGTGTTCTTTTCCTACACCACATTGATCCACTTGAGTCATTGCATGTGTGTTCTTTTCTTAAACCACATGGATCCACTAGTAACATTTCATGTGTGTCCTTTTCCAAAACCACATGGATGCACTTGCGTCACTGCATCTGTGTTCTTTTCCTAAACCACATTGATCCGCTAGTGACATTTCATGTGTGTTATTTTCCTAATCCACATTGATGCATTGGAGACATTGCATGTCTATTCTTTTTCTAAACTACATTGATCCACTAGAGTCATTGCTTGTGTGTTTTTCCTAAACCAAATGGATCCGCTGGAGTAATTGCATGTGTGCTATTTTCCTAAACAACAAGGATCCATTGGTGACATTTCATGTGTGTTCTTTTCCTAAACCACATGGATCCACTATGACATTGAATGTGTGTTCTTTTCCTCAACCACATTGATCCACAAGTGACATTGCATGTGTGTTCTTTTCCTAAACCACATTGATCCACTTGAGTCATTGCATGTGTTGTCTTTTCCTAAACCACATTGATCCACTGGAGTCATTGCATGTGTGTTCTTTTCTTAAACCACATTGATCCACCGGTGACATTTCAAGTGTCTTTTCCTAAACCACATTGATCCAATGGTGACATTTCATGTGTGTTCTTTTCCTAAACCACATGGATCCACTAGAGTCCCTGCATGTTTGTTCTTTTCCTAAATCACATTGATCCCCTAGAGTCATTGCATGTGTGTTCTTTCTGAAACCACATTGATCCACTAGAGTTATTGCATGTGTGTTATTTTCTTAAACCACATTGATCCACTAGTAACATTACATGTGCATTCCTTCCTAAACCACATGGATGCACTAGTGACATTGCATGTGTGTTCTTTCCTAAACCACATGGATCCACTAGTGACATTACATGTGTATTCCTTTCCTAAACCACATGGATGCACTAGTGACATTGCATGCGTGTTATTTTCCTAATACACATTGATCCATTAGAGTCACTTCATGTGTGTTCTTTTCCTAAACCACGTTGACCCACTAGAGTCATTGCATGTGTGTTCTTTTTCTAAACCCCATTGATCCACTAGAGTCAATGCGTGTGTTTTCATCTCCTATACCACATTGATCCACTAGAGTTATTGCTTGTGTGTTCTTTTCCTAAACCACATGGATCCACTAGTGACATTGCATGTGTGTTCTTTTCCTAAATCACATTGATCCAGTTGATTCATTGCATGTGTGTTCTTTTCCTAAATCAAATGGATCCACTTGTGATATTTCATGTTTGTTCTTTTCCTAAACCAGTTGGATCCACTTTAACCATTGCATGTGTGTTCTTTTCCTAAACCACATTGATCCACTTCAGTCATTGCATGTGTGTTCTTTTCCTAAACCAAATGGATCCACTTGTGACATTTCATGTGGGTTCTTTTCCTAAACCACATGGATCCACTAGTGTCACTACATGTTTGTTCTTTTCCTAAACCATATTGATCCACTAGACTCACTGCATGTGTGTTCTTTTCCTAAACCACATTGATCCACTGGAGTCCTTGCATGTGTTTTTTTCCTGAACCACATGGATCCACTAGACTCTCTGCATGTGTGTTGTTTTCCTAAATCACATTGATCTACTAGAATCATTGCATGTGTGTTCTTTTCGTACACCACATTCATCCACTTGAGTCATTCCATGTGTGTTCTTTTGTTAAACCACATGGATCCACTAGTAACATTTCATGTGTGTTCTTTTCCAAAACCACATGGATGCACTGGAGTCACTACATGTCTGTTCTTTTACTAAACCACATTGATCCAATAGTGATATTACATGAGTGTTATTTTCCTAAACCACATTGATACACTAGAGTCCTTGCATGTGTGTTCTATTCCTGAACCACATGGATCCACTGGAGTCACTGCATGTGTGTCGTTTTCATAAACCACATTGATCCACTGGTGACATTGCATGTGTGTTATTTTCCTAAACAACATGGATCCACTCATGACATTGCACGTGTGTACCTTTACTAAACAACATTGATCGACTAGATTCATTGCATGTGTGTTCTTTTCCTAAACCACATGAATCCATTGGTGACATTGCATTTGTGTTCTTTTCATAAACAACATTGATCCACTAGATTCATTGCATGTGTGTTCTTTTCCTAATCCACATGGATCCACTGGTGACATTTCATGTGTGTTATTTTCCTAAACCACATTGATTCACTAGACTCACTACATGTGTGTTCTTTTCCTAAACCACATTGATCCACTAGAGTCATTTCATGTGTGTTCTTTTCCTAAACCACATTGATCCACCAGAGTCATTGCATGTGTGTTCTTTTGCTAAACCACATGGATCCACTGGAGTCACTACATGTGTTTTCTTTTCATAAATCACATTGATCTAATTGTGACAATGCATGTGTGATCTTTTCCTAAACCAAATGGATCCACTAGTTACATTTCATGTGTGTTCTTTTCCTAAACCACATAGATCCACTAGTGTCATTACCTGTTTATTCTTTCCTAAACCACATTGATCCAGTAGACTCACCACATGTGTGTTCTTTTCCAAAGCCACATTTATCCACTGGAGTCCTTGCATGTGTTTTTTTCCTGAACCACATGGATCCACAAGACTCACTACATGTGTGTTCTTTTCCTACACCACATTGATCATCTTGAGTCATTTCATGTGTGTTGTTTTCTTAAAACACATGGTTCCACTAGTGACATTTCATGTGTGTTCTTTTCCTAGACCACATGGATGCAGTGGAGTCACTGTATGTGTGTTCTTACTAAACCACATTGATCCACTAGTGATATTGCATATGTGCTATTTTACTAAACCACATTGATACACTAGAGTCCTTGCATTTGTGTTCTATTCCTGAACCACATGGATCCACTGAACTCACTTCATGTGTGTTTTTTTCCTAAACCACATTGATGCACTGGTGACATTGCATGTGTGTTATTTTCCTAAACAACATGGATCCAATCATGAAATTGCATGTGTGTTCTTTTACTAATCCACATTGATCCACTAGAGTCATTGCGTGTGTTTTCTTTTCCTAAACCACATGGATCCACTGGTGACATTGCATGTGTGTTCTTTTGCTAAACCACATTGATCCACTAGATTCATTGCATGTGTCTTTTTGTCCTAAACCACGTGGATCCACTTGTGACATTTCATGTGTGTTCTTTTCGTAAACCACATAGATCCACTAAATTCACTGCATGTGTGTTCTTTTCCTAAATCACATTGATCCACTGGAGTCATTGCATGTGTGTTATTTTCCTAAACCACATTGATCCACTAGAGTCATTGCATGTGTGTTCTTTTCCTGAAACACATGGATCCATTGGAGTCACTGCATGTGTGTTCTTTTCATAAACTACATTGATCTAGTGGTGACATTGCATGTGTGAACTTTTCCTAAACCACATGGATCCACTTGTGACATTGCATGTGTGTTATTTTCTGAAACCACACTGATTCACTAAAGACATTGCATGTTTGTTCTTTTCCTAATCCACAATGATCCACTAGAGTCATTACTCGTGTGTTGTTTTCCTAAACCACATGGATCCACTAGTGACATTACATGTGTGTTCTTTTCCTAAACCACATTTATCGACTTATGACATTTCATGTGTGTTCTTTTCCTAAACCACATGGATCCACTAGAGTCACTGCATGTGTGTTATTTTCCTAAACCACATGGATCCACTAGAGTCATTGCATGTGTGTTGTTTCCAAAACCACATTGATCCACTAGTGACATTGCATGTGTGTTCTTTTCGTAAACCCCATTCATCCACTAGAGTCCTTACATGTGTGTTTTTCCTAAACCACATTGATCCACTAGAGTTATTGCACGTGTGTTCTTTTCCTAAACCTCATTGATCCAAAAGAGTCACTTCATGTGTGTTCTTTTCCTAAACCACATGGATCCCCTAGTGACATTGCATGTGTGTTCTGTTCCTAAAGCACACTAATCCACTAGAGTCATTGCATGTGTGTTCTTTTCCTAAACCACCTTGATCCACTAGAGTCATTACATGCGTGTTCTTTTCTTAAACCACATGGATCCACTAGTAACATTTCATGTGTGTCCTTTTCCAAAACCACATGGATGCACTTGCATCACTACATCTGTGTTCTTTTCCTAAACCACATTGATCCGCTAGTGACATTTCATGTGTGTTATTTTCCTAATCCACATTGATGCATTGGATACATTGCATGTCTATTCTTTTTCTAAACTACATTGATCCACTAGAGTCATTGCTTGTGTGTTTTTCCTAAACCAAATGGATCCGCTGGAGTAATTGCATGTGTGTTATTTTCCTAAACAACAAGGATCCATTGGTGACATTTCATGTGTGTTCTTTTCCTAAACCACATGGATCCACTGTGACATTGAATGTGTGTTCTTTTCCTCAACCACATTGATCCACAAGTGACATTGCATGTGTGTTCTTTTCCTAAACCACATTGATCCACTAGAGTCATTGCATGTGTGGTCTTTTCCTAAAACACATTGATCCACTAGTCATTGCATGTGTGTTCTTTTCTTAAACCACATTGATCCACCGGTGACATTTCAAGTGTCTTTTACTAAACCACATTGATCCAATGGTGACATTTCATGTGTGTTCTTTTCCTAAACCACATGGATCCACTAGAGTCTCGGCATGCATGTTCTTTTCCTAAATCACATTGATCCCATATAGTCATTGCATGTGTGTTCTTTCCGAAACCACATTGATCCACTAGAGTTATTGCATGTGTGTTATTTTCCTAAACCATATTGATCCACTGGTAACATTACATGTGCATTCCTTCCTAAACGACATGGATGCACTAGTGACAATGCATATGTGTTCTTTCCTAAACCACATGGATCCAATGGTGACATTGCATGTGTGTTCTTTTCCTAAACCACATTGATCCACTAGAGTCATTGCATGTGTCTTTTTGTCCTAAACCACGTGGATCCACTTGTGACATTTCATGTGTGTTCTTTTCGTAAGCCACACAGATCCACTAGATTCACTGCATGTGTGTTCTTTTCCTAAATCACATTGATCCACTGGAGTCATTGTATGTGTGTTATTTTCCTAAACCACATTGATCCACTAGAGTCATTGCATGTGTGTTCATTTCCTGAAACACATGGATCCATTGGAGTCACTGCATGTGTGTTCTTTTCATAAACTACATTGATCTAGTGGTGACATTGCATGTGTGAACTTTTCCTAAACCACATGGATCCACTTGTGACATTGCATGTGTGTTATTTTCTGAAACCACACTGATACACTAAAGACATTGCATGTTTGTTCTTTTCCTAATCCACATTGATCCACTAGAGTCATTACTCGTGTGTTGTTTTCCTAAACCACATGGATCCACTAGTGACATTACATGTGTGTTCTTTTCCTAAACCACATTTATCGACTTATGACATTTCATGTGTGTTCTTTTCCTAAACCACATGGATCCACTAGAGTCACTGCATGTGTGTTATTTTCCTAAACCACATGGATCCACTAGAGTCATTGCATGTGTGTTGTTTCCAAAACCACATTGATCCACTAGTGACATTGCATGTGTGTTCTTTTCGTAAACCCCATTCATCCACTAGAGTCCTTACATGTGTGTTTTTCCTAAACCACATTGATCCACTAAAGTTATTGCACGTGTGTTCTTTTCCTAAACCTCATTGATCCAAAAGAGTCACTTCATGTGTGTTCTTTTCCTAAACCAAATGGATCCCCTAGTGACATTGCATGTGTGTTCTTTTCCTACAGCACACTAATCCACTAGAGTCATTGCATGTGTGTTCTTTTCCTAAACCACCTTGATCCACTAGAGTCATTACATGTGTGTTTTTTTCTTAAACCACATGGATCCACTAGTAACATTTCATGTGTGTCCTTTTCCAAAACCACATGGATGCACTTGCGTCACTACATCTGTGTTCTTTTCCTAAAACACATTGATCCTCTAGTGACATTTCATGTGTGTTATTTTCCTAATCCACATTGATGCATTGGAGACATTGCATGTCTATTCTTTTTCTAAACTACATTGATCCACTAGAGTCATTGCTTGTGTGTTTTTCCTAAACCAAATGGATCCGCTGGAGTAATTGCATGTGTGTTATTTTCCTAAACAACATGGATCCATTGGTGACATTTCATGTGTGTTCTTTTCCTAAACCACATGGATCCACTGTGACATTGAATGTGTGTTCTTTTCCTCAACCACATTGATCCACAAGTGACATTGCATGTGTGTTCTTTTCCTAAACTACATTGATCCACTAGAGTCATTGCATGTGTGGTATTTTCCTAAAACACATTGATCCACTAGTCATTGCATGTGTGTTCTTTTCCTAAACCACATTGATCCACCGGTGACATTTCAAGTGTCTTTTCCTAAACCACATTGATCCAATGGTGACATTTCATGTGTGTTCTTTTCCTAAACCACATGGATCCACTAGATTCACTGCATGTTTGTTCTTTTCCTAAATCACATTGATCCCCTAGAGTCATTGCATGTGTGTTCTTTCCGAAACCACATTGATCCACTAGAGTTATTGCATGTGTGTTATTTTCCTAAACCATATTGATCCACTGGTAACATTACATGTGCATTCCTTCCTAGACCACATGGATGCACTAGTGAAAATGCATATGTGTTCTTTCCTAAACCACATGGATCCACTAGTGACATTACATGTGCATTCCTTTCCTAAACCACATGGATGCACTAGTGACATTGCATGGGTGTTATTTTCCTAATACACATTGATCCATTAGAGTCACTTCATGTGTGTTCTTTTCCTAAACCACGTTGATCCACTAGAGTCATTGCATGTGTGTTCTTTTTCTAAACCCCATTGATCCACTAGAGTCAATGCGTGTGTGTTCGTCTCCTATACCACATTGATCCACTAGAGTTATTGCTTGTGTGTTCTTTTCCTAAACCACATGGATCCACTAGTGACATTGCATGTGTGTTCTTTTCCTAAACCACATTGATCCACTTGATTCATTGCATGTGTGTTCTTTTCCTAAAGCAAATGGATCCACTTGTGATATTTCATGTTTGTTCTTTTCCTAAACCAGTTGGATCCAGTTTAATCATTGCATGTGTGTTCTTTTCCTAAACCACATTGATCCACTTCAGTCATTGCATGTGTGTTCTTTTCCTAAACCAAATGGATCCACTTGTGACATTTCATGTGTGTTCTTTTCCTAAACCACATGGATCCACTAGTGTCACTACATGTTTGTTCTTTTCCTAAACCATATTGATCCACTAGACTCACTGCATGTGCGTTCTTTTCCTAAACCAGATGGATCCACTATAATAATTGCATGTGTGTTCTTTTCCTAAACCACATAGATCCACTAGACTCTTTGCATGTGTGTTGTTTTCCTAAACCACATTGATCTACTAGAATCATTGTATGTGTGTTCTTTTCGTACACCACATTCATCCACTTGAGTCATTGCATGTGTGTTCTTGTGTTAAACCACATGGATCCACTAGTAACATTTCATGTGTGTTCTTTTCCAAAACCACATGGATGCATTGGAGTCACTACATGTGTGTTCTTTTACTAAACCACATTGATCCAATAGTGATATTACATGAGTGTTATTTTCCTAAACCACATTGATACACTAGAGTCCTTGCATGTGTGTTCTATTCCTGAACCACATGGATCCACTGGAGTCACTGCATGTGTGTCGTTTTCATAAACCACAATGATCCACTGGCGACATTGCATGTGTGTTAGTTTCCTAAACAACATGGATCCACTCATGACATTGCACGTGTGTTCCTTTACTAAACCACATTGATCGACTAGATTCATTGCATGTGTGTTCTTTTCCTAAACCACATGAATCCACTGGTGACATTGCATTTGTGTTCTTTTCATAAACAACATTGATCCACTAGATTCATTGCATGTGTGTTCTTTTCCTAAACCACATTGATCCACTAGAGTCACTACATGTGTGTTCTTTTCCTAAACCACATTGATCCACTAGAGTCATTTCATGTGTGTTCTTTTCCTAAACCACATTGATCCACCAGAGCCATTGCACGTGTGTTCTTTTTCTAAACCACATAGATCCACTGGAGTCACTGCGTGTGTGTTCTTTTCATAAATCACATTGATCCAACTGTGACAATGCATGTGTGATCTTTTCCTAAACCAAATGGATCCACTGGTGACATTTCATGTGTGTTCTTTTCCTAAACCACATAGATCCACTAGTGTCATTACATGTTTATTCTTTCCTAAACCACATTGATCCACTAGACTCACCACATGTGTGTTCTTTTCCAAAGCAACATTTATCCACTGGAGTCCTTGCATGTATTTTTTTCCTGAACCACATGGATCCACAAGACTCACTACATGTGTGTTCTTTTCCTACACCACATTGATCATCTTGAGTCATTTCCTTTGTGTTCTTTTCTTAAACCACATGGTTCCACTAGTGACATATCATGTGTGTTCTTTTCCTAGACCACATGGATGCAGTGGAGTCACTTTATGTGTGTTCTTTTACTAAACCACATTGATCCACTATTGATATTGCATATGTGCTATTTTACTAAACCACATTGATACACTAGAGTCCTTGCATTTGTGTTCTATTCCTCAACCACATGGATCCACTGTGACATTGAATGTGTGTTCTTTTCCTCAACCACATTGATCCACAAGTGACATTGCATGTGTGTTCTTTTCCTAAACTACATTGATCCACTAGAGTCATTGCATGTGTGGTATTTTCCTAAAACACATTGATCCACTAGTCATTGCATGTGTGTTCTTTTCCTAAACCACATTGATCCACCGGTGACATTTCAAGTGTCTTTTCCTAAACCACATTGATCCAATGGTGACATTTCATGTGTGTTCTTTTCCTAAACCACATGGATCCACTAGATTCACTGCATGTTTGTTCTTTTCCTAAATCACATTGATCCCCTAGAGTCATTGCATGTGTGTTCTTTTCGAAACCACATTGATCCACTAGAGTTATTGCATGTGTGTTATTTTCCTAAACCATATTGATCCACTGGTAACATTACATGTGCATTCCTTCCTAGACCACATGGATGCACTAGTGAAAATGCATATGTGTTCTTTCCTAAACCACATGGATCCACTAGTGACATTACATGTGCATTCCTTTCCTAAACCACATGGATGCACTAGTGACATTGCATGGGTGTTATTTTCCTAATACACATTGATCCATTAGAGTCACTTCATGTGTGTTCTTTTCCTAAACCACGTTGATCCACTAGAGTCATTGCATGTGTGTTCTTTTTCTAAACCCCATTGATCCACTAGAGTCAATGCGTGTGTGTTCGTCTCCTATACCACATTGATCCACTAGAGTTATTGCTTGTGTGTTCTTTTCCTAAACCACATGGATCCACTAGTGACATTGCATGTGTGTTCTTTTCCTAAACCACATTGATCCACTTGATTCATTGCATGTGTGTTCTTTTCCTAAAGCAAATGGATCCACTTGTGATATTTCATGTTTGTTCTTTTCCTAAACCAGTTGGATCCAGTTTAATCATTGCATGTGTGTTCTTTTCCTAAACCACATTGATCCACTTCAGTCATTGCATGTGTGTTCTTTTCCTAAACCAAATGGATCCACTTGTGACATTTCATGTGTTCTTTTCCTAAACCACATGGATCCACTAGTGTCACTACATGTTTGTTCTTTTCCTAAACCATATTGATCCACTAGACTCACTGCATGTGCGTTCTTTTCCTAAACCAGATGGATCCACTATAATAATTGCATGTGTGTTCTTTTCCTAAACCACATAGATCCACTAGACTCTTTGCATGTGTGTTGTTTTCCTAAACCACATTGATCTACTAGAATCATTGTATGTGTGTTCTTTTTCACACCACATTCATCCACTTGAGTCATTGCATGTGTGTTCTTGTGTTAAACCACATGGATCCACTAGTAACATTTCATGTGTGTTCTTTTCCAAAACCACATGGATGCATTGGAGTCACTACATGTGTGTTCTTTTACTAAACCACATTGATCCAATAGTGATATTACATGAGTGTTATTTTCCTAAACCACATTGATACACTAGATTCCTTGCATGTGTGTTCTATTCCTGAACCACATGGATCCACTGGAGTCACTGCATGTGTGTCGTTTTCATAAACCACATTGATCCACTAGCGACATTGCATGTGTGTTAGTTTCCTAAACAACATGGATCCACTCATGACATTGCACGTGTGTTCCTTTACTAAACCACATTGATCGACTAGATTCATTGCATGTGTGTTCTTTTCCTAAACCACATGAATCCACTGGTGACATTGCATTTGTGTTCTTTTCATAAACAACATTGATCCACTAGATTCATTGCATGTGTGTTCTTTTCCTAAACCACATTGATCCACTAGAGTCACTACATGTGTGTTCTTTTCCTAAACCACATTGATCCACTAGAGTCATTTCATGTGTGTTCTTTTCCTAAACCACATTGATCCACTAGAGCCATTGCACGTGTGCTCTTTTTCTAAACCACATAGATCCACTGGAGTCACTGCGTGTGTGTTCTTTTCATAAATCACATTGATCCAACTGTGACAGTGCATGTGTGATCTTTTCCTAAACCAAATGGATCCACTGGTGACATTTCATGTGTGTTCTTTTCCTAAACCACATAGATCCACTAGTGTCATTACATGTTTATTCTTTCCTAAACCACATTGATCCACTAGACTCACCACATGTGTGTTCTTTTCCAAAGCAACATTTATCCACTGGAGTCCTTGCATGTATTTTTTTCCTGAACCACATGGATCCACAAGACTCACTACATGTGTGTTCTTTTCCTACACCACATTGATCATCTTGAGTCATTTCCTTTGTGTTCTTTTCTTAAACCACATGGTTCCACTAGTGACATATCATGTGTGTTCTTTTCCTAGACCACATGGATGCAGTGGAGTCACTGTATGTGTGTTCTTTTACTAAACCACATTGATCCACTATTGATATTGCATATGTGCTATTTTACTAAACCACATTGATACACTAGAGTCCTTGCATTTGTGTTCTATTCCTCAACCACATGGATCCACTAGACTCACTTCATGTGTGTTGTTTTCCTAAACCACATTGATCCACTGGTGACATTGCATGTGTGTTATTTTCCTAAACAACATGGATCCAAACATGAAATTGCATGTGTGTTCTTTTACTAATCCACATTGATCCACTAGAGTCATTGCGTGTGTTTTCTTTTCCTAAACCACATGGATCCACTAGTGACATTGCATGTGTGTTCTTTTCCTAAACCACATTGATCCACTAGAGTCATTGCATGTGTCTTTTTGTCCTAAACCACATGGATCCACTTGTGACATTTCATGTGTGTTATTTTCCTAAACAACATGGATCCAATCATGAAATTGCATGTGTGTTCTTTTACTAATCCACATAGATCCACTAGAGTCACTGCATGTGTGTTCTTTTCCTAAATCACATTGATCCACTAGAGTCATTGCATGTGTCTTATTTTCCTAAACCACATTGATCCACTGGAGTCATTGCATGTGTGTTCTTTTCCTGAAACACATGGATCCATTGGAGTCACTGCATGTGTGTTCTTTTCATAAACTACATTGATCTAGTGGTGACATTGCATGTGTGAACTTTTCCTAAACCACATGGATCCACCTGTGACATTGCATGTGTGTTATTTTCTGAAACCACATTGATACACTAAAGACATTGCATGTTTGTTCTTTTCCTAATCCACATTGATCCACTAGAGTCATTACTCGTGTGTTGTTTTCCTAAACCACATGGATCCACTAGTGACATTTCATGTGTGTTCTTTTCCTAAACCACATTGATCGACTTGTGACATTTCATGTGTGTTCTTTTCCTAAATCACATGGATCCACTAGAGTCACTGCATGTGTGTTCTTTTCCTAAACCACATGGATCCACTAGAGTCATTGCATGTGTGTTGTTTCCAAAACCACATTGATCCACTAGTGACATTGCATGTGTGTTCTTTTCGTAAACCCCATTCATCCACTAGAGTCCTTACATATGTGTTTTTTCCTAAACCACAATGATCCACTAGAGCTATTGCACGTGTGTTCTTTTCCTAAACCTCATTGATCCAAAAGAGTCACTTCATGTGTGTTCTTTTCCTAAACCACATGGATCCACTAGTGACATTGCATGTGTGTTCTTTTCCTAAAGCACACTAATCCACTAGAGTCATTGCATGTGTGTTCTTTTCCTAAACCACCTTGATCCACTAGAGTCATTGCATGTGTGTACTTTTTTAAACCACATGGATCCACTGGAGTCACCGCATGTATGTTCTTTTCTTAAACCACATTGATCCTTTGGTGATATTGCATGTGTGTTCTTTTCCTAAACCACATGGATCCACTAGTGAAATTACATGTGCATTCCTTTCCTAAACCACATGGATGCACTAGTGACATTGCATGCGTGTTATTTTCGTAATACACATTGATCCATTAGAGTCACTGCATGTTTGTTCTTTTCCTAAACCACGTTGATCCACTCGAGTCATTGCATGTGTGTTCTTTTCCTAAACCACATTGATCCACTAGAGTCAGTGCATGTTTGTTCTTTTCCTAAACCACCTTGATCCACTATAGTCATTTCATGTGTGTTCTTTCCTAAACCACATTGATCCACTGAATCATTGCATGTGTGTTCTTTTCCTAAACCACATGGATCCACTTGTGACATTTCATGTGTGTTCTTTTCCTAAACCACATTGATCCACTATAGTCATTTCATGTGTGTTCTTTTCCTGAACCACATGGATCCACTGGTGACATTGCATGTGTGTTCTTTTCCTAAACCACATTGACCCACTTGATTCATTGCATGTGTGTTCTTTTCCTAAACCACATTGATCCACTTGATTCATTGCATGTGTGTTCTTTTCGTAAACCACATTTATCCACTAGAGTCATTCCATGTGTGTTCTTGTCCTAAACCAAATGGATCCACTTGTGACATTTAATGTTTGTTCTTTTCCTAAACCAGATGGATCCACTGTAATAATTGCATGTGTGTTCTTTTCCTAAACCACATAGATCCACTAGACTCTCTGCATGTGTGTTGTTTTCCTAAACCACATTGATCTACTAGAATCATTGCATGTGTGTTCTTTTCGTACACCACATTCATCCACTTGAGTCATTGCATGTGTGTTCTTTTGTTAAACCACATGGATCCACTAGTAACATTTCATGTGTGTTCTTTTCCAAAACCACATGGATGCACTGGAGTCACTACATGTGTGTTCCTTTACTAAACCACATTGATCCAATAGTGATATTACATGAGTGTTATTTTCCTAAACCACATTGATACACTAGAGTCCTTGCATGTGTGTTCTATTCCTGAACCACATGGATCCACTGGAGTCACTGCATGTGTGTCGTTTTCATAAACCACATTGATCCACTGGTGACATTGCATGTGTGTTATTTTCCTAAACAACATGGATCCACTCATGACATTGCACGTGTGTTCCTTTACTAAACCACATTGATCGACTAGATTCATTGCATGTGTGTTCTTTTCCTAAACCACATGAATCCACTGGTGACATTGCATTTGTGTTCTTTTCATAAACAACATTGATCCACTAGATTCATTGCATGTGTGTTCTTTTCCTAAACCACATTGATCCACTAGAGTCACTACATGTGTGTTCTTTTCCTAAACCACATTGATCCACTAGAGTCATTTCATGTGTGTTCTTTTCCTAAACCAGATTGATCCACCAGAGCCATTGCATGTGTGTTCTTTTTCTAAACCACATAGATCCTCTGGAGTCACTGCGTGTGTGTTCTTTTCATAAATCACATTGATCCAACTGTGACAATGCATGTGTGATTTTTTCCTAAACCAAATGGATCCACTGGTGACATTTCATGTGTGTTCTTTTCCTAAACCACATAGATCCACTAGTGTCATTACATGTTTATTCTTTCCTAAACCACATTGATCCACTAGACTCACCACATGTGTGTTCTTTTCCAAAGCAACATTTATCCACTGGAGTCCTTGCATGTATTTTTTTCCTCAACCACATGGATCCACAAGACTCACTACATGTGTGTTCTTTTCCTACACCACAGTGATCATCTTGAGTCATTTCATCTGTGTTCTTTTCTTAAACCACATGGTTCCACTAGTGAAATTTCATGTGTGTTCTTTTCCTAGACCACATGAATGCAGTGGAGTCACTGTATGTGTGTTCTTTTACTAAACCACATTGATCCACTAGTGATATTGCATATCTGCTATTTTACTAAACCACATTGATACACTAGAGTCCTTGCATTTGTGTTCTATTCCTCAACCACATGGATCCACTGGACTCACTTCATGTGTGTTGTTTTCCTAAACCACATTGATGCACTGGTGACATTGCATGTCTGTTATTTTCCTAAACAACATGGATCCAATCATGAAATTGCATGTGTGTTCTTTTACTAATCCACATTGATCCACTAGAGTCATTGCATGTGTTTTCTTTTCCTAAACCACATGGATCCACTAGTGACATTGCATGTATGTTCTTTTCCTAAACCACATTGATCCACTAGAGTCATTGCATGTGTCTTTTTGTCCTAAACCACATGGATCCACTTGTGACATTTCATGTGTGTTATTTTCCTAAACAACATGGATCCAATCATGAAATTGCATGTGTGTTCTTTTACTAATCCACATAGATCCACTAGAGTCACTACATGTGTGTTCTTTTCCTAAATCACATTGATCCACTGGAGTCATTGCATGTGTGTTATTTTCCTAAACCACATTGATCCACTGGAGTCATTGCATGTGTGTTCTTTTCCTGAAACACATGGATCCATTGGAGTCACTGCATGTGTGTTCTTTTCATAAACTACATTGATCTAGTGGTGACATTGCATGTGTGAACTTTTCCTAAACCACATGGATCCACCTGTGACATTGCATGTGTGTTATTTTCTGAAACCACATTGATACACTAAAGACATTGCATGTTTGTTCTTTTCCTAATCCACATTGATCCACTAGAGTCATTACTCGTGTGTTGTTTTCCTAAACCACATGGATCCACTAGTGACATTTCATGTGTGTTCTTTTCCTAAACCACATTGATCGACTGGTGACATTTCATGTGTGTTCTTTTCCTAAATCACATGGATCCACTAGTGACATTGCATGTGTGTTCTTTTCCTAAAGCACACTAATCCACTAGAGTCATTGCATGTGTGTTCTTTTCCTAAACCACCTTGATCCACTAGAGTCATTGCATGTGTGTACTTTTTTAAACCACATGGATCCACTGGAGTCACCGCATGTATGTTCTTTTCCTAAACCACATTGATCCACTGGTGATATTGCATGTGTGTTCTTTTCCTAAACCACATGGATCCACTAGTGAAATTACATGTGCATTCCTTTCCTAAACCACATGGATGCACTAGTGACATTGCATGCGTGTTATTTTCGTAATACACATTGATCCATTAGAGTCACTGCATGTGTGTTCTTTTCCTAAACCACGTTGATCCACTCGAGTCATTGCATGTGTGTTGTTTTCCTAAACCACATTGATCCACTAGAGTCAGTGCATGTTTGTTCTTTTCCTAAACCACCTTGATCCACTATATTCATTTCATGTGTGTTCTTTCCTAAACGACATTGATCCACTGAATCATTGCATGTGTGTTCTTTTCCTAAACCACATGTATCCACTTGTGACATTGCATGTGTGTTCTTTTCCTAAACCACATTGATCCACTAGACTCACCACATGTGTGTTCTTTTCCAAAGCAACATTTATCCACTGGAGTCCTTGCATGTATTTTTTTCCTCAACCACATGGATCCACAAGACTCACTACATGTGTGTTCTTTTCCTACACCACAGTGATCATCTTGAGTCATTTCATCTGTGTTCTTTTCTTAAACCACATGGTTCCACTAGTGAAATTTCATGTGTGTTCTTTTCCTAGACCACATGAATGCAGTGGAGTCACTGTATGTGTGTTCTTTTACTAAACCACATTGATCCACTAGTGATATTGCATATCTGCTATTTTACTAAACCACATTGATACACTAGAGTCCTTGCATTTGTGTTCTATTCCTCAACCACATGGATCCACTGGACTCACTTCATGTGTGTTGTTTTCCTAAACCACATTGATGCACTGGTGACATTGCATGTCTGTTATTTTCCTAAACAACATGGATCCAATCATGAAATTGCATGTGTGTTCTTTTACTAATCCACATTGATCCACTAGAGTCATTGCATGTGTTTTCTTTTCCTAAACCACATGGATCCACTAGTGACATTGCATGTATGTTCTTTTCCTAAACCACATTGATCCACTAGAGTCATTGCATGTGTCTTTTTGTCCTAAACCACATGGATCCACTTGTGACATTTCTTGTGTGTTATTTTCCTAAACAACATGGATCCAATCATGAAATTGCATGTGTGTTCTTTTACTAATCCACATAGATCCACGAGAGTCACTACATGTGTGTTCTTTTCCTAAATCACATTGATCCACTGGAGTCATTGCATGTGTGTTATTTTCCTAAACCACATTGATCCACTGGAGCCATTGCATGTGTGTTCTTTTCCTGAAACACATGGATCCATTGGAGTCACTGCATGTGTGTTCTTTTCATAAACTACATTGATCTAGTGGTGACATTGCATGTGTGAACTTTTCCTAAACCACATGGATCCACCTGTGACATTGCATGTGTGTTATTTTCTGAAACCACATTGATACACTAAAGACATTGCATGTTTGTTCTTTTCCTAATCCACATTGATCCACTAGAGTCATTACTCGTGTGTTGTTTTCCTAAACCACATGGATCCACTAGTGACATTTCATGTGTGTTCTTTTCCTAAACCACATTGATCGACTGGTGACATTTCATGTGTGTTCTTTTCCTAAATCACATGGATCCACTAGTGACATTGCATGTGTGTTCTTTTCCTAAAGCACACTAATCCACTAGAGTCATTGCATGTGTGTTCTTTTCCTAAACCACCTTGATCCACTAGAGTCATTGCATGTGTGTACTTTTTTAAACCACATGGATCCACTGGAGTCACCGCATGTATGTTCTTTTCCTAAACCACATTGATCCACTGGTGATATTGCATGTGTGTTCTTTTCCTAAACCACATGGATCCACTAGTGAAATTACATGTGCATTCCTTTCCTAAACCACATGGATGCACTAGTGACATTGCATGCGTGTTATTTTCGTAATACACATTGATCCATTAGAGTCACTGCATGTGTGTTCTTTTCCTAAACCACGTTGATCCACTCGAGTCATTGCATGTGTGTTCTTTTCCTAAACCACATTGATCCACTAGAGTCAGTGCATGTTTGTTCTTTTCCTAAACCACCTTGATCCACTATAGTCATTTCATGTGTGTTCTTTCCTAAACCACATTGATCCACTGAATCATTGCATGTGTGTTCTTTTCCTAAACCACATGTATCCACTTGTGACATTGCATGTGTGTTCTTTTCCTAAACCACATTGATCCACTATAGTCATTTCATGTGTGTTCTTTTCCTGAACCACATGGATCCACTGGTGACATTGCATGTGTGTTCTTTTCCTAAACCACATTGATCCACTTGATTCATTGCATGTGTGTTCTTTTCGTAAACCACATTTATCCACTAGAGTCATTCCATGTGTGTTCTTGTCCTAAACCAAATGGATCCACTTGTGACATTTCATGTTTGTTCTTTTCCTAAACCAGATGGATCGACTGTAATCATTGCATGTGTGTTCTTTTCCTAAACCACATAGATCCACTAGTGTCAATGCATGTTTGTTCTTTTCCTAAACCATATTGATCTACCAGAATCATTGCATGTGTGTTCTTTTCGTACACCACATTCATCCACTTGAGTCATTGCATGTGTGTTCTTTTGTTAAACCACATGGATCCACCGGTGACATTGCATGTGTGTTCTTTTTCTAAACCCCATGGATGCACTAGTGACATTGCATGCGTGTTATTTTCCTAATACACGTTGATCCATTAGAGTCACTGCATGTGTGTTCTTTTCCTAAACCATGTTGATCCACTAGAGTCATTGCATGTGTGTTCTTTTCATAAACCACATTGATCCACTAGAGTCAGTGCATGTTTGTTCTTTTCCTAAACAACATTGATCCACTGAATCATTGCATGTGTGTTCTTTTCCTAAACCACATGGATCCACTTGTGACATTGCATGTGTGTTCTTTTCCTAAACCACATTGATCCACTATAGTCATTTCATGTGTGTTCTTTTCCTAAACCACATGGGTCCACTGGTGACATTGCACGTGTGTTCTTTTTCTAAACCACATTGATCCACTTGATTCATTACATGAGTGTTCTTTCCCAAACCACATTGATCCACTTGATTCATTGCATGTGTGTTGTTTTCCTAAACCACATTTATCCACTAGAGTCATTCCATGTGTGTTCTTGTCCTAAACCAAATGGATCCACTTGTGACATTTCATGGTTGTTCTTTTCCTAAACCAGATGGATCCACTGTAATCATTGCATGTGTGTTCTTTTCCTAAACCACATGGATCCACTAGTGTCACTGCATGTTTGTTCTTTTCCTAAACCATGTTGATCCACTAGACTCACTACATGTATGTTCTTTTCCTAAACCACATTAATCCACTAGAGTCCTTGCATGTTTGTTCTTTTCCTAAACAACATTGATCCACTAAGTCATTGCATGTGTGTTCTTTTCCTAAACTACATGAATCAACTCGTGACATTGCATGCGTGTTCTTTTCGTAAACCACATTGATCCACTATAGTCATTTCATGTGTGTCCTTTTCCTAAACCACATGGATCCACTAGTGACATTGCATGTCTGTTATTTTCCTAAACCACATTGATCCACTTGACGCATTGCATGTGTGTTCTTTTCCTAAACCACATTGATCCACTTGATTCATTGCATGTGTGTTCTTTTCCTAAACCACATTGATCCACTAGAGTCATTCCATGTGTGTTCTTGTCCTAAACCAAATGGATCCACTTGTGACATTTCATGTTTGTTCTTTTACTAAACCAGATGGATCCACTTTAATCATTGCATGTGTGTTCTTTTACTAAACCACATGGATCCACTAGTGTCACTGCATGTTTGTTCTTTTACTAAACCATATTGATCCAGTAGACTCACTGCATGTGTGTTATTTTCCTAAACCACATTGATCCACTTGAGTCCTTGCATGTGTTTTTTTCCTGAACTACATGGATCCACTAGACTCTCTGCATGTGTGTTGTTTTCCTAAACCACATTGATCTACTAGAATCATTGCATGTGTGTCGTTTCCTACACCACATTGATCCACTTGAGTCATTTCATGTGTGTACTTTTCCTAAACCACATGGATCCACTAGTCACCACATGTGTGTTCTTTTCCTAAACCACATTGATCCACTGGTAAAATTGCATGTGTGTTATTTTCCTAAACCACATGGATCCACTAATGACATCACATGTGCATTCCTTTCCTAAACCACATGGACGCACTAGTGAAATTGCATGTGTGTTATTTTCCTAATACACATTGATCCATTAGAGTCACTGCATGTGTGTTCTTTTCCTAAACCACGTTGATCCACTAATTGCATGTGTGTTCTTTTTATAAACCCCAATGATCCACTAGAGTCACTGCATGTTTGTTGTTTTCCTATACCACATTGATCCATTAGATTTATTGCTTATTTGTTCTTTTCCTAAACCACATGGATCCACTAGTGACATTTCATGTGTGTTATTTTCCTAAACCACATTGATCCACTTGAGTCATTGCATGTTTGTTCTTTTCCTAAACCACATTGATCGACTGAGTCATTGCATGTGTGTTCTTTTCCTAAACCACATGGATTTACTTGTGACATTGCATGCGTGTTCTTTTCCTAAACCACATTGATCCACTATAGTCATTTCATGTGTGTTCTTTTCCTAAACCACATGGATCCACTAGTGACATTGCATGTGTGTTCTTTTCCTAAACCACATTGATCCACTTGATTCATTGCATGTGTGTTCATTTCCTAAACCAAATGGATTCACTAGAGTCATTCCATGTGTGTTCTTTTCCTACACGAAATGGATCCACTTGTGACATTTCATGTTTGTTCTTTTCCTAAACCAGATGGTTCCACTGGAATCATTGCATGTGTGTTCTTTTACTAAACCACATTGATCCACTAGAGTCACTTCATGTTTGTTCTTTTCCTAAACCATATGATCCACTAGACTCATTGCATGTGTGTTCTTTTCCTAAACCACATTAATCCATTGGAGTCCTTGCATGTGTATTTTTCCTGAACCACATGGACACACTAGATTCTCTGCATGTGTGTTGTTTTCCTAAATAACATTGATCTACTAGAATCATTGCATCTGTGTCTTTTCCTACACCACATTTATCCACTTGAGTCATTGCATGTGTGCCCTTTTCTTAAACCACATGGATCCACTAGTAACATTTCATGTGTGTTCTTTTAGAAAACCACATGGATGCACTGGAGTCACTACATGTGTTTTCTTTTGCTAAACCACATTGATCCACTAGTGATATTGCATGTGTGTTATTTTCCTAAACCACATTTATCCACTAGAGTCCTTGCATCTGTGTTGTATTTCGGAACCACATGGATCCACTGTACACACTGCATGTATGTCGTTTTCCTAAACTACATTGATCCACTGGTGACATTGCATGTGTGTTATTTTCCTATACAGCATGGATCCACTCATGACATTGCATGTGTGTTCTTTTACTAAACCACATTGATCCACTAGAGTCATTGCATGTGTTTTGTTTTCCTAAACCACATGGATCCACAGGGACATTGCATGTGTGTTCTTTTCATAAACCACATTGATCCACTAGAGTCATTGCATGTGTGTTCTTTTCCTAAATCACATGGATCCACTGGTGACATTTCATGTGTGTTCTTTTCCTAAACCACATTGATCCACTAGAGTCACTGCATGTGCGTTCTTTTCCTAAACCACATTGATCCACTTGAGTCATGCAAGTGTGTTCTTTTCTTAAACCACATTGATCCACTAGAGTCATTGCATGTGTGTTCTTTTCCTAAACCACATGGATCCACTAGTGACATTTCATGTGTGTTCTTTTCCTAAACCACATGGACCACTAGTGAGATTGCATGTGTGTTCTTTTCCTAAACCACATGGATCCACTGGTGAGATTGCATGTGTGTTATTTTCCTAATCCACATTGATGCATTGGAGACATTGCATGTTTTTTCTTTTTCTAAGCCACATTGATCCACTAGAGTCATTGCTTGTGTGTTTTTCCTAAACCACATGGATCCGCTGGAGTCATTGCATGTGTGTTATTTTCCTAAACCACATGGATCCACTACACTCATTGCATGTGTTTTTTCCTAAACCACATGGATCCACTGGTGACATTGCATGTGTTTTTTTCCTCAACCACATTGATCCACTGGTGACATTGCATGTGTGTTCTTTTCCCAAACCACATTGATCCACTTAAGTCATTGCATGTGTTTTCTTTTCCTAAACCACATGGATCCACTGGAGTCGTTGCATTTGTGTTCTTTTCCTGAACCACATTGATCCACTGGTGACATTTCATGTGTGTTCTTTTCCTAAACAACATGGATCCGCTAGAGTCACTACACGTGTGTTCATTTCCTAAACCGCATTGATCCACTGAGTTATTGCATGTGTGTCCTTTTCCTAAACCACATGGATCCACTTATGACATTGCATGTGTGTTCTTTTCCTACACCACATTGATCCGCTATAGTCATTCCATGTGTGTTCTTTTCCGAAACCACATGGATCCACTGGTGACATTACATGTGTGTTCTTTTCCTAAACCACATTTGTAACATCCCAATTTCAGCAAGCCTGAATAGTTCTCCTGAATGCAAAAATCAAGGGGAACAAAAGCTTTTTCTTGTATTAATGCTGAAGTGTTTGCTTGTTGTTTGATTATACTTATGCCTATGAAGGTGTGTTGGATGATATACCCCTTATCTCAACTCTAGCTGACAAAAGCTATTTCGCAAAACTGTACTGGCTCATCTTACATTTTTGCTTAGTTTATAAGATGAGTTGCTTTGATCTGCTCTTCAAACTCACCCACTTGATGATGTTTTGGTACGTTGCTACCCCTCAAAAGCCTCCCCTCTCACCCACTAGACTCACTGCATGTGTGTTCTTTTCCTAAACCACATTGATCTACTAGAATCATTGCATGTGTGTTGTTTTCCTACACCACATTGATCCACTTGAGTCATTGCATGTGTGTTCTTTTCTTAAACCGCTATATCTAGCTTTCCCTGCCTGGTGAGCCTAGTCTTTCCATGCTTTCAGTGGCATATGACTATTTGAATGCCATATACCAATCTCAATCCTCCAGCTAATAACCTATCACACAAAGTGATCCACTAGTACCATTTCATGCGTGTTCTTTTCCAAAACCACATGGATGCACTGGAGTCACTGCATGTGTCTTCTTTTCCTAAACCACATGGATCCACTGGTGACATTGCATGTATGTTATTTTGCTAATCCACATTGATGCATTAGAGACATTGCATATCTCTTCTTTTTCTAATCCACATTGATCCACTAGAGTCATTGCTTGTGTGTTTTTCTGAAACCACATGGATCCGCTGGAGTCATTGCATGTGTGTTATTTTCCTAAACCACATGGATCCACTGGTGACATTTCATGTGTGTTCTTTTCCTAAACCACATGGATCCACTAGAGTCATTGCATGTGTGGTCTTTTCCTAAACCACATGGATCCACTATGACATTGCATGTGTGTTCTTTTCCTAAACCACATTGATCCACTGAGTCATTGCATGTGTGTTCTTTTCCTAAACCACATGGATCCACTTGTAACATTGCATGTGTTTTTTTCCTAAACCACATTGATCCACTATAGTCATTTCATGTGTGTTCTTTTTCTAAACCACATGGATCCACTAGTGACATTGCATGTGTGTTCTTTTCCTAAACCACATGGATCCACTAGAGTCATTGTGTAACATCCCAAATCTAGACCATTCCAAGGTAATCAATATCAAATCTACCCAATTTAGGGTTAACAAAAACGTTTCCATTTAAAATGATTAAGCATTCATATGTGTATGCATTTAAAATAGGAGTTGTTTGAAATGCCATGTTTGAGTGATCCATTGATTGTAAAATGATTCTAAGGTGAATTAAACATCATCTAGACCATTCCCAAACAAATCTCAAAGAAAAAGAAATCAAAAAGAATAAAATAAGGAAATGGTCATTTCTGCCATTTTAACTAACTAGCCTAGTTTGGCTATTCCTAGAAATCAAATCTTAACAGAAACAATTATGGTTCTTTGCACCCCTTGATAGTACAAGTAGTGATGTGCCAAGGCCCACGTCGTTTAATCCCAAAAACTTTCAAACACTAAATTTAAATGACATTTGAAAATTGAATGTAGTTCATATGTATAGATCACACTTATTCAAAAACCACTCAAATGAACTCCATTTTCAAATCCCAAGCAAACCTAGAAGCTTAAGCATCAGATGAGTCACTCCACCAAAAATCTCCCAAAAATTAAAAAACTTACCTCATGCGGCCATTGTGTCGAACAGGTGGCAGACAGAGATCAAACTGCCTAACTAACACTGCTCCTAGTTAAACCCTTGTACCCCATTGGACCATCTCTACTCTCCTCTGTCCCCCTGAGTGCAACCAAGACCTCAACCAGCTTCCCCCTTAGCCGTTGCAGCAGTGGCGCGCCGCCCGAATGAGGTCACCACCGGCCAGAAGCGGACAGCATGCCAGGGACCGCGCCGCGCCAAACCAGCGTGCCCACTAGCTCCTCCCAACCCTACCGCCGTCCATGGTCCACCCCTCGATCAACCCCAGCCCCTGGACCACTCCCTAGCATCATCACCCTTTCTCTCTGTGAGCCAGCCACAGCGCGCCAGAGCGTGATCACCGCCAGCACGCAGCTGACCGCCCCTTGACTCCATATCGTGCAAACCGCTCCGCCTCGATGCTAGCACCCTGCCAGACACGGCCGTGCACCGCCGCGTGACCCACAGTCGCCTTGCTCGCCGTCGAGCACCGCCTCTGTCCCCCAGAGCGTGTGAGGCCCCTGACAGTTAGGCACCGCCCCTAGCGTTGCCATTACGCCATAGAGCACCGCCAGGGAACCTCCCACCATCCGCCTACCTTGCCCATGCCGGTAACCCCTGTACCACCCTCGCCGGAAACGCCTGGCCACACCCGTCGGTCCCCTCGTCGCGCCTATATAAGCAGGCCTCCCCAGCACGAATTCCTCACACCATTCCACTCTCCTCTCTCCCCTGACCATTTCCCTTCTCTCGCCGGAGCCGTTCGAGCCGCCATTCTCCGATATTTCATTGGAGGAAGCCGCTGCAGAGGAGGAGAAGTTGCCGTCGATTCCGTCCACCTCAGCCCCTGCCGCTACCTCGCCTAAGTCGGACGTCGCCGTCCAGTTCGATCGCCCGCCTCGCCGCACTAGCTGGAGCCCTGGTACGTCCCTAGTAGACCACCACCGGCCGTTTAGGGTTCGGTCTCGCCGGCGACGAGTCTGTCGTCGATGATGACTATGAGCCGTTTATCCGCGTTATAATCGTGTGGCCCAGATCGATAGATACCGTTTCGGGTTTTAAGTCTCGCTGACAAGCGGGACCAACCTGTCAGCCGCCTGGGTCATTGAGGCCACTGGCGGCCCATTTCTTTTCCCACCGACCCAAAGAATTCAAATAAGGATTTTTCCATTTAGGCTTAAACTCAATTCTGTCCATTAGTTTAAAAATCAATTCAGGAAGATTTACTGAATCAAATTGAGTGATTCCAATTTTGCTGGAAAGCTTCGGAAAAGGTCTACCCAAGCCCGTTGGATTTAATAATTTTAGAGTTAGAGATCTCTCCTAGTAAAAATAACAAGATAGAAGCTTTTGCACTTTCAAACATTTTTATAAAATCAACCATAATAGGTTTTGAGTTGATTCCAACACTCAAAAATCACATTTAACCATACCTATCGGAATATGTAATAATATTAGGGTTTACATGCAGTGACTTTGGACTAGTACCAAAATAACGCTATATAGGCATTTCTAGTCACTTTAAATCATTAAATATTAAACTTAAACTTATTAAGATGTGATCCAACCTTTAAATCACATTCCCATATGTTAGAATATGTGGTGATGACATGTGTCCACATGATCCCATATTTTAATTGGAGAATATTAAATCTTAGTTAACTCCAATGAGTAGAAATTACTTTTCTCAGATAAAATAAATGAAACTAGTTCATTAAACCTTGTGATGCTTGTGATGATAATAGATCATAAAATGTGTGCCTTAGAGTGCTAAGTAGACTAGTTAAGTATTTTTTGGTGATTATGTATCCCGTATGTATTTATAGACGATAGTACCGACCAAGCTTTCGAGGAGGAGGAGTTCTACCAAGAGGAGGAGGAAGAAAACTTCAACCACTGCACTACCCAAGGCAAGCCTAGCACTTCAAGTAAACTAAGCAAGCTATTATTGGAAAGCTAACACTTGCAAGTATTATACTAGCAAGCCATCATTTAACAATGCAAGCTAACCCTTGCAATCTAGATAACCTAAGCCAGATGCTTTAGGCGTGCTTTGGTTATATCACTTGACTTATACCTACTCCAAGTTTTATTTACAAGCTTTACTTCCTTTACTTTACCAAAGTCCTCTACTTGTTTGAAGGTAGCATAAAGAGTATAAAACTTGACTTATATAGTTAGAATTAGATGTCATTCTATGGCATGAGATTGACATTAGCATCTCACTTTAGTGAACACTCTTAACTTAGTAGTTGGAACAAAACTCAAAACTTGATTCACTTTAGATGGGAATACTTGGTGAAAATGACTTGTGAAAACCTTGGAATGATGAGTCATTCTATTGAGATGTTTTGACATGTGTTGAGAAACACAAATGGTTTATGATGATGAAAATGTTGAGGCATGAGCCTTAGCCCTTTTATAAAACTTATGGTTGGGTTCGGATGCGATACCATTCCAATTTTACCGTACAACCACAATACCTGAATTGGGTAAGGCTTAGCCGGAAGTTTATATACATTAGTATTAGTTATCTCTCGGGACAGGTTTGAGCTGAGGCTACCTCTCAATGTTTTCCACCTATGCAGTGCCCAAGATGACAGACGGTCATGGTTGGGAGGCCATACTCATAGGAGAGGTGCTTATACTAGGGTGTGTAAAGCAAAGGTTATGTTTGATTACCTGCATACTAAGTATGATGATTCAGGGTTATCCCTGACAGATGTGTCAAATCTTGTGGTGAAAGTGTACCACCTCTGCAGAGTGTCAAACTATTCGAATAGCCACGTCCGCGGTTATGCACAGTTGGAGTGGCCATACTGTTCCGTTGTCAGATGTTTTCAAAACAACTTATGAAATGAATTGTGACTTGACTTGACCACAACAAGTTGTGATTATGATGATTAAGTTCCCACTTAGTTGTTTTCAAACCTTATTTTATCTTTCTTTGTTTCTGAACTCAGCTTAGGTTTCAAAATTAACTTTACAATTAAACTTAGAGTTAGCATTCCAAACAGAACTATACTACTTATTAGTGATAGCTTGCAAGTACTTAAAGAGTACTCATGGCTTTTGTCCCTGGCTATTCCTATGGCCAGACTATGAAGGAGATTACCAAGATGAAGGACAATAGGACGGCTACGATAACTAGGACTATCTCCCATCGTCAGCATTGCCTGTGACTCCGAAGATGGACCCCACCGCTACGCTATTTATTCCGCTACTTGATTGTACTAAGACTGGATCATGAGTTCCTTATTTGTGTAAGACCTTATTTATGGTTTGTAATGGATGATGTACTATGATATCCAATCTATTATGTCACGCAAAAATGGTAATCCTGGGATTGCGAGGTATGGCATAACAGGCATCTGGGATTGCATGTGTGTTCTTTTCCTAAACCACCTGGATCTATTGTGACATTGCATGTGTGTTCTTTTCCTAAACCACCTGGATCCATTGTGACATTGCATGTGTGTTCTTTTCCTCAACCACATTGATCCACTGGCGACATTGGATATGTATTCTTTTCCTAAACAACATTGATCCACTAGAGTCATTTGATACATTGGAAATGTATCTATAATTTTTTATGTTCCATGCTTGGTCTTATCTACTTATGTTTTGTCCACATTTTGGAGTACTTTTCATATGATTTCTTGGACTAACCTATTAACAAGAGCCACAGTGCCAGCTGCCTGTTTTCTGCTATTTTTGGTTCTAGGAAAGTCAGAAAATGAATATTCTCGGAATTGGACGGGACAAAAGCGAAAGCCATTATTTTACCGAGGGACACCTAGAGCTGAATCCGAGAGGCGAGGGAGGGGTCAGGCCCCACCACTGGCAGCGGCCAGGCCTGGCCTGCGCCAGGGGGTGGTCTGGCCGCCCTAGGCACCCCCTCGGCCTCTCCTTCCGCCTATATATTGCCTCTGATACGGAAACCATAAGCACCCGATCAAAATTCCATGAAAGAGTCTGTAGCCGCCGCCATCTCCATCCCTAGATCGGGAGGGATCTGAAGCTCATCCTGGCACCCTGCCGGAGAGGGGAATTCACCTTGCAGGCCTTCTTCATCTTCATGCGAGCCTCCGGTGTGATGCGTGAGTAGTTCATCTCTGGACTACAGGTCCATGTAGTAGCTAGATGGCTGGTTCTCCTCCTTTGTGCTTTCATGTCTAGATCTTTTGAGCTCCGTTCATGATCAAGATCATCTATTTGTAATTCTGCATGTTGTGTTTGCAGGGATCCGATGGATATTGAGATGCTATTTCAGATTGATTATTTATTCTATCATGTCTTTGTTATTTGTGATCTTGCATGCTTTATGTTGTTAGTAGCTATCTTGGCCAAGTAGATGCTAGTAAATCCAAGAGTTAGTATTTATGATCGATACTGAGTTCATGCCTCTGGTAATATGGGGAAGTGACAAAAATCCCTAAGGTACTAGATGTGCTGTTGCTAGTACGGAGAAAACATCAATGCTTTGTTCATAGAACAACCGTATTGTTTACTTTACACGCAATTCGTAATGCAATTATCCGTTGCTTGCAACTTAATACTAGAGGGGGTTCGGATGATAACCTGAAGGTGGATTATTAGTCATAGATGCATTTGGATGGCGGTCTATGTATAATGTTGTAATGCCCAATCGAATCTCAAAGGAGTCAAGATGATTAGTATATGCTTGTATGCTTTCTCGATGTTTGTCAATTGCCCCACTATAATTTGTTCACCCAGCATGTTATCTATCTTAAGGAGAGCCACCTCTAGTGAACTATGGACCCCGGTCCTTTCTTTTACTATCAATCTACAGTCAATTGTTTACTGCTTTGTGTTTACTTTCTGCAAACTATTACTGCCTTCCATTCGATACGTTTAATCCTTTGTTTTTAGCAAAACCGGTGAGATTGATAACCTCATCGCAAGTTGGTTGTGTTGTGCAGGTCTCCACGTTGTTGGTGGCACCGGTAGTGCGCCCTACCAAAGTTCAGCTAGCTACACCTTTGGGGTGTCTCCTTGCTCCTACTGGATTGATAACCTTGGTTTCATAACTGAGGGAAACTTACTGTTGTGCTCATCATACCTTCCTCTTTGGGTTCCCCAACGATCTCGTTAACACACGAGTCAGCAAGTATTTTTCTGGCGCCTTTGCCGGGGAGTCAAGGGCATCTTCATAACGGGAGTCCCTCATAACCAATCTCTTTACTTTGTTATTTTTGTTTTGCTTAGTTTACCTTTTTTTGTTTGCTTGTTTCTTTATCAAAAACACAAAAAATATAGTTTTACAAGTTTGCTTTCTTTATTAAAAATACAAAAAAATGACTACTCTTGAAAACACTAAGTTGTGTGACTTCACTAGCACCAACAACAATGATTTTATGAGCACACCTATTGCTCCACCTGTTCCTGAAGCTACTTTCGTTGAGATAAAACCTGCTTTACTCAATATTGTTATGAGAGAACAATTTTCTAGTATTGGTAATGAAGATGTTGCTGCCCATCTAAATAACTTTGTTGAACTTTGTGAGATGCAAAAGCATAGGGATATAGATGGAGATATTATTAAGCTGAAATTGGTTCCTTTCTCTTTGAGAGGAAAGCTAAAGAATGGTTGAATTCCTTAACTAGGAATAGTATTGATTCTTGGACTAAGTGCAAAGATGCTTTTATTGGAAAATACTATCCTGCTGCTAAGATTATATTTATGAGAAGTGAAATAATGAAGTTTAAACAATATGATAATGAACATGTTGCTCAAGCTTGGAAAAGAATGAAATCTTTGGTAAAGAATTTTCCCACTCATGGACTGACTGCTTGGACGATCATCCAAACTTTTTATGCATGATTGAACTATTCTTCAAGGAACCTATTGGATTCTGCTGCTGGAGGTACCTTTATGACCATTACTTTGGATGCTGCAACAAAGCTTCTGGATAATATGATGGTTAATTACTCTGAATGGCATACTGAAAGAGCTCCACAAGGTAAGAAGGTAAATTCTATTGAGGAAACCTCCTCCTTGAGTGATAAGATTGATGTTATTATGTCTATGCTTGTTAATGGAAAATCCCATATTGATCCAAATAATGTTCCCTTAGCCTCTTTGGTTGCTCAAGAAGAGCAAGTTGGTGTGAACTTTATAAGAAATAATAATTTTAGCAACAGTGCCTACAGGAATAATTTTGGTAACAATAATTATGAGCCATATCCTCCCAACAATGGTAATGCTTATGGAAATTCCTACAACAATAATAGGAGTGCTCCCTCTGAACTTGAAGTTATGCTTAAAGACTTTATTAGTAAACAAACTGCTTTCAATAAAACTATTGAGGAGAAACTTTCTAATGCTGAAAGAAATATTGCATCATTGGATGAAGCTCAATCTTATTTGAATAAAATGGCTTCTAAACCTGAAACTAATGATAATCCCTTTGCAGCTACTAATGCAATACAAGTAAGAATTGATGAAAATGTTAGACTATTAGCTAAATTGCATGCTAAGTGGGGAAGAAAAGATGAAATTGCTAGAAACATTAGTGTTTCTACTATCACTACCACTAGTGTTGAAGATAGTAATAACTCTACTACCTTAGATGATAACTATGATTTTGATCTTGATGGTTGCAACATCTCTGAAGTTATTAAGTTCCTACAAAAGCTTGCTAAAAGTCCTAATGCTAGTGCTATGAATATGGCCTTTACAAAACACATTATTGATGCTCTCATAAAGATTAAAGAAGAAAAGATGAAACATAAGGCTTATATTCCTATAAAACAAGAAGATGGTTGGGAACCCATCATTAATATGAAAGTGAATGGTTTTTATTTCAAAGCTTTATGTGATCTTGATATTAGTGTTTCTATTATGCCTAGAAGGATTTATGATATGCTTGATTTGCCACCACTTGAAGATTGTTATTTAAATGTCCCACGTGATGATAATGCTAAAAAGAAACTCATGGGGAGTATTAATGATATTCTTATTATGGTTAACAATGCCTATGTCCCCGTTGATTTCTATGTTTTGGATGTTGAATGCAATGCTTCTTGTCCTATTACTTTGGGAAGACCTTTTCTTAGAACTGTTGGTGCAATTATTGATATGAAAGAAGTCACCATTAAATATGAACTCCCACTCAAGAAAGGTATAAAACACTTCCCTAAGAAGAGAGAGAAGATTGCTTTTGCCTCTCCTATGAAAACAAAATTTGTTCTTAATGCTTCTTCATTTGAGAACACTTGATTCTTTTTCTTGCTTCTTATGCCTAACTTAAAGGCGTTAAAGAAAAGTACTTATTAGGAGATAACCCAAAAGTTTTAGATGAGTCATGGAAGTTATTACTTCAGTAATACTTCAGTAATAACCGATCCTTATCCTTTTTATTTTCTTTTTGTGCCAAGAGTAACCTCTAATGAGAGAGAAGTAATGATTGGGAAAGTTGCTGTCCCGAAACAGATTTCTGTGCTTCCCCGTAAAAATTCGTGTAAAATCTCTGTACGTCCTTTTGAGGCGTGAATTTTTATGCTTATACCCTAGGTTGTTATCTAACTTTCGTTAGTTCAACAAGTTTTTATTTGAGCAACATAAGATCTTCGAAAAAATTCTTCTTTACCTTCTGGTCTGTTTTGACGGATTTCTGCCATTTTCTGCATTTGCTTCTTGTTGGTTCCTTTTTGAATTCTTTTGGGGAATTGAGCTTTTTGAGGGAAGTGCTACAGTACCTTGTGTTTTAATGGAAGTTTTATTGGTGTTGGAACTGAACCTAAAGACCTATTATCTTGAGTGCACTAATATTGCTAATAAAGATTGTGTGAAGTTTTGTATGAAGGAACAATTTCAGGTGTATGGAAGAAATGACTAATGAGATGACGGATGGACTAAAGCTCAAGCTTGGGGATGCCATGCGTGTCACCCCAAGAAATATCCAAGAAGTACAAGCGTCAAAGCTTGGGGATGCCCAAGGCACCGCCATCTTCATCAATAAAAATCCCAGGTTTCTTCCAAATGCTTCATTTTTATTGTTTCATGCACAGTTGTTGTTCTTGGAGCGTCCTCTTTTTCATTTTCATTTTGGTTTTTCGTTTTCTTTGTTTGCTTAGTTTGATGAATAAATTGGTTGGACCCCCTCTTTCATACATTGGTTTTCAAATAGTTTGGTTTGGTTTGGAAAAGAGTAGGAAAAGTTCATGCTTAAGTGGTAAAGAGAGCTTGTTTTTGACTGTGGCCTATGCTTTGTCATGCCATGCTTGATAATGTTTTGGTTTTATGCTTAGTATTCTTTGCTGTAGCATGACTTGCTATAATCATGCGTTGTTTTAGCATATTAAAGCATAGTATTGTGGTATTCTTGTAGGGTTACGGGTAGGCTACACTAGCGTAAAATCAAAATTTTCTACCGCGTCAACCAGGAATACTATTGTCATAGATCACGGGATTACCGCTAGACGCGCAGGTGCGGAACTCGATGAAGCACGTTGCGGCAGTGTAGATGTTCTATGTCTCCTCCTTGCCCTCATCCCACGAGCAGCTCCCCTTTGCGCGGCTCGTCCAAGTGCTACAGATGCAGCACCTCCGAGGTATCCACACATCCGGAGTGGAAGCCATCACACACCAGACTGCTAGGTCTGCCCGTGCAATAGAGGCGGAAGAGGAGTGGCGACTGGGTGGAATGCTCAACCCTATTCAGCTCGCCTCACTCTCTCTTATATAGGCATCCCTGGTGGGCTTCTACATTAGTAGCCCATTAGCAGCCTAAGCCTGGTCTAATTCGGATCCAATCCTTATTAGGCTTCCGGCCCCTAAAGTGTGTGACCCTATAGGTTCATACACGTCTAGACATGACACGAGTACACTTACTCCGTCAATAGTTGGTAGCGGCCTCTAGCAAGACGTGCCAACTCCTAAACGCATATAAAGTTCATTCGGACGAACCATCACAAGGTTGAGTACATGTCTTTCCCTTTGCCTCACGATATTTGGTCTAGCTCCAAGCTGACCTATCTTTCTCGATACTGTGATTCAGAATCCCTTTACTAGGTTAACTCTTAACCATATGTAGCACGACCATGCATTTCTGGATCCGATCACTCGAGGGGCCCAGAGATATCTCTCTCAAGTAGAGAGGGGCAAATCCCATCTTGATTGACTAATGCCTTGCAGCATGTATCAGGACAAACCCGAAAGCTACCTTTATAACTACCCAGTTACGGAGTAGTGTTTGATAGCCCCAAAGTAGGTCGATCCACATCTCAAGTACATGCGACAATCTTAGGTCTAAGGACAAAACATACACGATGTGTCGAGAGAGCTGCAAGTATTATTGCCAGTCTCATGTTGGGTCAGTCCAACCCCATGTTCATAACATGTGTCCACATCATTGGTTTGGCATCTCCATGTCTATGACTTGTGAAACATAGTCATCAACCAATCGATGTGCTAGTCTAATATTCACGTGTGTCCTCACATGAACTCCGACTAGGGACAACTATTAGATAACCATACAAGTAAAGAGTTTCACAAACAATTCACATAATTGCCAATCAATACAAGTTGCCTGATATATGGATATTCAAGGAACATTTTAATAACTCATGGATACATGAAATACAATCATCTCTATGATTGCCTCTAGGGCATATTTCCTTTAGTCTCCCACTTGCACCAGAGTGAATCTAGATAGTATCTAATACCTATTGCTCTTGTGTGCACTTCATGTGCAGGCTGCGGGAGTGGCTTAGTCAAGGGATCAGCTTGTAGTATCGCTATAATTTTCAACTTGTTGCTTTATGCTTTGATCAATGATGTTTTGTCACTTTGCATGATTATGGCTATTATTGCTCTCTTAGTTTGTCGCTCCCAGTCTTTTGCTAGCCTCCGCAACCAAGTATGAGTTCCACTCATGCATCCAACTCCCTAAACCAAGTTATTCCAAAGAGTCCACCATACCTACCTACTAGCATATGCTATTCCATGTATATTCATGTTTTTATCTACCTTCTGAATTAAACTTGTTATGAGAAAACTAGTGATTAAAGCTCTCACGAACTTGATGGCACACTTTACTTTTCTTGCCCTTAATAAACTTGAACCATTGTGTCTTCTATGTTGTATATGCTTGCACTTATTTGTTGGGGATTAGCAGAACCATGCTGTCATGGGGAACGCTTTCAACATTGCACTTGTACTTTGTACCTAGTTGATATCATGCTCTTTTGTCTATGGATGTCGTCGGTGTGAAATGAAAGGGGGGCTTGTAAGTCCATGGAGTTATGTATGTGTGTTAGAGAAACGCCTGGGCCGCTAGTCTAATCCATGCTGACATGGTGGAAACCTACAGCTTAACCGTAATGAGTTGTCTATGAAGCATTGTTCTTATAAAAAAAAGAGTCTGATATTGAGGAAAACAAGAGAACAAAAAAAGAGATTATGAAAAGAGGAAAGAGAGAAAAAAGCATCATATTCTAATGGTAAATAAGAAGATTGCTGAGATGCTTGTTGTCTGCTTGCCTTTTCATTTTGATATGGGGATTCTTCCGTATCATCGGGCAAGGGGTACCCAATTGGCGGTTCACTATGATACACACGTACTTACGATGACAAGAACTTACTGGTGACTAAACTTGAGTAGCATGAGGAGAGGCCCTCATATTCAAGGAACATGAGATTTCGAACTTATACTTCGTCAAGCATATACACCATAGTTTGTTCACTTTAACCTTAATCACATCACGATGCTTGGGGCAATGAGAGCTGAAAGCTATTAAGTAGCATAATTTTTGGAAGCTCTTTATGAGACTTGAATCCCTACTTCCTTCTATGAAGGCTTTTCTTTTACTTTTTTGTTGAGTCTCCACCTTCTATCTTTATTCACCTACTTTGAGAGCATAGTGGCCATTCTTTTCTATGTGCATTGTCCCAAGACTTGTTGATTGATGCATACCTTGATATTTCTTGATTTAAACTATTTATATCTAGTCACTCTTATGAACTTTGAAGGTGTCCTATGCATTTATGTTTGCTACCCTATGAGGGACATGCTGAATACCACTATGCTATGTTTTCTTTATGTGAAATGAACAAACGTCTTGCAAAGCATTGTTATTCATGAATCTTGTGTTTGTGCCTTTTCATATTGCAACATAGTGTCTTTCTCTTATTGCTAGAACTTTTTCTTTCATGTTATGATTGAAGTACTATGATCCCAGCTTCGATTTTTTACAAATACTTTGATCAAGTTTATGATGATGCATGTCACTTAAAAAATTATTCTTTCTTTTTATCACGTACCTCCTCGAGGACGAGCAGGAGTTAAACTTGGGGATGTTGATACATTGCAAATGTATCTATAATTTTTGATGTCCCATGCTTGGTTTTATATACTTTCTGATGTTTTGTGCACAATTTAGAGTACTTTTCATATGATTTCTTGGATTAACCTATTAAGAAGAGCCACAGTGCCAGCTGCCTATTTTCTGCTGTTTTTGGTTCCAAGAAAGTCAGAAAATGAATATTCTCGGAATTGGACGGGACAAAATCCAAAGTCATTATTTTACCGAGGGACACCTAGAGCCAGAATACGAGACGGAGAGGGGCTGGGGTCCGACCACACCACCTGGCCGCGTGGCCAGGCCTGGCCCGTGCCAGGGGGTGGTCTGGCTACCCTAGGCACCCCCTCGGCCTCTCCTTCTCCCTATATATTGCCTCTAATATGGAAACCCTAAGCAGCCAATAAAAAATCCCCAAAACAGTCTGTAGCCACCGTCATCTCCATCCCTACATCGGGAGGGATCTGAAGCTTTTCCCAGCACCCTGCCGGAGAGGGGAATTCACCCTGGAGGCCTTCTTCATCATCATGCAAGCCTCCGGTGTGATGCGTGAGTAGTTCATCCTTGGACTACGGATCCATGTAGTAGCTAGATGGCTGGTGTCTCCATGTTTGTGCTTTCATGTTTAGATCTTGTGAGCTCCGTTCATGATCAAGATCATCTATTTGTAATCCATACATGTTGTGTTTGCGGGGATCCGATGGATATTGAGATGCTATTTCAGATTGATTATTGATTCTATCATGTCTTTGTTATTTGAGATCTTGCATGCTTTCTGTTGTTAGTAGTTATCTTGTCCAAGTAGTTGCTAGCAACTCCAAGAGTTAGTATTTTTGTTTTGCTTAGTTTCTTTTTGCTGTGTTTGCTTGTTTTGTTGTTTTTGTTTTGCTTAGTTTTACTAGTTATCTTTCTTTATCAAAACACACAAAAAAATTAGTTCCTATCTTAAGTTGCCTTCACGTCTAGCCTTGCTCCAATCACTATGTCACCCAAGGAAATGATTTTCACTTTTAAGCAAGGAATTGAGGAAAGTTTTAAGGAAGCTTGGTCTAGAATCTCCGATCTACATGAAAAAACTGAGCCTAAAATGACTCAAAGCTTGTTCCTTAGCAGTTTTTACCTTGGGATCGCTCTTTGCTATAGATATGATTTAGATTTTATTGTGGGAGGAGATTTCCTCCAATGTAATGAGGATGATGCTATTAATGTTATAAATAAATTGATTCTCACTTACACTATGCCTAGCCAAACTGATATTTCTTTCGCAAAAATATTTGCTAGGTTGAACACTCTTGAGGCTAGCACTACTTGCTTAGAAAGTTGCTATAATACGCTTAGGGAGCATCACAATTATGTTCCAGTAAATTCTGAACCATCAAAGTGGCTCCCTACAGTAAAGATTGAGGTAAATACTGAAACTTTTCATGCCCGCTGCGATATCGTGTTTGAATTTTGTCATATGCCCAAAGATATTTATGAATCTTTGAATCCTTGGGGGCTTACTGAAGGAGGAAAAGAAATATCTCTTGCTAATAATGCTACCTTATTTCCTATTGGAATAGCTGAAGGAGTGTTTACAAAGATCCTTGGGAAAATGATTTCTACTAATTATCTTGTTATTGAATGTGCAGGAAAAGGACAAATTACACTTGGAAGGTCCCTATTAGAACTCCTTGGAGCAATAATAGATGTGGGAAAGGGAACCATGCACCTTTATTATCCACCAAACAATCATATTTCCCCAAGGTCAAGAATAAAAGTAAGAGAGGTAAGGGCAAGAAAGTTGGTTTTAATGCTTCTTCATTTGAGAACACTTGATTCTTTCTTTGCTTCTTATGCCTAACTTTAAGGCGTTAAAGAAAAGTACTTGTTGGGAGATAACCCAAGAGTTTTATATGAGTCTTGAAATTTATTACCTCTGTAATAACCTCTCCTTATCCTTTTTATTTGCTTTTTGTGCCAAGAGTAACCTCTAATTAGAGTGAAGTAATGATTGGGAAAGTTGCTGTCCCGAAACAGATTTTTGTGCTTCACCGTAAAAATTCCTGAGAGAGCTCTGTACGACGGATTGAGCTGTAAATTTTTGTGCTTCTGCCCCAGGTTGTTATCTTTTGTTAGTGCAACACGTTTTGATTTGAGCAACAGAAGGTCTTCAAAAAAATTCGTCTTTACCTGCTGGTCTGTTTTGACAGATTTTTGCCATTTTCTGCATTTGCTTCTTGTGGGTTCCTTCTTGAGTTCCTTTGGGGAATTGAGCTTTTTGAGGGAATTGCTACAGTATATAGTGTTAATGGAAGTTTATTTGGTGTTAGAACTAAACCTTGAGACTTATTTATCTTAAGTGCACTAATGTTGCTAATGAGATTGTGTGAAGTTTTGTATGAAGGAAAAATTTCAGGTGTATGGAAGGAACGAGTAATGAGATAAAGGATGGACTAAAGCTCAAGCTTGGGGATGCCACGCGTGTCACCCCAAGAAATATCCAAGAAGTACAAGCGTCAAAGCTTGGGGATGCCCAAGGCATCCCCATTCTTCATCAATAAAAAGTCCAGGTTTCTTCCAAACGCTTCATTTTTATTGTTTCATGCATAGTTGTGTTTTTCTTGGAGTATCTTCTTTTTCGTTTTTGTTTTGGTTTTTAGTTTGCTTGGTTTGCTTATTTTTCTGAATAAGTTGGTTGGACCCCCTCTTTCACACTTTGGTTTGCGAATAGTTTGGTTTGGTTTGGAAAAGAGTAGGAAAGTTCATACTTATGTGGTAAAAAGAGCTCGTTTTTGACTGTGGCCTATGCTTTGTCATGCCATGCTTGATATTGTTTTGGCTTTATCCTTAGTATTCTTTGATGTAGCATGACTTGTTATAAACAATTGAGATTGCTTAATGTGCCTTGGATGAATCATGCGTTGTTTTAGCATATTAGAGCATAGTATAGTGGTATTCTCCTTTGATGCTTTATTTGGGTTGACTTGGCACATGCTCACACCATGTTATGACTATCTCAAGTCAACATAGACTTTATGATCCTTTAGTTTTCAACTTGTAGTATCACTTTATGCTTTGATCAATCATGTTTTGTCGCTCTGCATGATTATGGCCATTATTGCTCTCTTAGTTTGTCGCTCCTAGTCTTTTGCTAGCCTCCGCAACCAAGTATGAGTTCCACTCATGCATCCAACTCCCTAAACCAAGTTATTCCAAAGAGTCCACCATACCTACATACTAGCTTATGATATTCCAAGTATATTCATGCTTTTCTTTACCTTCCACTTGTTATGAGAAAACTAGTGATTAAAGCTCTCACGAACTTGATGGCACACCTTACTTTACTTGCCTTTAATAAACTTGAACCATTGTGTCTACTATGTTGTATATGCTTGCACTTATTTGTTGGGAATTAGCAGAACCATGCTTTCATGGGCAACGCTTTCAACATTGCACTTGGTACTTGTACCTAGTTGATATCATGCTCTTTTGTATATGGATGTTGTCGGTGTGAAATGAAAGGGGAGCTTGTAAGTCCATGGAGTTATGTATATGTGTTAGAGAAATGCCTGGGCCGCTGGTCTAATCCATGCTGACATGGTGGAAACCTACAGCGTAACCATAATGAGCTGTTTATGAAGCATTCTTCTTATAAAAAAAGAGTCCTATATTGCGAAAAAAGAGAAAAGAAAAGAAAAAAAGAGATACCATGAAAATAGGAAAGAGAGAAAAAACACCATATTCCCATGGTAAATAAGAAGAATGTTGAGATGCTCGTTGTCTGCTTGCCTTGTCATTTTGATATGGGGATTCTTCCATATCATCGGGCAAGGGGTACCCCGTTGGCAGTTCTCAATGATACACATGTACTTACGATGACAAGAACTTACCGGTGACTAAACTTGAGTAGCATGAGGAACGGCCCTCGTATACAAGTATGTACACCATAGTTTGTTCACTTTAACCTTAATCACTTCAAGATGCTTATGATAGGGGCAATGAGAGCTGAAATCTATAAGTACCATAATTTTTGGAAGCTCTTTATGAGACTTGAATCCCTACTTCCTTTTACAAAAGGCCTTTCTTTCACCATTATATTGAGTCTCCACCTACTATCTTTATGCACCTACTTTGAGAGCATAGTGGCCATTCTTAGTTCTGTGTGCATTGTCCCAAGACTAGTTGATTGATGCATAACTTGTTATTGCTTGTTTGAAACCATTGTATCTAGTCACTCTTATGAACTTTGAAGGTGTCATATGCATTTATATTTGCTACTCTATTGAGGGACCAGCTGAATACTTTTATGCTATGTTTTCTTTATGTGAAACAAACAAACGTCTTGCAAAGCATTGTTATTCATGAATCTTTTGTTTGTGCCTTTTCATGTTGCATCATAGTTTCTTTGCTTATTGCTAGAAGTTTGTCTTTCATGTTATGATTGAAGTACTATGATCCTAGCCTTGAATGTTTTGCAAATACTTTGATCAAGTCTTTGATGGTGCATGTCACCTCAAAAATTATTTCTTTTTATCACTTACCTACTCGAGGACGAGCAGGAGTTAAGCTTGGGGATGTTGATACATTGCAAATGTATCTATAATTTTTGATGTTCCATGCTTGGTTTTATCCACTTTCTTGTGTTTTCTTCCAACTTTGGAGTATTTTTCATACGATTTCTTGGACTAACCTATTAACAAGAGCCACAGTGCCAGCTGCCTATTTTCTGCTGTTTTTGGTTCTAGGAAAGTTAGAAAATGAATATTCTCAGAATTGGACGGGACAAAAGCCAAAGTGCCTATTTTTCCGGAAGGGATCAAGTGGCAGAATACGAGACGGAGAAGGGCCAGGGAGCCACCACACCACCTAGCCGCGTGGCTAGGCCTGGCCCGCGCCAGGGGGTGGTGTGGCTACTCCCGGCACCCCCGCGGCCTCTCCTTCCGCCTATAAGTTGCCCTCGGGACGAAAACCCTAAGTACCCAATAAAAAATCAACAAAAGAGTCTGTAGCCGCCGTCATCTCCATCCCTAGATCGGGAGGGATCTGAAGCTCTTCCCGGCACCCTGTCGGAGAGGGGAATTCACCCTGGAGGCCTTCTTCATCACCATGCAAGCCTCCAGTGTGATGCATGAGTAGTTCATCCTTGGACTACGGATCCATGTAGTAGCTAGATGGCTGGTTTCTCCTCCTTTGTGCTTTCATGTTTAGATCTTGTGAGCTCCGTTCATGATCAAGATAATCTATTTGTAATCCATACATGTTGTGTTTGCGGGGATCCAATGGATATTGAGATGCTATTTCAGATTGATTATTGATTCTATCATGTCTTTGTTATTTGAGATCTTGCATGGTTTTCATTGTTAGTAGCTATCTTGGCCAAGTAGATGCTAGCAACTCCAAGAGTTAGTATTTATGCTTGATAGTGGGTTCATGCCTCTAGTAATCTAGGGAAGTGACAGAAATCTCTAAGGTACTAGATGTGATGTTGCTACTAGGGAGAAAACAACAATCCTTTGTTCATAGAAGAATCGTATTGTTTACTTTACACAGTTAAAGTAATAATAATTTGTTGCTTGCAACTTAATACTAGAGGGGTGGATGATAACCTGAAGGTGGATTATTAGTCATAGATGCAGTTGGATGGTGGTCTATGTATGTTGTATTATGTTGTAATCGAGTCTCAGAGGAGTCAAGATGATTAGTATATGCATGTATTGCTTTCTCGGTGTTTGTCAATTGCCCTGCTGTAATTTGTTCACCCAGCATGTTATCCATCTAAGGAGAGCCACCTCTAGTGAACTATGGATCCCGGTCCTTTAACTTTACATACAATCTACAATCTTTTACTGCTTTGTGTTTACTTTCTGCAAACTTTTACTTCTTTCCATTCGATACGTTTAATCCTTTGTTTTCCGCAAAACATGGTGAGATTGACAACCTCATCGCAAGTTGGGGAAAAAGTTCTGTGGTTGTGTTGTGCAGGTCTCCACGTTGCTACTAGCACCGGTAGTGCGCCCTGCCAAAGCTCATCTAGTAACACCTTTGGGGTGTTTCCTTGCTCCTAATGGTTTGATTAAACCTTGGTTTCATAACTGAGGGAAAAACTTGCTGCTATATTCATCGTACCTTCCTCTTGGGGTTCCCAACGAGCTCTACATCGAAAGTCGAGCGCATCAATCCACATGAGTCACTTCATGTGTGTTCTTTTCCTAAACCACATGGATCCACTAGTGACATTGCATGTGTGTTCTTTTCCTAAAGCACACTGATCCACTAAAGTCATTGCATGTGTGTTCTTTTCCTAAACAACATTGATCCACTGGAGTCATTGCATGTGTGTATTTTTCCTAAACCACATGCACTGGAGTCACCGTATGTGTGTTCTTTTCCTAAACCACATTGATCCACTAGTGACATTGCATGTGTGTTCTTTTTGTAAACCACACTAGAGTCATTGCATGTGTGTTCTTTTCCTGAACCACATTGATCCACTGGTGACTTTTCATGTGTGTTCTTTTCCTAAACCACATGGATCCGCTAGAGTCACTACATGTGTGTTCTTTTTCTAAACCACATTGATCCACTGAGTCATTGCATGTGTGTTCTTTTCCTAAACCACATTGATCCACTATAGTAATTTCATGTGTGTTCATTTCCTAAACCACATGGATCCACTAGTGACATTTGCATGCGTGTTCTTTTCCTAAAGCACATTGATCCACTTGATTCATTCCATGTGTGTTCTTTTCCTAAACCAAATGGATCCTCTTGTGACATTTCATGTTTGTTCTTTTCCTAAACCACGTGGATCCACTAGTGTCACTTCATGTTTGTTCTTTTCCTAAACCATATTGATCCACTAGACTCACTCCATGTGTGTTTTTTAACTAAACCACATTGATCCACTAGAGTCCTTGCATGTGTTTTTTTCCTGAACCACATGGATCCACTAGACTCTCTGCATGTGTGTTGTTTTCCTAAACCACATTGATCTACTAGAATCATTACATGTGTGTCTTTTCCTACACCACATTGATCCACTTGAGTCATTGCATGTGTGTACTTTTCCTCAACCACATGGATCCACTAGAGTTACTGCATCTGTGTTCTTTTCCTAAACTACATTGATCCACTGGTAACATTGCATGTGTGTTCTTTTCCTAAACAACATGGATCCACTAGTGAAATTACACGTGCATTCCTTTCCTAAACCACATGTATGCACTAGTGACATTGCACGTGTGTTATTTTCCTAATACACATTGATTCATTAGAGTCACTACATGTGTGTTCTTTTTCTAAACCACGTTGATCCACTAGAGTCATTGCATGTCTGTTCTTTTCCTAAACCCCATTCATCCACCAGATTCACTACATGTGTGTACTTTTCCTATACAACATTAATCCAGTAGAGTTATTGCTTGTGTGTTCTTTTCCTAAACCACATGGATCCACTGGTGACATTGCATGTGTGTTCTTTTCCAAAACCACATTGATCCACTAGAGTCATTGCATGCTTGTTCTTTTCCTAAACCACATTGATCCACTGAGTCATTGCATGTGTGTTCTTTTCCTAAACCACATGGATCCACTTGTGACATTGCATGTGTGTTCTTTTCCTGAACCACATTGATCCACTATAGTCATTTCATGTGTGTTCTTTTCCTAAACTACATGGATCCACTAGTGATATTGCATGTGTGTTCTTTTCCTAAACCACATTGATCCACTTGATTCATTGCATGTGTGTTCTTTTCCTATACCACACTGATCCACTAGAGTCATTCCATGTGTGTTCTTTTCCTACACCAACTGGATCCACCTGGGATATTTCATGTTTGTTCTTTTTCTAAACAAGATGGATCCACTTGAATCATTGCATGTGTGTTCTTTTGCTAAACCAAATGGATCCACTGGTGACATTTCATGTGTATATTTTCCTAAACCGCATGGATCCATGAGTGTCAGTGCATGTTTGTTCTTATCCTAAACCATATTGATCCACTAGACTCACTTCATGTGTGTTCTTTTCCTAAACGACATTGATCCACTAGAGTCCTTGCATGTGTTTTTTCCTGAACCACATGGATCCACTAGACTCTCTGCATGTGTGTTGTTTGCCTAAACCACATTGATCTACTATAAACATTGCATGTTTGTCTTTTCCTACATCACATTGATCCACTTGAGTCATTGCATGTGTGTACTTTTCCTCAACCACATGGATCCACTTAAGTTGCCGCATGTGTGTTCTTTTCCTAAACCACATTGATCCACTAGTGACATTGCATGTGTGTTCTTTTCCTAAACCACATGGATCCACTAGTGAAATTACATGTGCATTCCTTTCCTAAACCACATGGATGCACTAGTGTCATTGCATGCGTGTTATTTTCCTAATAGACATTGATCCATTAGAGTCATTGCATGTGTGTTCTTTTCCTAAACCACGTTGATCCACTAGAGTCATTGCATGTGTGTTGTTTTCCTAAACCCCATTGATCCACTAGAGTCACTACATGTGTGTTCTTTTCCTATACCACATTAATCCGCTAGAGTTATTGCTTGTGTGTTCTTCTCCTAAACCACATGGATCCACTAGTGACATTGCATGTGTGTTCTTTTCCAAAACCACATTGATCCACTAGAGTCATTGCATGTTTGTTCTTTTCCTAAACCACATTGATCCACTGAGTCGTTGCATGTGTGTTCTTTTTCTAAACCACATGGATCCACTTGTAACATTGCATGTGTGTTCTTTTCTTAAACCACATGGATCCACTTGTGACATTGCATGTGTGTTCTTTTCCTAAACCACATTGATCCACTATAGTCATTTCATGTGTGTTCTTTTCCTAAACCACATGGATCCACTGGTGATATTGCATGTGTGTTCTTTTCCTAAACCACATTGATCCACTTGATTCATTGCATGTGTGTTCTTTTCCTAATCCACTAGAGTCATTCCATGTGTGTTCTTTTCCTACTCCAAATGGATCGACTTCTGACATTTCATGTTTGTTCGTTTCCTAAACCACATGGATCCACTGGTGATATTGCATGTGTGTTCTTTGCCTAAACCACATTGATCCACTTGATTCATTGCATGTGTGTTCTTTACTTAAACCACACTGATCCACTAGAGTCATTCCATGTGTGTTCTTTTCCTCCACCAAATGGATCGACTTGTGACATTTCATGTTTGTTCCTTTCCTAAACCAGATGGATCCACTGGAATCATTGCATAAGTGTTCTTTTCCTAAACCACATTAATCCACTTCAGTCATTGCATGTGTGTTCTCTTCCTAAACCAAATGGATCCACTAGTGACATTTCATGTGTGTTCTTTTCCTAAACCACATGGATCCACTAGTGTCACTTCATGTTTGTTGTTTTCCTAAACCATATTGATCCACTAGACTCACTCCATGTGTGTTTTTTAACTAAACCACATTGATCCACTAGAGTCCTTGCATGTGTTTTTTTCCTAAACCACATTGATCTAGTAGAATCATTGCATGTGTGTCTTTTCCTACACCACATTGATCCACTTGAGTCATTGCATGTGTGTTCTTTTCTTAAACCACATGGATCCACTAGTAACACTTCATGTGTGTTGTTTTCCAAAACCACACGGATGCACTGGAGTCACTGCATGTGTGTTCTTTTACTAAACGACATTGATCCACTAGTGATATTGCATGTGTGTTATTTTCCTAAACCACATTGATACACTAGAGTCCTTGCATGTGTGTTCTATTCCTGAACCACATGGATCCACTGGACTCACTACATGTGTGTCGTTTTTGTGGGGCCCCCGGACTAATCCTCCGAGAATCCCTGTTATGCAGACAACCACAATCCCATGATCAGTTAGTCGTGGCACATAACCGACAAGTATCATTACAACATCCGAGAACATACTGAATTACAAGACTTACGTACATGCCATTATAGCTGCATTAATAATCAACAGCGGAACTTCATCAAGCGCAGAGCCCGAGCCATGCCTTAACCTAAAGGCAACTAACTGGGAAAATGTTCTAGCTCGCATAGTCGTCCACTTCACCTTCTTCTTGATATCTGACCAAGTTAATAGCCAGGGACAATGCTAGTGAGTACTTGGAATGTACTCGCAAACCACCTTAAGATATTAAGAACAACATGAGAATATGCATTATGGCTATGGTAGGAGGAGGGCTCCAAGAGAGGTTCTTTTCTCAAATAGTTTCTCTTGTAGATATAGCATCTACATATCTTTGTTGAAAACTTTTATAAAACATTTTGGAAACCTTTTTTAAAAGTTTTGGAAAACATTAGGACTGGGTCACCCATTTGTTCCTGACTCCAGGTCGTCCCACGAGCAAACTCCTTCCATTCCGTTCTGACCATCCCCTGGTCACAAACAGGAAACCTTTCCGACCATCCCATGGTCAAAACATTTCAAAACCATTTCTTTTCCAAAATCCTTTTTGAAAAGAAAACCAGCACCGCTCTATAGCAACCTTCCCAACCGTCCATGACCGCGGACGCGGCTATTCGAATAGATTTACACTCTGTAGAGGTTGTACACTTTACCCACACCATCCGGATACACTACCTTGATCTTCACCGATCGTGGGTCGAGTAACCGATCAAGACTCTCCGGATGCCCACTCCAATATAAGTGCCTACCCTATGAGTGTTAATCCCCTCAAAACCGGGACGTCGGGTACCGAGGACCAACCGTAGCGCCTTTTCCACTTCTCGAGTGTGCGCTTTCAATGAGGGGCTCATAGTAACGCGTGGAGGCGCGCAGGCCCTTTGTTCCTTCTCCAGGTCGATGTCCCACATGGACCCTTAACGTGAGAAGGCCCACCCTCCAGGGATGTTTGGTCCCCTGTAGTTGTTGCGAGGAAGCTTATGCCAGAATAGACAAACATCAAATCCAGCCATGTCCCATACCAGAGTAATGTGGTTGCACGGGTTAATTGTTCTAGCAAAACTTCAAAGAACCGGGTGCGTTTTTGTAAACCTTTTTCCTCCATCTTTCCTTCAGCATTTTGTAAAACAAAACCTTCTTATTTTTCAACATCTCTTGGGAGGTCCCACCTCACCAAGGTTTTATCATAAAACATTTGGTAAAACTTTTTCTGGGGTCTTCCCATCCTTTAGCTTTGCTTCGGCTAAATCGGGGTCTCCTAAGGGGTATGGTGTAATACACCATCTATTCTACTAGGGACCAATAGGTGTCGCCAAGGGGGTTGTACTTAGTAGTACGAAAGTGTAATGATTCGGAGGAGCCAAACCACTACCAAGTATACATCAACATATAGTAAAATAATGCACTTCTATAAATAGTAGATAAAACATGCATAAGTAAAACATTAGGACAAGGCTTATGAGCAAGAAGGTGGCTTTCCTGATGATCAGCAATATGGCAATATGTCCCTGGACTTCTTCTTTAGAATACCCAATAATACCAATAATAATAAGATCTCTTCTTCTCGGGTCAATACAAGCCCAACTATCGTCGTCACCGAGTATACATGCAAACAAGCAAGACCATAATCAAACAAGGCATACAAGAACCAATACAATACAACAAACAAATGAATAATACCATATTAAGATTCATATGGTTTTGAGAGGATTGGAAAAAGGAGCTTGAGATGGCCCTAGGAGAGGGGGATGAACACCCCTTCTGGTTTATTGTCGTGGAACTACTTAAGAGGGGGTTTTGGACCAAGGACATAATCTGTATGATTCCATTGTATAAAAATGATACCAACACATAGGAGTTGATAAAATGAAACCAACAAAAGTGGTTTCACTAATTTATCACTTTTCCTTAATTACTTATGAATTATCTAGTGGATAAAACTCTAGTTTTAGGAAATAAATCCCCCGAAAAGTTATAGAGGTCCAAATATTATTTCCTTGGGTGGTTAGGTAAGGCTTGATGTACTTGTTCAATGAGAGTTCGAATCACTCCAAAATAATTAGCAGAATGCCCTCAGGAAATTCCCAAATGCAGTTCCGTAGATAATTTGTCTTTTTCACCAGGTCTAATCTACAAACGTTTTTGATTTTATTCCAATGACACAATGTAGGTATTTGGAATACCTTTCTGTAGAAATTGGAATAAACCTTTTTGGAGCTGTATAACTACTGTAGTGAATTTAGAGGTGAATAAACCATGCACATAATAGTTTAATTCACAGGAAAACATCCAAGGCTCAATAAATCATGAGCTCCTGGATTTGGATAGGTAGTGAGGTAACACATCCAGGATAATTGGACTTGGGTAAATTGGACTCATGATTTGGTCTAGGGAATTTTCTAAAGTCAGAACTAGAGGGATTTTGTTATTTTTACCAAGGTAAAACCATATTTCAACTTGCCATGGGACCAAGGCTAGGTAGTAGGCACAGGGGATACCTTCCAGTAGCCATTGGTTTTAATTCATTTGGAAAGGTGCAATGCCCTGAGGGATTTATTTAGTGTAAACTACACATTGTTGCAGATTAATTGCCCACAAATAATAAAGATTAGTTTTGACAAGGTGATACCTCTAGATGTTTAAGATAACCCTTATAAACATTAGGAAATTTAGATCTAGGCATTTGGTTTCAGTTATCATTTTTGTTTTGATTTAAACCTGCAGCTATACAAATAGATTTGGAGAAAATAAATAAATAAAAGCCAGGCAGCTGGGCCAGAATCCAGCGGCGGGAGGCGGATCTAGGACGGGCCGGCCCAACTCGGTGCCAAGGGGACGCGCGCGTGGGACAGATTTGAATCTGACCGGTGGGACCCGGCGGTCAGTGACCAGGGAAGGCCGAACCGGTACAGGGAGATCTAGGTCGTCCGTGTAAGGCGCAATCAACGAAAGGTGGTCATCTTCTTCCTCCCGGTCGGGGTGGACAGAGGATAAACCCTAGGGCGGCGGGGCTGTGCGGGGATCTCACCTGCGGCCGTGCCGGCGACAGGGGAGGCGTGGAGGTGACGCGGTGGTCGATGGTGAGCCTGGGGAGGGGCGGCATGGTGGGTCTCCGCTCCGGGAACTGGCTCGTGCGAGGGAACCCGAGAGCGGTCTCGTCGGAGATCGACGGTGGCGACGGTGGAGAGGATCCTGGGAAAAACAGAGGGGAGGGTTAGATGCAGGGTGACATGGGGGTCCTGGGAGCGGACATGCAAAGGGGGAGAGGCAGGAGGAGGGGTCCCTTGCTTGGTAGACGGGGGAAGGACAAAGCTTTGCTTCCTCTCTCCCTCGAGCAGCTCATAGTAGGGGAGAGGGAGTAGAGTGCAGGGGAGGGGAGTAAGGGGGATAGGGGCAAATGCGCCAGGAGTGAGGGTGCGAGGTGGCCTATGGCCTATTTGGGGATCTCATTAGGGGAGATGTCCATTTTGGACATGGAGGAGGGGTGGGGCTGGCTTGGGATTGGTCAGGGATGGCGGTGGAGGGGTGGTGTGAGTCATTTGGTCGGCAGGGACAGAGAGGGGGAAGTGGTGCTGCTGTTGGTTGGCCACAAATGGCTTATCTCTAATCTCTCTACTCTTCCAAGGGATAAATGACAAGTGGAGGGGTTAGCTACAGTGCTAAGCTATAGTAGCCTCGACCAGGGAGGAGTGCTGGTTGCTGTGGAGAGGGGTGGTAAGACTATGATAGGGATTTGCTTCATTTTAACTCATGCTTTGAGGTGTTTGCACTATTTGATCAAAATGGTGATTGTGAAGAGAGTTAAAAATTTGGCATAGGACAAGACGGGAAGATGGTACTAGTAGGTGGGTAGGCTTAAAATACCTCTCTAGGATTTATTTGGGATTTTTCTGAAGATTTTTAGTTCACTTAATTCTATTTATTTAGAAAGTGTAGAAGTGGTTTATAGAAGTTAATTTGATAAATTTACATTGGTCCAGGTTGGATTTTGATGTGTAAGGGTCCCAAATGTGAATACACACTTAGGGGAATTTTCCCAAGATTTATGGGGAGATAAAAGTATTTAAAACAATTATTATTCCAATTCAGCCATTCAAGAAAATGGGCAAAAGGAAATAATAAAGCTCTTCAAAAATATTTATTTTTGAGATGGAAAGATAGGGTAGGATATATGGAACTCACATGAGCCAAAAATTAGAGAAGTGTTTTGGCAAAAACCAAACTTTCCTATATGGAGGGAGTTTTGGAGATTTTGACTATTAAAGGAATTAAATAGTTTTGGGGCCATAATAATTATGGATAATATTTGAGAAATCTTGATGAGAAAGGTAGAGGATGTGGACAAGCTGTAGCAAGCATTTGCAACCTAGGGGAATGGAATTCCAACTTGAAAAAGGATGCAGAACCAGGAGTTGATGATCTAGGGTGATGTTATTTTTATACCACCAAAACATGCTTGCATCTTGGGCTCAGAGCTCACCTTGGTGCAAGGGATAGATGGGTGGGTAGAACAAGTCATAGATATGATCATGGAATAAGAATTTTGGTTTAAAAGCATTTGAGGTGATCTAGAAGTGATGCCAAACTTTGTTGAAATTAAGGCTGCCAGGCAAAATGAGTCATGATGCCTTATAAACCAAGTGGGTTTAAGCAGAACAGAGATCCACTTGGAGCAAGTGAAGTAGGTGTTGATAGACATCAATGAGTAGATCACAACCATGCAGAGAGTTGGTCCATAGGAGTTTGTATGAGGGTGTGAGCTTCTACCCAAGTAGGTATGATGACTAGATGTGCAGGAAATGTTATTTTCTTGTCTGCAAAACCATCAAGAAACGTAGGTTGGAGGAGGATCTAACCATGTAAAATTGTGGGCCTTGGTAGTCCTTAGGATGGTTAACAACATGGTTTAGGTGCATTTCCAAAAATGCACATGGTTTGAGAAAAGAGGCATTCAAAAAGGTGATGTTGAAATTGTTTCCAGACTTAGTCAAATTTTGGCAGTTTTGAGGATTTTGACTAGAATAAGAGGGAGGATGTTCTTGATTGATTTCAAGGTACCAAAGAATCATCAAGTGGATGATGTTGAAGTGCAGATTGAGTAGAAAGTATCCTTGCTTGATGTTGGTGTTCATTGACTTGGAAACTTCTAGAATTAGATCACTTCAGAGCTGATCTGGTTAAGGGTTTTTGATGATCACCTAGTATCTAGAGATTAGAGCCATATTGTATTATTTCTTAGGGAGGGATGGTTTGGAAGCATCCTGATCGTAGTGAGGAGCTCCTAGAGTAGCTCATACGATCTCCTAAGCAATCAAGTCAAACAGCAGATCAAGGCAACTAATCTTACCAACAAATCAACTACTACCGGGGTTACCACCAAGCTTATCTTGAGGTAAGGATGGGTATTTTAAAATAGGTTGGAGTTCGAATAAGATGAGAGTCTTTGGTATCTCTACCAGGAGTAGAGTTCAAATGCTTCATAAAAAAGTTTTGTTAAATCTAGAGATAAGAATGGTAGAAGGTTCTGTCTTGAAAACATAAGGCGATTATGTTATATAGCTCTCCATAGTTTGATCAATAGAAGCTACTAAAATAGTTGGTTTGCAAAGGCTTCTTGAATCAGGTTTTCAAATGTCAGAACATTTAAGAATATGGAAATTAAGCCAAGACTATTTTGGGAAGTAGCTTTTGCCAACTAGTGTTAAGGTAAGGAGTATATCATCTAATACACATTAATAAGCATAAGCACAAGCAGACAACAAGCAAACACTGCACCAATGGACGAGAAAAAGTTTTTGTTCCCCTGATTGTTGCATTCAGGACGACTAATCAGGGTTGCTAAAATTGGGATGTTACAGTTTTCCTAAACCACATTGATCCACTGGTGACAGTGCATGTGTGTTATTGTCCTAAACAACATGGATCCACTCATGACATTGCATGTATGTTCTTTTACTAAACCACATTGATCCACTAGAGTCATTGCATGTGTGTTATTTTCCTAAACCACATGGATCCACTGGTGAAATTGCATGTGTGTTCTTTTCATAAACCACATTGATCCACTAGAGTCATTGCATGTGTGTTCTTTTCCTAAACCACATGGATCCACTTGTGACATTGCATGTGTGTTCTTTTCCTAAACCACATTGATCCACTATAGTCATTTCATGTGTGTTCTTTTCCTAAACCACATAGATCCACTAGTGACATTGCATGTGTGTTCTTTTCCTAAACCACATTGATCCACTTCATTCATTGCATGTGTGTTCTTTTCCTAAACCACATTGATATACTAGAGTCATTCCATCTGTGTTATTTTCCTACACCAAATGGATCCACTTGTGACATTTCATGTTTGTTCTTTTCCTAAACCAGATGGATCCACTTGAATCATTGCATGTGTGTTCTTTTCCTAAACCCCATTGATCCACTTCAGTCATTGCATGTGTGACATTTCATGTGTGTCTTTTCCTAAATCGCATGGATCCACTAGTGTCACTGCAAGTTTGTTCTTTTCCTAAACCATATTGATCCACTAGACTCACTGCATGTGTGTTATTTCGTAAACCACATTAATCCACTCGAGTCCTTGCATGTGTTTTTTTCCTGAACCACATGGATCCACTAGACTCTCTACATGTGTGTTGTTTTCCTAATCCACATTGATCTACTATAATCATTGCATGTGTGTCTTTTCCTACACCACATTGATCCACTTGAGTCATTGCATGTGTGTACTTTTCCTCCACCACATGGATCCACTTGAGTTGCCGCATGTGTGTTCTTTTCCTAAACCACATTGATCCACTGGTGACATTGCATGTGTGTTCTTTTCCTAAACCACATGGATCCACCAGTGACATTACATGTGCATTCCTTTCCTAAACCACATGGATGCACTAGTGATTGCATGTGTGTTATTTTCCTAATACACATTGATCCATTAGAGTCACTGCATGTGTGTTCTTTTCCTCAACCACATTGATCCACTAGAGTCATTGCATGTTTGTTCTTTTCCTCCACCACATGGATCCACTTGAGTTGTCGCATGTGTGTTCTTTTCCTAAACCACATTGATCCACTGGTGACATTGCATGTGTGTTCTTTTCCTAAACCACATGGATCCACCAGTGACATTACATGTGCATTCCTTTCCTAAACCACATGGATGCACTAGTGATTGCATGTGTGTTATTTTCCTAATACACATTGATCCATTAGATTCACTGCATGTGTGTTCTTTTCCTCAACCACATTGATCCACTAGAGTCATTGCATGTTTGTTCTTTTCCTAAACCACATGGATCCACTTGTGACATTGCATGTGTGTTCTTTTCCTAAACCACATTGATCCACTATAGTCATTTCATGTGTGTTCTTTTCCTAAACCACATGGATCCACTTGTGACATTACATGTGTGTTCTTTTCCTAAACCACATTGATCCGCTTGATTCATTGCATGTGTGTTCTTTTCCTAAACCACATTGATTGTCATGGTGGTGGCACGGCAGATGCCATGGATAGGCTAAATATAGGGCCAATGAGTGCTAGGGGAATCCAGGGAGGGAGAACGTGGTGATTCCACGCACGGAAGTTCTTGTATTCTCTCTATCAATGGTGTTTACAAGTGTTCTTGAGGCCCTTAGCAAGAAGGAGACAATGTTTCATACCCCTCACTATCTAGCCCTCGAGTTCTACCTTAGAGAGAGATTGATTCCTCTAAATGTCATCCCTCTCTATGGAGGCCCTGGTGCTCCTTATATAGGGAGCTCGGGTTACAATTCTAGGGCACAGGTGGCAGCATATTCTACGAATATGCTCTTTCCTAAAGCAGATGCTTCTTTATTATTCTTTAACGGCTTGTCCGGGCTTTGGACGTAACCCGCAGCATCATCCTCGTCTTTTGGCATCAAAGGCTACGTCATCCCGCTTTCCCTGCGTCACCTTGGTCGCTGCTGGCCCGCTGGTCCTCTCCTTTACTTTACTTTGCACATGCTTCAGGTAATAAAGCCACCTTTTGACCAGCGGGGAATTCCTTCTCTCTGAAGCCAAGGTAATCCGGCTAGCATATAGCTAATCCGGCCTACCCAATTACCTGCAAAATACATAGGCATGGCCGGCATAAATCTTATGCCAGCCGGACCATTGTCAAGGAAATGCCCCATGGGCCGGGCCACACCGTGATTCGGCCTGCCTTGAGGTGACCCGGTCAGCATTTGCTCTGACCGCGCCGTACCCCAGCTAACTCGGCCCTTATACCCAGGCGTTGCCCTACCCGGGGTTATCCCCCCAACATTAGTCCCCAAAGCTGGTGCGGTCTTAGAAAATTTTCAGTTGTTAAGGCCACTGCAGGTTCCCATATCCGAATATTTTATTCCTAGGTCCGATTTATCTCGTAGCCCGGTGTTTCTTTTCCTGCGATCCTTTCGCTCTTTCCAGGTTACTCCTTATTGGCTAGGTATTTTGCCTGCTTATCCGTGTTTCTTTTCCTTCTCTCATATGCTTCTCCATATCCTACGTGGAGGGTAATCATCATTTGCCTCATTTTAAGGGCCATGCGCATTTAACGCGCCGATTCTTGTCGATCGTCGGGCATAACTATAGCTGACTGTTAATCAGTAATGCCATGTCCCATCATGGGATAATTTGCTCCCGTGGCCCCTCTTGTGGCCTTGATCTGATTGGTTGCTTGGGCTGCATACACACTCGCTGCGCGCGGCACGCCACCTGCAAAGGATCCCATGACGCGCGTGGCACAGTTGAGTAGAGGGTGCGGTGCACTCCCAAGGGAAGTTCCCCCATTCGCGTCGCACCCCCTTCTCTCTCTTCTTCACTGCGACTCCGCCGCCACCGGTTTTCTTCTCCTCGAGCACCACTGCGACCGTGCTCCGGCGGTATTTCACACCAGCGCCACCGTTTCTAGTGCTACTCGCCACCACGGGGCCTTGCGCTTCCTGTTTCCCCTCTTCCGGCTACCATTACTCAGATTATCCCCTCGAAAGCTTCAATCTCGCCATGACTGAAGCAGAAGCTGCAATGGTGGCGCAGCAGGAGGAAGGGATGGAGGGCCGCGACCACGGATGCTGGGATGGTTCCATCGCCCGCGAGGAGGACCTGGCTTGGCTCTACGCCTCCCGTCGCATCCCCGCCGGCGTTGCCTGCCACCTCCCCTTCGGTGAGATTACTCCCACCCCCAAATCTGGGGAGTACGTAGTTTTCTTATCGTATTTCCAACGCAGATTCGGCTTTCCCATCTCTGATTTCTTCTTCGATCTCATCTCCACCTACAAATTGCAACCGCATCATCTTCCCGCAAATGCTATCACCTCTCTGTCCTCTTTTGCCTCCGGCATTGAGGGATATATCGGCCTCTGTCCAACCAAAGAACTTTGGATAAAGTTCTTTGGTTTGCAGAGGAATGTGGTTCCGGATAAGGAGCGTGCCCTGGAGGACAAACATTTGACCAAGTGTGGCGCCGCCTCCATCTCTCCCCGAAAACAATCCGTCTTCACCCGGGTCACAAGGCTCGAATCTTACAAGGGCTGGGCCCGGACCTTCTTGTATGTCCGGACCACCACCAAGGATGATCAGATCCGGCTACTCCCCTTCAGACTCAGTCCTCCAGATACTTCGCGATGGGAAAGCATTCCCAAGCGCGCTACAGCCCTGGAGAATCAAGTGGCTAGCCGGATCATGGAGCTGCTTAAGGAGCATCTCTGGGGGGAGGATATCATGATCACTTTCCTCCGCAGCCGGGTCTCCCCCCTCCAAAAGCGATCCCACAAGATCTGCTACCTTAGCGGTCCTCTTGACCCTCACCGGACCTCCTCCTTCAAGCTGGATAAGTCGGCGGTTTACCGCTGGGTTAAGGCCGTCTTCAATATGGAGAAGAAGTTTACTGAGGCATGGGAGTGGGGACTTGAGCCCTTCACTCGCACCAACCCTCCTCCAAGGTTAAGTTAATCTTCTCTTGTTATCCGGATTTTGTTTGTATGTTGATTTTCCTTTGTAACTTGGTGATTATTCTTTCAGAGATTTCTCCAGCAACTGTTGGAGGATGGCAAGGATCCAGCCAGCAAGTGGTTGGAGGACCTCCCTGAGGGAGACGAGGTGGAGACTGACCCAGAGGCCTTCTTGCCTGCCCCGGACGTTGTCAAGCGTAGTGCTGGTAAGGCCTCTTCTCTAAGGGATTGGCCAGATGATGATGATTTGGACATTGAGGTCCTGGGGATACTTGATCCGGTTCTTATTTCTTATTTGCATCTGGCTTATGTGCGAATGTTCATCTAACCCGGACGCTCAGGTCCATGAGGTTCCCCCGCTTGCCACCGGTGGCCCGGCCCTGGCCCCTTCCCAGAAGCGTGCAGCTACCCCGGCCGCAGCTTCGGAGGCGCCGCCGCCCAAGAAGAGGCAAAAGAAGTCCAGGGTTAAACCCTCGGCCAAGCCTGCCGCCAAGATCACAGTCCGGAGGGCACCCAAACCTCCGGCTCCTCCTACCATTGACGAGTAAGCCCTTTTAGCATTGCTACCTCATATTCTTCCATTGCTTTCCTTAGTCTCTGGTTGGTTCTTTCTTTTTAACTTGTTGTCCTTCCTTTTTTCCAGAGCTCCTGTGGATATTCCCAGAGCGGTTCCGGCATAGCCTCCCCACTCCGGAGTGATCCCTCTCTCTCCCGCAACGATGAACAATGTCCGCTTAGCCCTATTCATGAGGGTTTTGCGGCCGCGGCTGACCAGAGCCCACCTCGTTAAGAGGAGGGCAACGTCGACATGGGGGGGAGCGGGTCGGATCTAGATACGGCAATGCCGGATCTGCCCAGCTCCTCGGTCTCTATGCCCAACATTGAGGCACCAGCTTCATCGGCGTCGCCCCCAGTATCCCCAGTACCAGCAACAGCACCAGCAACAACACCAGAAGTAGCCACACTAGCACCGACCAAAGAAGAAGAATGAAAGCAGCAAAGACCAACAACACCAAAGAAGAAGCGGCACCACCAAAGAAAGAAGAACAACCACAGCAAGGGCCTCCAAGCCTCCTAAGGGGAAAGCTCCTTCGGCCCCCACCGGGTCTGCCCTTCAATCACTAATTTTTTTCAACACGCTCCTCAACCCTCATATGGCAAAGCTACGAAGACTTCCGGGTCGCCTTTGCAGGCTAGCTTCAGATCGGAGGCGACAAGCTGGTTTTGCACACCAGCCCCGTAGTGGCTCAATCTGCCAGGCGCGAGGGCCATGTGAAGGGCGTAGTAACAAGCCATTCTGCGAGTGGCGAGAGTTACAGTCCACATCTCCTTGAGTATGTGAAGAACTGGAACAACGCCGACATCTTCGACCCTTAGGGCGATCTCCCAGAAAGGTTCGGCCCTGCTGAGTTCAGCGTGCAAATGAACTCCGCCACTCAGGCTATCTCCCTGGCTGGCCGGATGATGGAGGTAATCCTTTTTCTCTGTTGTTGATGTTGTTCGTAACTTAGCATTTGTAGGCATATCCCAGTCTCCGAGCCTCCGAGGGAATAACTTGTTATTCGGTCGGATGCTGCCTAGTTTTTGTTCATGTTGCCATTAATTTGCACTAATTTTTTGGTCGGGTCTAGTTCCCTTGGCCAGGATAGTGTAGTTTTCAAATATCCACACACCTAGAGTCGGGTTAAGTTCCACTTGGCCCGGATCTTGTAGACTTCAAATATCCACACACCTAGAGCCGGGTTAAGTTCCACTTGGCCTGGATCTTGTAGACTTCAAATATCCACACACCTAGAGCCGGGTTAAGTTCCACTTGGCCCGGATCTTGTAGACTTCGAATATCTACACACCTAGAGCCGGGTTTAGTTCCACTTGGACCGGATCTTGTAGACTTCGAATATCCACACACCTAGAGCCGGGTTAAGTTCCACTTGGCCTGGATCTTGTAGACTTCGAATATCCACACACCTAGAGCCGGGTTAAGTTCCACTTGGCCCGGATCTTGTAGACTTCGAATATCCACACACCTAGAGCCGGGTTAAGTTCCTCTTGTCCCGGATGTTGTAGACTTCAAATAATTTCTACTATCTCTGAACTTTTGTCTCTTTCTTGTTTCAAATTACCACTAACCGCCGATCCGCTGAGTTCCAGCGCCTGCTGGACTCCTACAAAGACATACGCAGGCGTCATGGTAAACTCCTGGAGGAGTACCAGAAGAGGGCTTAGTTTCCATTTTTCTCCCTTCCTTGTTCATTCGAACTTCTTAGAGCTTATATGAATGTTTTTTCTGGATTACGCAGCTGAGGTTGAGGCTGAGAATATAATCATGAGGAAGAATCTTGCAGAGATCAAAGGTAACTTCATCCCCTTTACATGATCATAGTACCCTGCATGCTTTATCCGGTGGACACTCATATTTTGGGTCCTCCGGATCATTTTGCAGTTGCTCTTGAGGACAGTGTTCCTATGCCTGAACTGATGACCCACTGCCTGGAAGAATCATGGAAGTATGAAGGTAAACTGAAGAAGAAGGACGCTGAGATAGCTCGACTCTAGCAGCAGGACTCGGAGATTACTCAGCTGAATGCCGAAATCTAGAGGCTCAAGAGCTCTCATCAGTCCACGCTGGAGAAGGCCGATCAGGAGTTTGCCAAAGAGAAGGAGCGTTTAGTTACGCAAATCTCTAAGGACAAGAGCTTACTGGAGGAAGCCGACATCAAACTTGCGTCGGTGATCACTGAGTGCAAAAAACACTGCGTCCACAGCGCCAACACTGATTCCGAGCTTCATCGACTTCTCTTCCAGATTGCATGTAGGTTTTCCTCTCTTGCTTGATTTGTTATAATTCAGATTTGGTCCATCCGCTCATTGTTGCTCCTCTTATCCCTAGGTAAATTTCCAGAGAGCGATTCGTTCGCCGCCTCGGCCGTACGTGAATCCCGTGAGCAGCGTGGATTTCCTGTTGGCCCTAATGTCGAGCCAATTCCTTATGCCATAGAGGATCTTCTGGCGAGTCTCACCGCTCGTCTCGAGATAGTAAGGAATTTCGGCACGGACATTATCCTAGCTGCAACGTGAATGTTTGGCTTCATCTGTCCTAGCGAGACCATTCCCAAGAAAACCTCGGCCTTCATAGCCAAACTCATGGAATGTGAGATGCAACTGGACCTGTGGCGTGAATCTGCGACACGGGCTAGAGACGACATTGCTTTGAAGTTTACGCTTTCATGGTATGAAGCGTTTGACTTGGCATTGCTCAAGCATATGCAGACCAGGTCTAAGTGGTGCGAGGATCAAGAGTGGATCATGCGTCACCAGGCCTGTGCGAACAATGTCATTCAGTACTCCTTCTGCCACGCCTGGAATGAGGGGTCGAGCTTCCTTGATGCTGCTGATGATGAAATTGTCTCTAGTGCTGAAGAAGGGAATGAGAGCGAGGACTTCGAGTTAGGCGATGAAGCTGAAGACCCGGAGAACAACGAAGTTGACCCGGACGACGAGGCCGAAGCTAGCGCTCCTCCCGCAAACTCTGGAGTACCTCCCTCAACAGATGATTCTCCTACTGCTTCTGCCCCTTGAAAAACACTCATCATATTTATCAGATTCCCGGAATGTCGGGCGTAGATGTACTTAAATACCTTGGTTTGTTTGTGCTACAATTTTATGTTTCGAACTAAGTTTTTATTGCCGGATTATCGCGGGCGAAGTCCCCGAGTTTCATTTTCCTGTTCCTCCAATTTTTGACTCGTCTCGTGTCTACCTTGATTCGTTTTTTGTCTTACGAGTCCAAGGTTCAAAAAATTGTCTTAACAGTACTTGAAACCTTGAGATTAGCTCAAAATGATTCGGCGCTTTAGTGAAGAAAATAAACTAAGAGTTAGCCAAAAAACCAACGTCGGCCCGCTTAAGTTCTTCTTCCTTAGTTGTTTTTCATGTGCTTTGCCATTCCAAACTTGTTCTCTTGCTTGCCATGAAGCCAATTCTTCTTGGACAGCAGCAAAGTCGAAGAGTTAGGTTTTTGGTGCTAACACATTACTAACCCAACTAAGACGTAAGCGACTTAACCCAGCCGACATAATGAATATGAAAACAAGACAACTGCTATAGCAGTCCCTGAGTCTCTGCTCGGGGTGGCAAAGTTTTTATTGATAAGCTCACTGCCGACATACATACCGACATTCGAGTAGTTCGGATACATTCACCTCTCAGGTGAAGAAAGGACGCAGCAGTGCTACGTTCCATGGTCTTTTGGATTCCTCTCCGGACCTGTTCGCCTTGTTCTTTTGTTGGGGTTGTGCATCAATAAGATAGTAGGAATGATTGCACAAAGCTTTGCTCACAATGAAGGGCCCTTCCCATGGGGGGGATAACTTATGCATGCCAGCGGTGCACTATATTAGCCTTAGCACCAAATCACCTTCTCAAAAAACACGGGGGTTTACTTTCCGGCTATGATAGCGCCGGAGATTTTGCTGGTATATGGCGGATGTGGACAAGGCCAGTTCTCTCGCTTCTTCTAGTATATCAACATCATTTTGCTAGGCTTCGCGCAGTTCGGCTTCTGTGTATTGGGTGACCCTAGGTTAATCATGCTCTATGTCGGCTGGTAATATAACTTCTGCCCCATATACCAGAAAGAATGGCGTATAACCCGTTGATCGATTCAGAGTTGTTGTTAAACTCCACAGTACCACTGGTAGTTCTTCTATCCAGCACCCCGTTGATCTTTGCACCGGCTCTATGAGCCAGGGTTTTATCCCGGACAATACCAGTCCATTGGATATTTCCACTTGCCCGTTCGACGCGGGGTGGGCGACTGAGGCGACATCTAACCGGATCTTCTTTTCCTGGCAGAACCTCGCAAATTTTCCTTCGGCAAAATTTGTCCCGTTATCAGTTATGATGCTATGAGGGTAGTCGTACCTTAAGATTATATCCTTGAGGAATCTTACTGCCGTTGCCCCATCACATTTCCGAATTCGTTTCACTTCAATCCATTTGGTGAACTTGTCAACCATGACCAGCATGTGGGTCATCCCTCCTTTGGCCGGCTTAAATAGCACTACCATATCTAGGCACCATACAACAAATGGCCATGTAATTGGGATAGTTTTCAGCTCCGACATTGGCAGGTGAGTTTTTGTGGCGTAACTTTGACAACCATTACATTTTCTCACCAAGTCCTCTACTTGCTCCAAAGCACTGGGCCAATAAAATCCATGTCGGAAAGCTTTTGCTACTAAGGCCCTTGAGGAGGCATGGTGGCCACATTCCCCTTGGTGAATATCTCGGAGTATGTCGAGTCCTTCCTCCGGATCAACGCACCTTTGTAGTACTGCTGTCACACTCCTTTTGTATAATTCGGCGTTGATAATGGTATAAGCCTTTGCCCTTCTCTGAATTTGCCTTGAACTTATTTCGTCATCCGGCAAGATTCCCTCCTTCAGGAAATCAAAAATTGGCTTGGCCCAAGACGGTATAGGTCAGAGGGAAATGGTTCCTCATCCACTTCCATCGCATCCACTGACATAACTCCTGCTGGATCAAGCTGTAGAGTCCCCGAGTTTGCTAAAGCAGTCCCTGGGTTTGCTGAGGTGCCTCCCCAATCTATTTCCATAGGTGCAACTCCTAATCCTGTCAGCGCCGGGATATAAATTGAATTTGATTCGGGTGACGGTATGATAGACGATTTTCTAAAGTGTTCCAAAGCCACATTTGGCGGAATGGATTGCCGGGATGAGCCCAGCTTGGATAGTGTATCTGCTGCCTCGTTTTTGCTCCGAGGTACATGATGGAACTCACACCCTTCGAAAAATCCGCTTATCTTCTAGACATGGAACCTATACAAGGACATGTTAGCATCCAGGGCATCCCAATTTCCAGACACCTGCTGTACCACCAAATCCGAATCTCCAAAGCACTGTATCCGGCATATCCCCACTTCCTTTGCCACTTTGAGACCATGTACCAATGCTTCGTATTCCGCCACATTATTCAAGGCACTGAAATGGATCTGTAGGACATACTTCAGTTGATCCTTCTTGGGCGAGGTAAGCACTACCCCGGCGCCTAATCCATCTTTCAGTTTTGATCCGTTGAAGTGCATTTTCCAATAATTGGAGTCCGGCAGGGGTGGCTCGTATTGCATTTCATCTCACTCCACTAAGAAATCCGCCATAGCTTGTGATTTGATCGCATCTCTTCTGTCGAACTGTGGCGCGTATGGAGCTAATTCGATTGCCCACTTTGCTATTCTGCCGCTTGCGTCCTTGTTACTCATGATCTCCGAAATAGGGGCCTCACATATCACCTTGATGGGGTGTTTCTCGAAATAGTGCTTGAGCTTCTTGGCCGACATATATACTCCGTACGCCATCTTCTGATAATGAGGATAGTTCTTTTTTGACGTTGACAATACTTCGCTCAGATAATACACCGGCCTATGCACCGACTTTCCTTCCTCTTCGCACTCCACTACGATCACTTCACTTACGACTCGGTTGGTCGCGGCTACATAAAGTAACATTGGTTCCTTAGGTAAAGGTGCAGCTAGAATTGGCGCGGTAGATAGCATCTTTTTCAACTCCCGAAACGCAAGATCCGCCTGTGGTGTCCATGTGAACTTATCTGCTTTCTTCATCAACTGATATTGGGGCAAGGCCTTCTCTCCCAGCCGGCATACAAACCGACTCAATGATGCCAGGCAAACAGTGAACTTATGGACATCATTAAGACACTTTGGTAACTCCATACTTTCTATGGCCCGGATCTTCGTCAGGTAAGCTTCAACGTCACGGCTAGATACCAGGAAACCGAGTAACTTTCCGGCTGTTACACCGAAGGTGCATTTCTCTGGGTTCAGTTTCATTCGTAACCTTCTCAAGTTTGCGAACGTCTGTCGGATATCCTCAAGGAGCATATTGCTTTCCTTATTTTTTATCACCACATCATCCACATACACCTGCATATTCCGACCTATCTAGTCGTGCAAGCATTTTTGCATACATCGCTGGTACGTTGCTCCTGCATTACGTAACCCAAATAGCATAGTTCGATAACAATAAGCCCCGTACGGGGTAATGAATGCAATCTTTATTTGATCATCTGGATTTAGGGGTATCTAATGGAAACCAGAATACGCATCAATGAATGACAGTAGTTCACATCCGACAATTGAGTCTATGACCTGATCTATTCTAGGGAGTGGGAATGGATCTTTTGGACACGCCTTATTCAGGTTCATGTAATCAATACACATGAGCCATACCACTGCCACGTTCGGATCATCCTTCTTCTTCTCCACCAGCACCGGATTAGAGAGCCAATCCGGATAGAGTACCTCCATGATAAATCCGGCCGCTAGCAATCTTGCTATCTCATCTCCAATTACTTTTCTCCTATCTTCTGCGAAACGCTTGAGAGGCTGCTTTACCGGCTTAGCCCCGGCTCTTACATTCAATGAGTGCTTAGCCAACTCCCTCGGTACACCTTGCAGATCTTGCATAGACCAAGCAAAGATATCCTGATTCTCATGGAGGAAGTTGACGAGCTCGCTTTCCTATTTGCTGCTTAACCCGACACCTATGGTAACAGTGCGCTCTGGGAACAGATCATCAACTGGCACTTTCTTCGTATCCTTAGTCGCTTGGAACGATACGCTCCCATGTGGGTTAGTCAGGGCCGGCATATGTTGTTGCGCGGATTGAGCCAATGCCGCCACCTCTAGTATCTTACTTTTCTCTTGAGCTATCACGAGTGACTCGGCTAAATTAGATCCTGTGGATGCGCACTCGATCGAACGCCGGAAGTCCCCTGATATTGTTATCACACCCCTTGGTCCGGGCAACTTCATCTTAAGGTAACTGACATGGGTTGTTGCCATGAATTTGCTCAGCGCTGGCATGCCGAGTAATGCGTGATAAGCACTTTCCAGACTCTCTACCTCAAATTCCAAGTTCTCAGTGCGGTAGTTGTCTCTTGTGCCGAATAACACGTCAACCCGGACCTTACCTATTGGTTCACAAGAGATACCTGGCACAATACCGTGAAAAGTGGTCCTTGTTGCTTGCAACATATTCTATGTTATCCCCAATTTGTGCATGGTATCCTTGTACATAATGTTGATACTGCTTCCATTGTCAATCAATACCTTGGAAAAACTCACGTTGAGATTCGGTCTGATAAACGTCGGATCCAAGACTAGAGCGTAGGTTCCTGGGCTTGGCATGATCTTCGGGTGATCCTTGATACTCCACGTGATCTCTTGATCCGCCCAAGGCATATATCTCGGCACAGCCGGCATTACTGCGTTCACCTCCATATGTTGGCGCTATAAGCTTTTCCGGTCATTCTCTTCCGTGGTGAACACACAATAGCTTTGATGATGTTCCCTGTACTCATTTCGTCCTTCATTCTTGTTGTAACCTTGGCCTTGTTGCTGGTTATTCCCTACTTGATGTACCGCATCCCTTCTTTCCGGATTCTCGTACCTCGGCGGAGGTGGTGGCAACATCAGTTGTTGTCCATTTCCCCTATTAGTAACGGTGGCCGGGGTGTTTCATCTCTAGGTGCTTCGTTCCGAGGTGCCTGAGCATTCCCCAAACCCACCTGTTCCAACTTTCTCATCCATTCACACTGCCGGGTCGTATGATTCGCTGGACTGTTCGGACTTGGCGTATGAAATTTGCAAGGTTGATCTAACATAGACTCGAACGTATACCTCGGCCTATCCTTTAGTTCCTGCCATTGCTTTTTCTGCTCCGGGGTCCAAGGCTTTCTTCCTTCGCTTTTTTGCTGCCAGTTTTGCCCTCCAATTTTCTGGCGTTGGCTTGCTCCAGCATTAGGCTGATCCCGGTCCACTGCTGCAACCTGCTGCGAGTTATACCGATAATCCGGACGCTCATCCCTTCTTTTTCCTCAGAAATCATTCCTCCTATAGACCCGGAGTTATCTCGGTTGTAATATTCCTCATTTGCTTCGCTGGACATTAGCCGGGATTGAGTTTGATATCCCAAGGCATATGAATCTGCAATCCGGATTGTCTCGGACAAGGTGGTTGGCATATCTCGCTGTAACCTTTGCCACAGCATACTTCCATACCTGCATCCTTGAGCGAACCACGCAATTGCTTACGATTCAATCACCCCTTCGCACGAGTTTCGCACATTGCACCACCGAGTCAGGAAATCTCTATCTGGCTCATTCGGTCTCTGCCGACATAGTTCAAGGGTCTGTGGTAAGTTAGGTCTCTTGTAAGTGCTCAAGAAATCCAACCAACAGTTGACACTCCCTGGTGGCAAATTGTTCAGCCAAACTTGTGCTGGTCCTTCCAGCATTTGTGGTACATATCTTCACTGCCCATCTCAAATTCCCTGCCGCGATCTTGACGGTTGTGGCATAATCAATCAGCCAATCCCCTGGCCTGGTACTCCCATCATAGGTTCGGGTTCCCCTGGCCAGTTGGAAGTTTGGCACAGGTGGCTCATTCATGATCCGGGGCCCGAAACATGCTGGACCCGGTGGACCTTGTAGTTCGATTTGCTCCGACCTATAAATCCTATCCAACTTCAACCTTGCATCATCTGGTTGCAAGTTCCTTCTCCCCAACCGTGATCCAATCACATGGTGATCCGGTCTGGGATATCCATCGTTAACCATAGCCGAATAACCATCATTGTATCTTTCTTGATCCGGGAGCGCAGGGCGCTGTTGTGCTGCTTGTCCTGCACTTCCTCCTTGACGAGGTTCGCGTTGTTGTGCATGAGGCAAATTTTTCCCTGGTCCCACAGGATTACGCTATCCGGTATTTCTGTTGGTAGCGTTTCTTTGGCCGGCATTGCCTTGGTCATGGTTACCTCGGGCAGCCACACCTCGGCTGGTATTGTGGCGATCCTCATCAACTTGCACTACTTTTCCTTTTCCGACTCTTACCGGATCATAAGGGACCATTTGCTTGTTTCTTCTCCCGGAGTCCACTACCTCTTCTCTCCTGGGGTCATGTCCCGGAGACGACGCGGCTCCTCTGGACCTCGCCGGGTTATTTCTGACCGAATGTACCACCTGCGAGGCCCCTGGTGGTGCCGGGTTAGCTTTGTTTATTTCTTCATTTTTTTGGCATGCGACCCTCAACAGGTTATTCACTCTTTCTTGCTACCTTTGACGAGCCTCACCGGTCAAGCCTTCTAACTCGGATGTGGCCGTGTTTGCTGCTCTAAGGTTCTTTGCTGGGGTACTATACCTATCCAACCCTCCTGTCACTATAGTACTTGTCTGACCCGGCCTAGGATCGTACTCCTTGTCAATCTCTGTGATCAGATTTCTGCCTCGGGTTTTCACTCCATCGATACGGTTCGCCTTTGCATACTCTCTCAAGGTGATGTTCAACGACTGATGCAGCTCAGCTACCTTCTTTGCTCTGGCTAACATCTTCTGCATAGTTTCCTCTAACTCAACTTGCGCCTGAGCCGGATCTACCACAGGTGCTATTGGTGTTGCTAAGCTATATATCGCTTGCTGGAGCACATTCTCTGGCTTCTCTAGCCGAGGAAACCTAGACCTGGTCTGTTTGGGCGTTACCTGTGGCTCTAGCGCCGGATCTTTGCTCGATCCCGCATCCTGCGTGGTCATCAGGACTTCAAAGCTGCTAGTGGGGCGAGCGATATGCACACCACGAGCAGCGCTGAGAGTTGGTTCGCCTCCTTTGACGACCCGCCGCAGGTGAACGCAGGACTCATCCACCCCGATGTAGATCTTGAGCGCGCCGAGCTTGATGAAGACGTCGTTGTGCGTTGGAGGGTTCCTACCAAAGCTTCCTGCGTTGTCGCTGACGTAGTCCAACGCTCCAAAGCGCTGAACCAAGCCTGAGACGATACGCTCGCCGGTGCTCGAGAAGTTTCCCGTCTGGATTTTCACCCTCCTAGCACCGCTAGCCCCACGGTGGGCGCCAACTGTCGTGGTGGTGGCACGGCAGATGCCATGGATAGGCTAAAGATGGGTCCAATGAGTGCTAGGGGAATCCAGGGAGGGAGAACATGGGCATTGCACGCACGGAAGTTCTTGTATTCTCTCTATCAATAGTGTTTACAAGTGTTCTTGAGGCCCTTAGCAAGAAGGAGACAATGTCTCTTACCCCTCACTATCTAGCCCTCGAGACAAAGAGTGATTCCTCTAAATGTCGTCCCTCTCGATGGAAGCCCTGGTGCTCCTTATATAGGGAGCCCAGGTTACAATTCTAGGGCACAAGTGGCAGCATATTCTACGAATATGCTCCTTTCCTAAAGCAGATGCTTTTTTATTCGTCCGGGCTTTGGACGTAACCCGCAACATCATCCTCGCCTTTTGGCGTCACAGGCTACGTCATCCGGCTTTGTCTGCGTCACCTTGGTCACTGCTGACCCGCTGGTCCTCTCCTTTACTTTAGTTTGCACATGCTTCAGCTAATAAAGCCACCTTTTGATAAGCGGGGAATTCCTTCTCTCCAAGGCCAAGGTAATTCGGCTAGCATATAGCTAATCCAGCCTACCCAATTACCTGCAACACAGATAGGCATGGCCGACATAGATCTTATGCCGGCCGGACCATTGTCAAGGAAATGCCCCATGGGTCAGGCCACACCGTGATTCGGCCTGCCTTGAGGTGACCAGGTCAGCATTTTGCTCTGACCGTGCCGTACCCCGGCTAACTCGGCCCTTATACGCCGGCGTTGCCCTACCCGGGGGTATCCCCCCAACATTGATCCACTTCAGTCATTGCATGTGTGTTCTTTTCCTAAACCAAATGGATCCACTGGTGACATTTCATGTGTGTTCTTTTCCTAAACCACATGGATCCACTAGTGTACTTGCATGTTTGTTATTTACCTAAACCATATTGATCCACTAGACTCACTTCATGTGTGTTCTTTTCCTAAACCACATTGATCCACTAAATTCCTTGCATGTGTTTTTTTCCTGAACCACATGGATCCACTAGACTCTCTGCATGTGTGTTGTTTTCCTAAACCACACTGATCTACTAGAATAATTGCATGTCTGTATTTTTGTACACCACATTGATCCACTTGAGTCATTGCATGTGTGTTATTTTCTTAAACCACATGGATCCACTAGTAACATTTCATGTGTGTTCTTTTCCAAAACCACATGGATGCACTGGAGTCACTGCATGTGTGTTCTTTTACTAAACCACATTGATCCACTAGTGATATTGCATGTGTGTTATTTTCCTGAATCACATTGATACACTAGAGTCCTTGCATGCGTGTTCTATTCCTGAACCACATGGATCAACTCGACTCACTACATTGATCCACTGGCGACATTACATGTGTGTTATTTTCCTAAACAACATGGATCCCGTCATGATATTGCATGTGTGTTCTTTTAGTAAACCATATTGATCCACTGGTGACATTGCATGTGTGTTCTTTTCCTAAACCACATTGATCCACTAAAGTCATTGCACGTGTGTTCTTTTCCTAAACCACATGGATCCACTGGTGACATTTCATGTGTGTTCTATTCCTAAACCACATTGATCCACTAGAGTCACTACATGGGTTTCCTTTTCCTAAACCACATTGATCCACTAGAGTCATTTCATGTGTGTTCTTTTCCTAAACCACATTGATCCACTAGAGTCATTGCATGTGTGTTCTTTTCCTGAACCACATGCATCCACTTGAGTCACTACATGTGTGTTCTTTTCATAAATCACATTGATCCACTGGTGACAATGCATGTGTGATCTTTTCCTAAACCAAATGTATCCACTGGTGAAATTTCATGTGTGTTCTTTTCCTAAACCACATGGATCCACTAGTGTCATTGCATGTTTGTTCTTTTACTAAACCACATTGATCCACTGGACACACTGCATGTGTGTTCTTTTCCTAAGCCACGTTGATCCACTGGAGTCCTTGCATGTGTTTTTTCCTGAATCACATGGATCCACTAGACTCACTGCATGTGTGTTCTTTTCCTAATCCACAATGATCCACTAGAATCATTGCATGTGTGTTCTTTTGCTACACCACTTTGATCCACTTGAGTCATTTCATGTGTGTTGTTTTCTTAAACCACATGGATCCACTAGTGAAATTTCATGTGTGTCCTTTTCCTAAACCACATGGATGCACTGGAGTCACTATATATCTGTTCTTTTACTAAACCACATTGATCCACTAGTAATTGCCTGTGTGTTATTTTCCTAAACCGCATTAATCCACTAGAGTCCTTGCATGTGTGTTGTTTTCCTAAACCACATTGAGGCACTGGACTCACTGCATGTGTGTTGTTTTGCTAATCAACATGGATCCACTCATGACATTGCATGTGTGTTCTTTTACTAAACTACATTGATCCACTAGATTCATTGCATGTGTTTTCTTTTCCTAAACCACATGGATTCACTGGTGACATTGCATTTGTGTTCTTTTCCTAAACCACATTGAGCCACTAGAGTCATTGCATGTGTGTTCTTTTCCAAAACTACATGGATCCACTGGTGACATTTCATGTGTGTTCTTTTCCTAAACCACATTGATCAACTAGAGTCAGTGCATGTGCGTTCTTTTCCTAAACCACATTGATGCACCTGAGTCATTGCATGTGTGTTATTTTCCTAAACCACATTGATCCACTAGAGTCATTGCATGTGTTTTCTTTTTCTGAACCACATGGATCCATTAGAGTCACTGCATGTGTATTCTTTTCATAAACGACATTGATCGACTTGTGACATTTCATGTGTGATCTTTTCCTAAACCACATTGATCCACTGGTGACATTGCATGTGTGTTATTTTCTGAAACCACATTGATCCACCAGAGACATTGCATGTTTGTTCTTTTCCTAATCCACATTGATCCACTAGACTCATTTCTCGTGTGTTGTTTTCCTAAACCACATGGCTTCACCGGAGTCATTGCATGTGTGTTCTTTCCTAAACCACATGGATGCAGTGGAGTCACTATATGTGTGTTCTTTTACTAAACCACATTGATCCACTAGTGATTGCATGTGTGTTATTTTCCTAAACCATATTAATACACTAGAGTCCTTGCATGTGTGTTGTTTTTCTAAACCACATTGATGCACCGGACTCACTGCATGTGTGTTGTTTTGCTAAACAACATGGATCCACTCATGACATTGCATGTGTGTTCTTTTACTAAACTACATTGATCCACTAGAGTGATTGCATGTGTTTTCTTTTCCTAAACCACATGGATCCACTGGTGACATTGCATGTGTGTTATTTTCCTAAACCACATTGAGCCACTAGAGTCATTGCATGTGTGTCCTAAACTACATGGATCCACTGGTGACATTTCATGTGTGTTCTTTTCGTAAACCACATTGATCCACTAGAGCCACCGGATGTGCGTTCTTTTCCTAAACCATATTGATGGACCTGAGTCATTGCATGTGTGTTCTTTTTCTAAACCGCATGGATCCATTGGAGTCACTACGTGTGTATTCTTTTCATAAACCACATTGATCCACTTGTGTCATTGCATGTGTGATCTTTTCCTAAACCACATGGATCCACTGGTGACATTGCATGTGTGTTATTTTCTGAAACCACATTGATCCACCAGAGACATTGCATGTTTGTTCTTTTCCTAATCCACATTGATCCACTAGACTCATTTCTTGTGTGTTGTTTTCCTAAACCACATGGATTCACCGGAGTTATTGCATGTGTGTTCTTTTCCTAAACCACATGGATCCACTAGTGACATTTCATGTGTGTTCTTTTCCTAAACCACATGGACCACTAGTGACATTGCATGTGTGTTCTTTTCCTAAACCACATGGATCCACTAGTGACATTGCATGTGTGTTATTTTCTGTAACACCCTCAAATCGCCCGTATGCAAGTTTTAGCCCTTTCCGCCAAACCCGCATAGAAACGATTCAAGGACGCCCACCAGGCACTTTCATGCGGGTGGAAAACAAAGTAATACCATTACACAATAGTCCACGATGGAACCCACAAAACATATATATACAACAACGACTCCATGAGTCAGGAATATAGATATAATATACAAAGATCCAAATCACCTTGAAAACGATAGAGCATCCGTCTACGGACAAGATGCAAATGGGGCTAAGAGCCCTAAAGAATAACCAATGGCGTCCATAACCACCTAGCCAAGATGGAACAGTAACCACCTAACGATGACGATCTCAAACTGCTAAAACAAAAGGGTGCCGACAAAGGGCAAAGGAAAAGAGGAGGCGTCGATCGAGGCCAGTACATGGCGAGGCTAGAATTCGGCGAATCTCGCCTACATAGGTATGGTGGACTGAAGCGGCAGCGTAGCAGCACTAAACAACCTATAGAGACTCAGTACAACTGTCGGCTATTAGAGAGAGATAAGAAAGACCTATTTGGAACAACCTGACACTAACACCAATCGTACCCATCCTGGTATTCCCCCTCGAGACCAAACGAGGAAGTCAAACCGAGAAACTCACACAGTTGGCAGTTTTATTCATTCCATTATAGTTGAAGCACTTACTAGTCAGATATAGATAACATGAGTCATCCTGAAGCATAAGTAGTGGGCAATTTTAATTAACCATTCTGTGGTGGTTGGAACATTTACTAGTCAGATGTAATTGTCCTGAGGAATCCCAAAACCCAGCAGTTGTTGGCACTTTTATCACATTCCATTGGAGTTGCAATACTTACTTGGCAGGTATAACAGAACACGATACGACCAAGATCCACCAGTTGTTGGCATTTTTAATATCCATTCCGTTATAGTTCCTTCTGATTACTAGTCACATATTAGGTCAAATTTATAGCACTACTTTAGTTATGCTTGTCTATGATCGAGATACTGTGCTCTAGATCGTCCATAACCGTGGACACGGCTTTCAGAAAGTTTTTACCCTGCAGGGGTGCACAAATAGCACCACACACTCGATGAACCTCGGAAAAACCAACTCAAAACCCAACAGGGCATTCACGACAAAGTGATCACAGGATTCATAAAATATTTCAGGGGGCCACCGCACTAAGCTACCATAGCAAGTTGGCCGTCTCGGAATGGACCAGGTTTGCGTCAATGGTCAGAACGATCGAACCCAAGTGTGGACTGGCTTGTCGATACCGCGAAAACACTTCCGCATCCAAAAAGCGATGTGCTCCACGCACAATCTTAAATAAAGCAGTAAAGCATGGCATAAGTACAGGATAGTAATAAAGCCCCAAACTACTTGTGGCCCCAAGAAATAGAAATGAATCAAGCTCTGGCTCAGGGGGGTCCATAAGGCCTCCCGGATGTGGATAGTGCGAAAAATCAAGGAACAGGTATCAAGTACTCGGGGTCCTACGGGACACAAGTGAGCGTGGAAGAACCAAATAACATATATTACCCACCGATGCCTCTGCATTAGTTATATCTAGCATTTTAATAGTTGTATTTAAAATAATGATCATCTCCACCATTAAGCATCTCCACCATTAAGCATCTGCCAACCTTCCAACAACTGTGGTACCTGACAACACGAGATCGCACCTAAGCAAGCAACTACGACTCACAAGGCCAGCTATCTACCAACCATAGGCAATAGGAGGTGTCCAAGGCAATATAGAGGCTGCATGGGATAGAACTGGTACGGAACACTAAAGCATCACAACACGGATAGCAATAGATCAATAGGAGGAAAATAAAGACTATAAATGCAAAATAGGTAGAAGGGGGAGAGATGCTCGCCTGGGAAACACTGCCGAAGGATCATATCCGGAGAACTTGTCGATACTCGCATCAACTCATCGGCCTAATCCGCGAAGAAGCAAACACTAGAAGAAACATCGGATGCAATATTTAATACTACGATAGAAGATCCGGCATGATTATGATATGATGCATGGCATGGCATAGATGCGGTGCAATTAGGCATTATTAAGTGGAACCGGGGTCCCGACAAATAATTATATGGTTCAAGTTTTTTATCTACCCCGCAAATTAAATGTTGTCTTAACAAGGCAAAACATGGTATCGGTTCGCTACACAAATTTAAGTGGAGTCTGGAATAAGACAAAGATATCCTGCATATAGACTCCATATTTAATTATGAGGTGAATCGGCATAATGCCCCCAAACCACAGACAAGTATGCATGCATGAACAATTTAATATGCGACAGTTGATAATGTCATATTATAAAAATAGGGGCTTAGGGTCACACATCTGGGTTCAGCAGATCTTGGTTCCGGGGTTCGGGGGGGTTCGGTCTCAGGGTTCGACGGGGATCGATCTCGCATCCAGGAAGAAGGACTTGGTTCGACATCGAGGCGCATCGGCTTCGCCCTGGTCGATGTCGATCTTGTCGTCACGAAGATCTTGTCGGGTCCGCGTATCGGGTCGGTCTTGGCGTTCGGGGTGAAGAACTTGGCGTCCTCGAGGAAGTACTTGGCGGTTCCGAGAAGGAGGTCTTGTCGCATCCGATGGATCGGTCCTCGGGGTCGAAGAACTTGGCGTGCCAGGGTTCGGTCTCGACCTTCGGACTCCGGGGAGAAGATCTTGGCGTCCGAGAGACGATCTTATCGTATCCGCGGTCTTTGGGTCATGTCGACGGTCTTGTCGTTTCGCTGGGGAGACCTTGGCGTTCGATGTAGATCTTGGCGAGGGCTTTGTTGGCGAGACGATCTTGTCGGTTCCGGGAAGCACACATTAGTCTTGCAGGGAAGCGGTAGTATCAAAACACGCACAAGAACATGCGGCCCTCGAAGTGAAGCAGCACAGGCAGAGGAGGTGCCTGCATGGATGGTGATGTCCTAGAAGGAGGTCGGGCCGAGGCATGGAGACGGCGCTGCTGGTCAAGGCGGAAACCGCGCGGGACCTGAGCGACGACGGCCTTGCGAAGCGCGGCCCCATCAAAGAGGACGGCAGGAGCACCTGGACAGCGGCGAACATGGCGAGCTCGGGAGGGGCACCAGCGGCAAACAATGGAAGACGGGCTCGCGCTGCCTGTCACGAGAGAGGCGGCGCTGGGCGAGGTGGAGCTCGAAGGACGAGGGCGGCCGTCTTCTTGAGGCGGAGGGTGCCGATGGTAGCGTCTAGCAGTGACGATGGCGAGCTTCGGCGGCGCTTCGGACAAGCGGAGGAGCGAAGGAGGCGGCAGGTCTTGCGTGGTCGGTCTTTGGGCGGTGCGGCGAAGTTCGTTGCTGGCGGTCACGGACAAGGAGGCCCGATGACGGTGGGCGGCCGGAGGACGAGAGGCGACCTGGAGAGAGGAGGGCGGCGAAGGAGAGGACGGTGGAGCCCGGCGAGGCAGGGGCAGGCTGGTCGCTCGGTGAGACCTGAGACAGACGGAGAGGGAGCGAGGCCTGGCGGGCCGAGGCGACGGCGGCCGGGAATGGCCGCACGGCGGCGGGATCTGGTGGCAAGGCAGGCGTTGGAACCGAGGCAGCGGCGGGTCGCGTGCGGGGTGGTTTGTCCGCGTGCGGGCCGCGTGGGGAGGTGGGTCGTGGGGGCGATCTAGGGTTGGCCAGGTGGCATTGGGGGGTGCGCCCAGGGCGCTGGCAGGTGGACCAGGGCGCAGGAGTGCGCGTCCAAGTGAGGAGAGAGAGGCGGGCGCGGCACGCGGGGTTGGCGAGGCGTTGGGCGGGAGTTTGGAGGGAGTTGGGGTGAGGTGGCAGCGGGTGAGTGGGTGGAGATTGGGGCCAGGCTGATGTGGCGCAATGGGATAGGTTGGGGTGAGGTGGAGGGGGGCTGGGTAGGATAGGGTGGGGTAGGAAAAGGGTTTGGGTAGTTCTGGTTTTGTCTGGGTGGCCGGCCGGTCGGCTCGGCCCTAAAAATAAAATAAATATTTTATTATTTAAAATAGTGCTTTTAAAAACCGTTGGTAGACGAAACAAAATATTCTAGAGACCCGGGTTTTGATTTGAATTAAGACGGGAATATTTAGAAAACAAAACTAGGCGTTTCGAAAATAGTTTTAGACAAACAAATGCATGATGTCATGACGATGCTCAAATGCAATGTGGCATGATGACATGAGCATGCGGTCATGATGATGCAATGCATAAAAACACCGCGATTTTCTAGTAGTGGTTTTTGCGGGATGCCACATTTTCCTAATCCACATTGATGCATTGGAGACAATGCTTATGTGTTTTTCCTAAACCACATGGATCCACTGGAGTCATTGCATGTGTGTTATTTTCCTAAACCACATGGATCCACTGGTGACATTTCATGTGTGTTATTTTCCTAAACCAAGAGGTCAGAGTAGTTGAAGTTCTATCTAGAAAACATAAGGATATTATATTATATAGCTCTCCATTGTTTGATCAATAGAAGCTAATAAAATATTTTGTGTTGCAAGGGCATCTTGGCTCAAGTTTGAAATTCCAAAATGTTTGAGAATATGAAACATAAGCCAAGAAAGTTTTTGTTAAATAGTTTTTGTGTCAACTGAGGTGAGAAGTCTATCATTTGTTGCACATTCACAGGCATAAGCACATACAAGCAATCAAGCAACACTACATCAATCAACAAGAAAAGGTTTTTGTACCCCCTAATTTTTTGCATTCTGGATAATTAATCAGGGTTGCTGAAATTCGGTTGTTACAACATGTGTGTTCTTTTCCTAAACCACATGGATCGACTAGTGTACTTGCATGTTTGTTATTTACCTAAACCATATTGATCCACTAGACTCACTTCATGTGTGTTCTTTTCCTAAACTACATTGATCCACTAAAGTCCTTGCATGTGTTTTTTTCCTGAACCACATGGATCCACTAGACTCTCTACATGTGTGTTGTTTTCCTAAACCACACTGATCTACTAGAATAATTGCATGTGTGTCTTTTCCTACACCACATTGATCCACTTGAGTCATTGCATGTGTGTTTTTTTCGTAAACTACATGGATCCACTAGTAACATTTCATGTGTGTCCTTTTCCAAAACCACATGGATGCACTGGAGTCACTGCATGTGTGTTCTTTTACTAAACCACATTGATCCACTAGTGATATTGCATGTGTGTTATTTTCCTAACCCACATTGATACACTAGAGTCCTTGCATGTGTGTTCTATTCCTGAACCACATGGATCAACTGGACTAACTACATGTGTGTCGTTTTCCTAAACCACATTGATCCACTGGCGACATTACTTGTGTGTTATTTACCTAAACAACATGGATCCCGTCATGATATTGCATGTGTGTTCTTTTAGTAAACCACAATGATCCACTTGTGACATTGCATGTGTGTTCTTTTCATAAACCACATTGATCCACTAGAGTCATTGCATGTGTGTTCTCTTCCTAAACCACATGGATCCACTAGAGTCACTGCACGGGTGTTCTTTTCCTAAACAAGATTGATCCACTAGAGTCACTGCATGGGTGTTCTTTTCCTAAACCACATTGATCCACTAGGGTCATTTCATGTGTGTTACATCTGTGTTACATGGGTGTTCTTTTCCTAAACCACATTGACATTACATGTTTGTTATTTTCATAAATCACATTGATCTACTGCTGACAATGCATGTGTGTTCTTTTCCTAAACCAAATGGATCCACTAGTGAAATTTCATGTGTGTTCTTTTCCTAAACCACATGGATCGACTAGTGTCATTGCATGTTTGTTCTTTTACTAAACCACATTGATCCTCTGGACTCCCTGCATGTGTGTTCTTTTCCTAAGCCACGTTGATCCATTGGAGTCCTTGCATGTGTTTTTTTCCTGAACCACATGGATCCACTAGACTCACTGCATGTGTGTTGTTTTCCTAATCCACATTGATCCACTAGAATCATTGCATGTGTGTTCTTTTGCTACACCACTTTGATCCACTTGAGTCATTTCATGTGTGTTCTTTTCTTAAACCACATGGATCCACTAGTGACATTTCATGTGTGTTCTTTTCCTAAACCACATGGATGCACTGGAGTCACTATATGTCTGTTCTTTTACTAAACCACATTGATCCACTAGTGATTGGATGTGTGTTATTTTCCTAAACCACATTAATACACTAGAGTACTTGCATGTGTGTTGTTTTCCTAAACCACATTGATGCACTGGACTCACTTCATGTGTGTTGTTTTGTTAAACAACATGGATCCACTCATGACATTGCATGTGTGTTTTTTTACTAAACTTCATTGATCCACTAGAGTCATTGCATGTGTTTTCTTTTCCTAAACCACATGGATCCATTGGTGACATTGCATGTGAGTTATTTTCCTAAACCCATTGAGCCACTAGAGTCATTGCATGTGTGTTCTTTTCCTAATCTACATGGATCCACTGGTGACATTTCATGTGTGTTCTTTTCCTAAATCACATTTATCCACTAGAGTCACTTTTGCATGCGTTCTTTTCCTAAACCACATTGATGCACCTGAGTCATTGCATGTGTGTTATTTTCCTAAACCACATTGATCCACTAGAGTCATTGTATGTGTGTTCTTTTTCTGAACCACATGGATCCATTGGAGTCACTGCATGTGTATTCTTTTCATAAACCACATTGATCCACTTGTGACATTTCATGTGTGATCTTTTCCTAAACCACATGGATCCACTGGTGACATTGCATGTGTGTTATTTTCTGAAACCACATTGATCCACCAGAGACATTGCATGTTTGTTCTTTTCCTAATCCACATTGATCCACTTGACTCATTTCTCGTGTGTTGTTTTCCTAAACCACATGGATTCACAGGAGTCATTGCATGTGTGTTCTTTTCCTAAACCACATGGATCCACTAGTGACATTTCATGTGTGTTCTTTTCCTAAACAACATGGACCACTAGTGACATTGCATGTGTGTCCTTTTCCTAAACCACATGGATCCACTGGTGACATTGCATGTGTGTTATTTTCCTAATCCACATTGATGCATTGGAGACATTGCATGTGTGTTCTTTTTCTAAACCACATTGATCCACTAGAGTCATTACTTGTGTGTTTTTCCTAAACCACATGGATCCACTCGAGTCATTGCATGTGTGTTATTTTCCTAAACCACATGGATCTACTGGTGACATTTCATGTGTGTTATTTTCCTAAACCTAGAGGTCGGAGTAGTTGAAGTTCTATCTAGAAAACATAAGGAGATTATATTATATAGCTCCATAGTTTGATCAATAGAATCTAATAAAATATTTTGGGTTGCAAGGGCATCTTGGATCAAGTTTTGAAATGCCAAAACGTTTGAGAATATGAAACATAAGCCAAGACAGTTTTTGTAAAATAGTTTTTGTGTCAACTGAGGTTGAGGTGAGGAGTCTATCATTTGTTGCACATTCACAGGCATAAGCACATACACGCAATCAAGCAACACTACATCAATCAACAAGAAAAAGTTTTTGTACCCCCTGATTTTTTGCATTCTGGATAATTAATCAAGGTTGCTGAAATTGGGATGTTACAACATGTGTGTCCTTTTCCTAAACCACATAGATCCACTAGTGACATTGCATGCGTGTTATTTTCCTAATCCACATTGATCCACTAGAGTCACTGCATGTGTGTTCTTTTCCTAAACCACATTGATCCACTGGTGACATTTCATGTGTGTTCTTTTCCTAAACCACATGGATCCACTAGTGACATTACATGTGTGTTCTTTTCCTAAACCACATGGATCCAGTAGTGACACTGCATGCGTGTTATTTTCCTAATACACATTCTTCCACTACTGTCACTACATGTGTGTTCTTTTCCTAAACCAAATTGATCCACTAGAGTTATTGCATGTGTGTTCTTTTCCTAAACCACATGGAACCACTAGTGACATTGCATGTGTGTTCTTTTCCTAAATCACATTGACCCACTAGTGTCATTACATGTTTGTTCTTTTCCTAAACCACATTGATCGACTGAGTCATAGCATGTGTGTTCTTTTCCCACACCAGATGGATCCACTTGTGACATTGCATGTGTGTTCTTCTCCTAAACCAGATGGATCCACTGGAATCATTGCATGTGTGTTCTTTTCCTAAACCACATTGATCCACTTGAGTCATTGCATGTGTGTTCCTTTCCAAAACCAAATGGATCCACAGGTGACATTTCATCTATGTTCTTTTCCTAAACCACATGGACCCACTAGTGTCATTGCATGTTTGTTCTTTTCCTAAACCACATTGATCCACTAGACTCACCGCATGTTTGTTCTTTCCCAAAACCACATTGATCCACTTGAGTAATTGCATGTGTGTTCTTTTCTTAAACCACATGGATCCACTAGTGACATTTCATGTGTGTTCTTTTCCTAAATCACTTGGATGCACTGGAGTCACTGCATGTGTGTTCTTTTACTAAACCACATTTATCCACTAGTGATATTGCATGTGTGTTATTTTCCTAACCCACATTGATACACTAGAGTCCGTGCATGTGTGTTCTATTCCTGAACCACATGGATCAACTGGACTCACTACATGTGTGTCGTTTTCCTAAACCACATTGATCCACTGGCGACATTACTTGTGTGTTATTTACCTAAACAACATGGATCCCGTCATGATATTGCATGTGTGTTCTTTTAGTAAACCACATTGATCCACTTGTGACATTGCATGTGTGTTATTTTCATAAACCACATTGATCCACTAGAGTCATTGCATGTGTGTTCTCTTCCTAAACCACATGGATCCACTAGAGTCACTGCACGGGTGTTCTTTTCCTAAACAAGATTGATCCACTAGAGTCACTGCATGGGTGTTCTTTTCCTAAACCACATTGATCCACTAGGGTCATTTCATGTGTGTTACATGTGTGTTACATGGGTGTTCTTTTCCTAAACCACATTGACATTACATGTTTGTTATTTTCATAAATCACATTGATCTACTGCTGACAATGCATGTGTGTTCTTTTCCTAAACCAAATGGATCCACTAGTGAAATTTCATGTGTGTTCTTTTCCTAAACCACATGGACCGACTAGTGTCATTGCATGTTTGTTCTTTTACTAAACCACATTGATCCTCTGGACTCCCTGCATGTGTGTTCTTTTCCTAAGCCACGTTGATCCATTGGAGTCCTTGCATGTGTTTTTTTCCTGAACCACATGGATCCACTAGACTCACTGCATGTGTGTTGTTTTCCTAATCCACATTGATCCACTAGAATCATTGCATGTGTGTTCTTTTTACACCACTTTGATCCACTTGAGTCATTTCATGTGTGTTCTTTTCTTAAACCACATGGATCCACTAGTGACATTTCATGTGTGTTCTTTTCCTAAACCACATGGATGCACTGGAGTCACTATATGTCTGTTCTTTTACTAAACCACATTGATCCACTATTGATTGGATGTGTGTTATTTTCCTAAACCACATTAATACACTAGAGTAATTGCATGTGTGTTGTTTTCCTAAACCACATTGATGCACTGGACTCACTTCATGTGTGTTGTTTTGTTAAACAACATGGATCCACTCATGACATTGCATGTGTGTTTTTTTACTAAACTTCATTGATCCACTAGAGTCATTGCATGTGTTTTCTTTTCCTAAACCACATGGATCCATTGGTGACATTGCATGTGAGTTATTTTCCTAAACCCATTGAGCCACTAGAGTCATTGCATGTGTGTTCTTTTCCTAATCTACATGGATCCACTGGTGACATTTCATGTGTGTTCTTTTCCTAAATCACATTTATCCACTAGAGTCACTGCATGTGCGTTCTTTTCCTAAACCACATTGATGCACCTGAGTCATTGCATGTGTGTTATTTTCCTAAACCACATTGATCCACTAGAGTCATTGTATGTGTGTTCTTTTTCTGAACCACATGGATCCATTGGAGTCACTGCATGTGTATTCTTTTCATAAACCACATTGATCCAGTTGTGACATTTCATGTGTGATCTTTTCCTAAACCACATGGATCCACTGGTGACATTGCATGTGTGTTATTTTCTGAAACCACATTGATCCACCAGAGACATTGCATGTTTGTTCTTTTCCTAATCCACATTGATCCACTTGACTCATTTCTCGTGTGTTGTTTTCCTAAACCACATGGATTCACAGGAGTCATTGCATGTGTGTTCTTTTCCTAAACCACATGGATCCACTAGTGACATTTCATGTGTGTTCTTTTCCTAAACAACATGGACCACTAGTGACATTGCATGTGTGTCCTTTTCCTAAACCACATGGATCCACTGGTGACATTGCATGTGTGTTATTTTCCTAATCCACATTGATGCATTGGAGACATTGCATGTGTGTTCTTTTTCTAAACCACATTGATCCACTAGAGTCATTACTTGTGTGTTTTTCCTAAACCACATGGATCCACTCGAGTCATTGCATGTGTGTTATTTTCCTAAACCACATGGATCTACTGGTGACATTTCATGTGTGTTATTTTCCTAAACCTAGAGGTCGGAGTAGTTGAAGTTCTATCTAGAAAACATAAGGAGATTATATTATATAGCTCTCCATAGTTTGATCAATAGAATCTAATAAAATATTTTGGGTTGCAAGGGCATCTTGGATCAAGTTTTGAAATGCCAAAACGTTTGAGAATATGAAACATAAGCCAAGACAGTTTTTGTAAAATAGTTTTTGTGTCAACTGAGGTTGAGGTGAGGAGTCTATCATTTGTTGCACATTCACAGGCATAAGCACATACACGCAATCAAGCAACACTACATCAATCAACAAGAAAAAGTTTTTGTACCCCCTGATTTTTTGCATTCTGGATAATTAATCAAGGTTGCTGAAATTGGGATGTTACAACATGTGTGTCCTTTTCCTAAACCACATAGATCCACTAGTGACATTGCATGCGTGTTATTTTCCTAATCCACATTGATCCACTAGAGTCCTTTGCATGTGTGTTCTTTTCCTAAACCACATTGATCCACTGGTGACATTTCATGTGTGTTCTTTTCCTAAACCACATGGATCCACTAGTGACATTACATGTGTGTTCTTTTCCTAAACCACATGGATCCAGTAGTGACACTGCATGCGTGTTATTTTCCTAATACACATTCTTCCACTACTGTCACTACATGTGTGTTCTTTTCCTAAACCAAATTGATCCACTAGAGTTATTGCATGTGTGTTCTTTTCCTAAACCACATGGAACCACTAGTGACATTGCATGTGTGTTCTTTTCCTAAATCACATTGACCCACTAGTGTCATTACATGTTTGTTCTTTTCCTAAACCACATTGATCGACCGAGTCATAGCATGTGTGTTCTTTTCCCACACCAGATGGATCCACTTGTGACATTGCATGTGTGTTCTTCTCCTAAACCAGATGGATCCACTGGAATCATTGCATGTGTGTTCTTTTCCTAAACCACATTGATCCACTTGAGTCATTGCATGTGTGTTCCTTTCCAAAACCAAATGGATCCACAGGTGACATTTCATCTATGTTCTTTTCCTAAACCACATGGACCCACTAGTGTCATTGCATGTTTGTTCTTTTCCTAAACCACATTGATCCACTAGACTCACCGCATGTTTGTTCTTTCCCAAAACCACATTGATCCACTGGAGTAATTGCATGTGTGTTCTTTTCTTAAACCACATGGATCCACTAGTGACATTTCATGTGTGTTCTTTTCCTAAATCACTTGGATGCACTGGAGTCACTACATGTGTGTTCTTTTACTAAACCACATTTATCCACTAGTGATATTGCATGTGTGTTATTTTCCTAACCCACATTGATACACTAGAGTCCGTGCATGTGTGTTCTATTCCTGAACCACATGGATCAACTGGACTCACTACATGTGTGTCGTTTTCCTAAACCACATTGATCCACTGGCGACATTACTTGTGTGTTATTTACCTAAACAACATGGATCCCGTCATGATATTGCATGTGTGTTCTTTTAGTAAACCACATTGATCCACTTGTGACATTGCATGTGTGTTCTTTTCATAAACCACATTGATCCACTAGAGTCATTGCATGTGTGTTCTCTTCCTAAACCACATGGATCCACTAGAGTCACTGCGCGGGTGTTCTTTTCCTAAACAAGATTGATCCACTAGAGTCACTGCATGGGTGTTCTTTTCCTAAACCACATTGATCCACTAGGGTCATTTCATGTGTGTTACATGTGTGTTACATGGGTGTTCTTTTCCTAAACCACATTGACATTACATGTTTGTTATTTTCATAAATCACATTGATCTACTGCTGACAATGCATGTGTGTTCTTTTCCTAAACCAAATGGATCCACTAGTGAAATTTCATGTGTGTTCTTTTCCTAAACCACATGGATCGACTAGTGTCATTGCATGTTTGTTCTTTTACTAAACCACATTGATCCTCTGGACTCCCTGCATGTGTGTTCTTTTCCTAAGCCACGTTGATCCATTGGAGTCCTTGCATGTGTTTTTTTCCTGAACCACATGGATCCACTAGACTCACTGCATGTGTGTTGTTTTCCTAATCCACATTGATCCACTAGAATCATTGCATGTGTGTTCTTTTGCTACACCACTTTGATCCACTTGAGTCATTTCATGTGTGTTCTTTTCTTAAACCACATGGATCCACTAGTGACATTTCATGTGTGTTCTTTTCCTAAACCACATGGATGCACTAGAGTCACTATATGTCTGTTCTTTTACTAAACCACATTGATCCACTAGTGATTGGATGTGTGTTATTTTCCTAAACCACATTAATACACTAGAGTACTTGCATGTGTGTTGTTTTCCTAAACCACATTGATGCACTGGACTCACTTCATGTGTGTTGTTTTGTTAAACAACATGGATCCACTCATGACATTGCATGTGTGTTTTTTTACTAAACTTCATTGATCCACTAGAGTCATTGCATGTGTTTTCTTTTCCTAAACCACATGGATCCATTGGTGACATTGCATGTGAGTTATTTTCCTAAACCCATTGAGCCACTAGAGTCATTGCATGTGTGTTCTTTTCCTAATCTACATGGATCCACTGGTGACATTTCATGTGTGTTCTTTTCCTAAATCACATTTATCCACTAGAGTCACTGCATGTGCGTTCTTTTCCTAAACCACATTGATGCACCTGAGTCATTGCATGTGTGTTATTTTCCTAAACCACATTGATCCACTAGAGTCATTGTATGTGTGTTCTTTTTCTGAACCACATGGATCCATTGGAGTCACTGCATGTGTATTCTTTTCATAAACCACATTGATCCAGTTGTGACATTTCATGTGTGATCTTTTCCTAAACCACATGGATCCACTGGTGACATTGCATGTGTGTTATTTTCTGAAACCACATTGATCCACCAGAGACATTGCATGTTTGTTCTTTTCCTAATCCACATTGATCCACTTGACTCATTTCTCGTGTGTTGTTTTCCTAAACCACATGGATTCACAGGAGTCATTGCATGTGTGTTCTTTTCCTAAACCACATGGATCCACTAGTGACATTTCATGTGTGTTCTTTTCCTAAACAACATGGACCACTAGTGACATTGCATGTGTGTCCTTTTCCTAAACCACATGGATCCACTGGTGACATTGCATGTGTGTTATTTTCCTAATCCACATTGATGCATTGGAGACATTGCATGTGTGTTCTTTTTCTAAACCACATTGATCCACTAGAGTCATTACTTGTGTGTTTTTCCTAAACCACATGGATCCACTCGAGTCATTGCATGTGTGTTATTTTCCTAAACCACATGGATCTACTGGTGACATTTCATGTGTGTTATTTTCCTAAACCTAGAGGTCGGAGTAGTTGAAGTTCTATCTAGAAAACATAAGGAGATTATATTATATAGCTCTCCATAGTTTGATCAATAGAATCTAATAAAATATTTTGGGTTGCAAGGGCATCTTGGATCAAGTTTTGAAATGCCAAAACGTTTGAGAATATGAAACATAAGCCAAGACAGTTTTTGTAAAATAGTTTTTGTGTCAACTGAGGTTGAGGTGAGGAGTCTATCATTTGTTGCACATTCACAGGCATAAGCACATACACGCAATCAAGCAACACTACATCAATCAACAAGAAAAAGTTTTTGTACCCCCTGATTTTTTGCATTCTGGATAATTAATCAAGGTTGCTGAAATTGGGATGTTACAACATGTGTGTCCTTTTCCTAAACCACATAGATCCACTAGTGACATTGCATGCGTGTTATTTTCCTAATCCACATTGATCCACTAGAGTCACTGCATGTGTGTTCTTTTCCTAAACCACATTGATCCACTGGTGACATTTCATGTGTGTTCTTTTCCTAAACCACATGGATCCACTAGTGACATTACATGTGTGTTCTTTTCCTAAACCACATGGATCCAGTAGTGACACTGCATGCGTGTTATTTTCCTAATACACATTCTTCCACTACTGTCACTACATGTGTGTTCTTTTCCTAAACCAAATTGATCCACTAGAGTTATTGCATGTGTGTTCTTTTCCTAAACCACATGGAACCACTAGTGACATTGCATGTGTGTTCTTTTCCTAAATCACATTGACCCACTAGTGTCATTACATGTTTGTTCTTTTCCTAAACCACATTGATCGACCGAGTCATAGCATGTGTGTTCTTTTCCCACACCAGATGGATCCACTTGTGACATTGCATGTGTGTTCTTCTCCTAAACCAGATGGATCCACTGGAATCATTGCATGTGTGTTCTTTTCCTAAACCACATTGATCCACTTGAGTCATTGCATGTGTGTTCCTTTCCAAAACCAAATGGATCCACAGGTGACATTTCATCTATGTTCTTTTCCTAAACCACATGGACCCACTAGTGTCATTGCATGTTTGTTCTTTTCCTAAACCACATTGATCCACTAGACTCACCGCATGTGTGTTCTTTCCCAAAACCACATTGATCCACTGGAGTAATTGCATGTGTGTTCTTTTCTTAAACCACATGGATCCACTAGTGACATTTCATGTGTGTTCTTTTCCTAAATCACTTGGATGCACTAGAGTCACTGCATGTGTGTTCTTTTAATAAACCACATTTATCCACTGGTGATATTGCATGTGTGTTATTTTCCTAAACCACATTGATACACTAGAATACTTGCACGTGTGTTCTTTTGTAAACTACATTAATCAACTAGTGACATTGCATGTGTATTCTTTTCCTAAACCCCATTGATCCACTAGAGTAACTACATGTGTGTTCTTTTCATAAACCACATTGCTCCGCTAGAGTTATTGCATGTGTGTTCGTTTCCTAAACCACATTGATCCACAAGTGTCACTTCATGTGTGTTCTTTTCCTAAACCACATTGATCCACTAGTGTCATTTCATGTGTGTTCTTTTCTTAAACCACATTGATCCACTAGACTCATTGCATGTGTGTTCTTTTCCTAAACCACATGGATCCACTGGAGTCACTGCATGTGTGTTCTTTTCCTAAACAACATTGATCCACTAGTGACATTGCATGTGTGTTCTTTTCCTAAACCACGTTGATCCACTAGTGACATTACATGTGTGCTCTTTTCCTAAACCACATGTATCCTCTAGTGACATTCCATGTGTGTAATTTTCCTAATCCACATTGATCCACTAGAGTCACCGCATGTGTGTTCTTTTACTAAACTACATTGATCCACTGGTGACATTTCATGTGTGTTCTTTTCCTAAACCACATGGATCCACTAGTGACATTGCATGTCTTTTCTTTTCCTAAACCACACTGATCCACTAGAGTCATTGCATGTGTGTTCTTTTCCTAAACCACATTGATCCACTAGAGTCAATGCATGTGTGTTCTTTTCCTACACCAAATGGATCCACTAGATTCACCGCACGTGTGTTCTTTTCCTAAACCACATTGCTCCACTAGTGACACTGCATGTGTGCTCTTTTCCTAAACCACATGGATCCACTAGTGACATTGCAGACATGTTATTTTCCTAATACACATAGATCCACTAGAGTCACCGCATGTGTGTTCTTTTCCTAAACCACATTGATCCATTAGTGACATTCCATGTGTGTTCTTTTCCTAAACCACATGGATCCACTTGTGACATTACATGTGTGTTCTTTTCCTAAACCACATGGATCCACTAGTGACATTCCATGCGTGTTATTTTCCTAATCCACATTGATCCACTAGAGTCACTGCATGTGTGTTCTTTTCCTAAACCACGTTGATCCACTAGTGTCATTGCATGTGTGTTATTTTCCTAAAATCCATTCATACACTAGAGTCAATTGCATGTGTGTTATTTTCCTAAACCACATTGATCCATTAGAGTTATTGCATGTGTGTTCTTTTCCTAAACCACATGGATCCACTGGTGACATTGCATGTGTGTTCTTTTCCTAAACCACATTGATCCACTAGAGTCATTGCATGTTTGTTCTTTTACTAAACCACATTGATGGACTGAGTCATTGCATGTGTGTTCTTTTCCTAAACCACATTGATCCACTTGAGTCATTGCATGTGTGTTCCTTTCCTAAACCAAATGGATCCAAAGGTGACATTTCATGTGTGTTCTTTTCCTAAACCACATGGATCCACTAGTGTCATTGCATGTTTATTCTTTTCCTAGACCACATGGATCCACTGGAGTCACCGCATGTGTGTTCTCTTCCTAAACCACATGGATCCACTAGAGTCACCGCATGTGTGTTCTTTTCCTAAACAACATTGAACCACTAGTGACATTGCATGCGTGTTCTTTTCCTAAACCACATGGATCCACTAGTGACATTACATGTGTGCGCTTTTCCTAAACCACATGGATCCACTAGTGACATTCCATGTGTGTAATTTTCCTAATCCACATTGATCCACTAGAGTCACCGCATGTGTGTTCTTTTACTAAACCACATTGATCCACTGGTGACATTTCATGTGTGTTCTTTTCCTAAACCACATGGATCCACTAGTGACACTGCATGTCTGTTCTTTTCCTAAACCACACTGATCCACTAGAGTCATTGCATGTGTGTTCTTTTCCTAAACCACATTGATCCACTAGAGTCATTGCATGTGTGTTCCTTTCCTAAACCAAATGGATCCACTAGAGTCACCGCACGTGTGTTCTTTTCCTAAACCACATTGATCCACTAGTGACATTGCATGTGTGTTCTTTTCCTAAACCACATGGATCCTCTAGTGACATTACATGTGTGTTCGTTTCCTAAACGACATGGATCCACTAGTGACATTGCATACATGTTATTTTCCTAATACACATAGATCCACTAGAGTCACCGCATGTGTGTTCTTTTCCTAAACCACATTGATCCATTAGTGACATTCCATGTGTGTTCTTTTCCTAAACCACATGGATCCACTAGTGACATTGCATGTGTGTTCTTTTCCTAAACCACATGGATCCAGTAGTGACATTGCATGCGTGTTATTTTCCTAATCCACATTGATCCACTAGAGTCACTGCATGTGTGTTCTTTTCCTAAACCACGTTGATCCATTAGAATCATTGCATGTGTGTTCTTTTCCTAAAATCCATTGATACACTAGAGTAACTGCATGTGTGTTCTTTTCCTAAACCACATTGATCCTCTAGAGTTATTGCATGTCTGTTCTTTTCCTAAACCACATGGATCCACTTGTGACATTGCATGTGTGTTCTTTTCCTAAACCACATTGATCCACTAGAGTCACTGCATGTTTGTTCTTTTCCTAAACCACATTGATCGACTGAGTCATTGCATGTGTGTTCTTTTCCTAAACCACATTGATCCACTTGAGTGATTGCATGTGTGTTCTTTCCTAAACCAAATGGATCCACAGGTGACATTTCATGTGTGTTCTTTTCCTAAACCACATGGATCCACTAGTGTCATTGAATGTTTATTCTTTTCCTAAATCACATTGATCCACTAGACTCTCCGCATGTGTGTTCTTTTCCTAAACCACATTGATCCACTGGAGTCCTTGCATGCATTTTTTTCCTGAACCACATGGATCCACTAGACTAATTGCATGTGTGTTCTTTTCCTAAACAACATTGATCCACTAGAATCATTGCATGTGTGTTCTTTTCATACACCACATTAACCCACTTGAGTAATTGCATGTGTGTTCTTTTCTTAAACCACATGGATCCACTAGTGACATTTCATGTGTGTTATTTTCCTAAATCAATTGGATGCCCTGGAGTCACTACATGTGTGTTCTTTTACTAAACTACATTGATCCATTGGAGTTATTGCATGTTTGTTCGTTTCCTAAACCACATGGATCCACTAGTGACATTTCATGTGTGTTATTTTCCTAAATCAATTGGATGCCCTGGAGTCACTACATGTGTGTTCTTTTACTAAACTACATTGATCCATTGGAGTCATTGCATGTTTTTTCTTTTCCTAAACCACATTGATCGACTGAGTCATTGCATGTGTGTTCTTTTCCTAAACCACATTGATCCACTTGAGTCATTGCAAGTGTGTTCCTTTCCTAAACCAAATGGATCCAGAGGTGACATTTTATGTGTGTTCTTTTCCTAAACCACATGGATCCACTAGTGTCATTGCATGTTTATTCTTTTCCTGAACCACATTGATCCACTAGTGACATTACATGTGTGTTCTTTTCCTAAACGACATGGATCCACTAGTGACATTGCATGTGTGTTCTCTTCCTAAACCACACTAAACTAGTAGAGTCAGTGCATGTATGTTCTTTTCCTAAACCACATTGATCCACTAGCGTCATTGCATGTGTGTTCTTTTCCTAAACCACATGGATCCACTAGTGACATTACATGTGCGCTCTTTTCCTAAACCACATTAATCCACTTGAGTCATTGCAAGTGTGTTCCTTTCCTAAACAAAATGGATCTAGAGGTGACATTTCATGTGTGTTCTTTTCCTAAAACACATGGATCCACTAGTGTCATTGCATGTTTATTCTTTTCCTAAACCACATGGATCCACTAGTGTCATTGCATGTTTATTCTTTTCCTAAACCACATTGATCCACTAGAGTCATTGCATGTGTGTTCTTTTCCTAAACAACATGGATCCACTAATGACATTGCATGTGTGTTCTTTTCCTAAACCACATTGATCCACTTGAGTCATTACAAGTGTGTTCCTTTCCTAAACCAAATGAATCCAGAGGTGACATTTCATGTGTGTTCTTTTCCTAAACCACATGGATCCACTAGTGTCATTGTATGTTTATTCTTTTCCTAAACCACATGGATCCACTAGTGACATTGCATGTGTGTTCTTTTCCTAAACCACACTGATCTAGTAGAGTCAGTGCATGTGTGTTCATTTCCTAAACCACATTGATCCACTAGAGTCATTGCATGTGTGTTCTTTTCCTAAACCACATGGATCCACTAGTGACATTACATGTGTGATCTTTTCCTAAACCACATGGATTCACTAGTGAGATTGCATGCATGTTATTTTCCTAATCCACATAGATCCACTAGAGTCAACGCATGTGTGTTCTTTTCCTAAACCACATTGATCCACTGGTGACATTCCATGTGTGTTCTTTTCCTAAACGACATGGATCCACTAGTGACATTACATGTGTGTTCTTTTCCCAAACCACATTGATCCACTAGTGACATTATATGTGTGTTCTTTTCCTACACCACATTGATCCACTTGAGTCATTGCAAGTGTGTTCCTTTCCTAAACCAAATGGATCCAGAGGTGACATTTCATGTGTGTTCTTTTCCTAAACCAAATGGATCCACTACTGTCATTGCATGTTTATTCTTTTCCTAAACCACATTGACCCACTAGAGTCATTGCATGCGTGTTCTTTTCCTAAACCACATGGACCACTCGTGACATTATGTGTGTTCTTTTCCTAAACCAGATGGATCCACTAGTGACATTCCATGCGTCTTATTTTCCTAATCCACATTGATCCACTAGAGTCACCGCATGTGTGTTCTTTTACTAAACCACATTGATCCACTAGTGACATTTCATGTGCATTCTTTTCCTAAACCACAGGGATCCACTAGTGATATTGCGTGTGTGTTCTTTTCCTAAACCACACTGATCCACTAGAGTCATTGCATGTGTGTTCTTTTCCTAAACCACATTGACCCACTAGAGTCATTGCATGTGTATTCTTTTACTATAACACATTGATCCACTAGTGATATTGCATGTGTGTAATTTTCCTAAACCACATTGATACACTAGAGTCCTTGCATATGTGTTCTATCCCTGAACCACATGGATCCACTGGACTCACTGCATGTGTGTTGTTTTCCTAAACCACACTGATCCACTTGTGACATTGCATGTGTGTTATTTTCCTATACAACATGGATCCACTCATGATATTGCATGTGTGTTCTTTTACTAAACCACATTGATTCACTAGAGTCATTGCATGTGTGTTCTTTTCCTAAACCACATGGATCGACTTGTGACATTGCATGTGTGTTCTTTTCCTAAACCACATTGATGCACTAGATTCATTGCATGTGTGTTCTTTTCCTAAACCACATGGATCCACTAGTGTCATTGTATGTTTATTCTTTTCCTAAACCACATTGATCCACTAGTGACATTACATGTGCATTCTTTTCCTAAACCACATGGATCCACTAGTGACATTGCATGTGTGTTCTTTTCCTAAACCACACTAATCTAGTAGAGTCAGTGCATGTGTGTTCATGTCCTAAACCACATTGATCCACTAGAGTCATTGCATGTGTATTCTTTTACTATAACACATTGATCCACTAGTGATATTGCATGTGTGTAATTTTCCTAAACCACATTGATACACTAGAGTCCTTGCATATGTGTTCTATCCCTGAACCACATGGATCCACTGCACTCACTGCATGTGTGTTGTTTTCCTAAACCACACTGATCCACTTGTGACATTGCATGTGTGTTATTTTCCTATACAACATGGATCCACTCATGATATTGCATGTGTGTTCTTTTACTAAACCACATTGATTCACTAGAGTCATTGCATGTGTGTTCTTTTCCTAAACCACATGGATCGACTTGTGACATTGCATGTGTGTTCTTTTCCTAAACCACATTGATCCACTAGATTCATTGCATGTGTGTTCTTTTCCTAAACCACATGGATCCACTAGTGTCATTGTATGTTTATTCTTTTCCTAAACCACATTGATCCACTAGTGACATTACATGTGTGTTCTTTTCCTAAACCACATGGATCCACTAGTGACATTGCATGTGTGTTCTTTTCCTAAACCACACTAATCTAGTAGAGTCAGTGCATGTGTGTTCATTTCCTAAACCACATTGATCCACTAGAGTCATTGCATGTGTGTTCTTTTCCTAAACCACATGGATCCACTAGCGACATTACACGTGTGTTCTTTTCCTAAACCACATGGATCCACTAGTGAGATTGCATGCATGTTATTTTCCTAATCCACATAGATCCACTAGAGTCAACGCATGTGTGTTCTTTTCCTAAACCACATTGATCCACTAGTGACATTCCATGTGTGTTCTTTTCCTAAACGACATGGATCCACTAGTGACATTACATGTGTGTTCTTTTCCCAAACCACATTGATCCACTAGTGACATTACATGTGTGTTCTTTTCCTAAACCACATTGATCCACTTGAGTCATTGAAGTGTGTTCCTTTCCTAAACCAAATGGATCCAGAGGTGACATTTCATGTGTGTTCTTTTCCTAAACCACATGGATCCACTAGTGTCATTACATGTTTATTCTTTTCCTAAACCACATTGACCCACTAGAGTCACTTCATGTGTGTTCTTTTCCTAAACCACATGGATCCACTAGTGTCATTGCATGTTTCTTCTTTTCCTAAACCACATTGATCCACTAGACTCATTTCATGTGTGTTCTTTTCCTAAACCACATGGATCCACTGGAGTCACTGCATGTGTGTTCTTTTCCTAAACAACATTGATCCACTAGTGACATTGCATGTGTGTTGTTTTCCTAAACCACATTGATCCACTAGTGACATTACATGTGTGCTCTTTTCCTAAACCACATGGATCCTCTAGTGACATTCCATGTGTGTAATTTTCCTAATCCACATTGATCCACTAGAGTCACCCCATGTGTGTTCTTTTACTAAACTACATTGATCCACTGGTGACATTTCATGTGTGTTCTTTTACTAAACCAGATGGATCCACTAGTGACATTGCATGTCTTTTCTTTTCCTAAACCACACTGATCCACTTGAGTCATTGCATGTGTGTTCTTTTCCTAAACCACATTGATCCACTAGAGTCAATGCATGTGTGTTCTTTTCCTAAACCAAATGGATCCACTAGAGTCACCGCACGTGTGTTCTTTTCCTAAACCACATTGATCCACTAGTGACACTGCATGTGTGCTCTTTTCCTAAACCACATGGATCCACTAGTGACATTGCAAACATGTTATTTTCCTAATACACATAGATCCACTAGAGTCACCGCATGTGTGTTCTTTTCCTAAACCACATTGATCCATTAGTGACATTCCATGTGTGTTCTTTTCCTAAACCACATGGATCCACTTGTGACATTACATGTGTGTTCTTTTCCTAAACCACATGGATCCACTAGTGACATTGCATGGGTGTTATTTTCCTAATCCACATTGATCCACTAGAGTCACTGCATGTGTGTTCTTTTCCTAAACCACGTTGATCCACTAGTGTCATTGCATGTGTGTTATTTTCCTAAAATCCATTCATACACTAGAGTCAATGCATGTGTGTTCTTTTCCTAAACCACATTGATCCATTAGAGTTATTGCATGTGTGTTCTTTTCCTAAACCACATGGATCCACTAGAGTCATTGCATGTGTGTTCTTTTCCTAAACCACATAGATCCACTAGAGTCATTGCATGTTTGTTCTTTTACTAAACCACATTGATCGACTAAGTCATTGCATGTGTGTTCTTTTCCTAAACCACATTGATCCACTTGAGTCATTGCATGTGTGTTCCTTTCCTAAACCAAATGGATCCAGAGGTGACATTTCATGTGTGTTCTTTTCCTAAACCACATGGATCCACCAGTGTCATTGCATGTTTATTCTTTTCCTAAACCACATTGATCCACTAGACTCACCGCATGTGTGTTCTTTTCCTAAACCACATGGATCCACTGGAGTCACTGCATGTGTGTTCTCTTCCTAAACCACATGGATCCACTAGAGTCACCGCATGTGTGTTCTTTTCCTAAACAACATTGATCCACTAGTGACATGGCATGCGTGTTCTTTTCCTAAACCACATGGATCCACTAGTGACATTACATGTGTGCGCTTTTCCTAAACCACATGGATCCACTAGTGACATTCCATGTGTGTAATTTTCCTAATCCACATTGATCCACTAGAGTCACCGCATGTTTGTTCTTTTACTAAACCACATTGATCCACTGGTGACATTTCATGTGTGTTCTTTTCCTAAACCACATGGATCCACTAGTGACATTGCATGTCTGTTCTTTTCCTAAACCACACTGATCCACTAGAGTCATTGCATGTGTGTTCTTTTCCTAAACCACATTGATCCACTAGAGTCATTGCATGTGTGTTCTTTTCCTAAACCAAATGGATCCACTAGAGTCACCGCACGTGTGTTCTTTTCCTAAACCACATTGATCCACTAGTGACATTGCATGTGTGTTCTTTTCCTAAACCACATGGATCCACTAGTGACATTACATGTGTGTTCGTTTCCTAAACGACATGGATCCACTAGTGACATTGCATACATGTTATTTTCCTAATACACATAGATCCACTAGAGTCACCGCATGTGTGTTTTTTTCCTAAACCACATTGATCCATTAGTGACATTCCATGTGTGTTCTTTTCCTAAACCACATGGATCCACTTGTGACATTACATGTGTGTTCTTTTCCTAAACCACATGGATCCACTAGTGACATTGCATGCGTGTTATTTTCCTAATCCACATTGATCCACTAGAGTCACTGCATGTGTGTTCTTTTCCTAAACCACGTTGATCCACTAGTGTCATTGCATGTGTGTTATTTTCCTAAAATCCATTCATACACTAGAGTCAATGCATGTGTGTTCTTTTCCTAAACCACATTGATCCATTAGAGTTATTGCATGTGTGTTCTTTTCCTAAACCACATGGCTCCACTAGAGTCATTGCATGTGTGTTCTTTTCCTAAACCACATTGATCCACTAGAGTCATTGCATGTTTGTTCTTTTACTAAACCACATTGATCGACTGAGTCATTGCATGTGTGTTCTTTTCCTAAACCACATTGATCCACTTGAGTCATTGCATGTGTGTTCCTTTCCTAAACCAAATGGATCCAGAGGTGACATTTCATGTGTGTTCTTTTCCTAAACCACATGGATCCACCAGTGTCATTGCATGTTTATTCTTTTCCTAAACCACATTGATCCACTAGACTCACCGCATGTGTGTTCTTTTCCTAAACCACATGGATCCACTGGAGTCACTGCATGTGTGTTCTCTTCCTAAAGCACATGGATCCACTAGAGTCACCGCATGTGTGTTCTTTTCCTAAAAAACATTGATCCACTAGTGACATTGCATGCGTGTTCTTTTCCTAAACCACATGGATCCACTAGTGACATTACATGTGTGCGCTTTTCCTAAACCACATGGATCCACTAGTGACATTCCATGTGTGTAATTTTCCTAATCCACATTGATCCACTAGAGTCACCGCATGTGTGTTCTTTTACTAAACCACATTGATCCACTGGTGACATTTCATGTGTGTTCTTTTCCTAAACCACATGGATCCACTAGTGACATTGCATGTCTGTTCTTTTCCTAAACCACACTGATCCACTAGAGTCATTGCATGTGTGTTCTTTTCCTAAACCACATTGATCCACTAGAGTCATTGCATGTGTGTTCTTTTCCTAAACCAAATGGATCCACTAGAGTCACCGCACGTGTGTTCTTTTCCTAAACCACATTGATCCACTAGTGACATTGCATGTGTGTTCTTTTCCTAAACCACATGGATCCACTAGTGACATTACATGTGTTTTCGTTTCCTAAACGACATGGCTCCACTAGTGACATTGCATACATGTTATTTTCCTAATACACATAGATCCACTAGAGTCACCGCATGTGTGTTCTTTTCCTAAACCACATTGATCCATTAGTGACATTCCATGTGTGTTCTTTTCCTAAACCACATGGATCCACTTGTGACATTACATGTGTGTTCTTTTCCTAAACCACATGGATCCACTAGTGACATTGCATGCGTGTTATTTTCCTAATCCACATTGATCCACTAGAGTCACTGCATGTGTGTTCTTTTCCTAAACCACGTTGATCCATTAGAATCATTGCATGTGTGTTCTTTTCCTAAAATCCATTGATACACTAGAGTAACTGCATGTGTGTTCTTTTCCTAAACCACATTGATCCTCTAGAGTTATTACATGTCTGTTCTTTTCCTAAACCACATGGATCCACTTGTGACATTGCATGTGTGTTCTTTTCCTAAACCACATTGATCCACTAGAGTCACTTCATGTTTGTTCTTTTCCTAAACCACATTGATTGACTGAGTCATTGCATGTGTGTTCTTTTCCTAAACCACATTGATCCACTTGAGTGATTGCATGTGTGTTCTTTCCTAAACCAAATGGATCCACAGGTGACATTTCATGTGTGTTCTTTTCCTAAACCACATGGATCCACTAGTGTCATTGCATGTTTATTCTTTTCCTAAACCACATTGATCCACTGGAGTCCTTGCATGCATTTTTTTCCTGAACCACATGGATCCACTAGACTAATTGCATGTGTGTTCTTTTCCTAAACCACATTGATCCACTAGAATCATTGCATGTGTGTTCTTTTCATACACCACATTAACCCACTTGAGTAATTGCATGTGTGTTCTTTTCTTAAACCACATGGATCCACTAGTGACATTTCATGTGTGTTATTTTCCTAAATCAATTGGATGCCCTGGAGTCACTACATGTGTGTTATTTTACTAAACTACATTGATCCATTGGAGTTATTGCATGTTTGTTCGTTTCCTAAACCACATTGATCCACTAGAGTTATTGCATGTGTGTTCTTTCCCTAAACCACATGGATCCACTGGTGACATTGCATGTGTGTTCTTTTACTAAACCACATTGATCCACTAGAGTCATTGCATGTTTTTTCTTTTCCTAAACCACATTGATCGACTGAGTCATTGCATGTGTGTTCTTTTCCTAAACCACATTGATCCACTTGAGTCATTGCAAGTGTGTTCCTTTCCTAAACCAAATGGATCCAGAGGTGACATTTCATGTGTGTTCTTTTCCTAAACCACATGGATCCACTAGTGTCATTGCATGTTTATTATTTTCCTGAACCACATTGATCCACTAGTGACATTACATGTGTGTTCTTTTCCTAAACGAAATGGATCCACTAGTGACATTGCATGTGTGTTCTCTTCCTAAACCACACTAATCTATTAGAGTTAGTGCATGTGTGTTCTTTTCCTAAACCACATTGATCCACTAGAGTTATTGCATGTGTGTTCTTTTCCTAAACCACATGGATCCACTAGTGACATTACATGTGCGTTCTTTTCCTAAACCACATTGATCCACTTGAGTCATTACAAGTGTGTTCCTTTCCTAAACCAAATGAATCCAGAGGTGACATTTCATGTGTGTTCTTTTCCTAAACCACATGGATCGACTAGTGTCATTGCATGTTTGTTCTTTTACTAAACCACATTGATCCTCTGGACTCCCTGCATGTGTGTTCTTTTCCTAAGCCACGTTGATCCATTGGAGTCCTTGCATGTGTTTTTTTCCTGAACCACATGGATCCACTAGACTCACTGCATGTGTGTTGTTTTCCTAATCCACATTGATCCACTAGAATCATTGCATGTGTGTTCTTTTGCTACACCACTTTGATCCACTTGAGTCATTTCATGTGTGTTCTTTTCTTAAACCACATGGATCCACTAGTGACATTTCATGTGTGTTCTTTTCCTAAACCACATGGATGCACTGGAGTCACTATATGTCTGTTCTTTTACTAAACCACATTGATCCACTAGTGATTGGATGTGTGTTATTTTCCTAAACCACATTAATACACTAGAGTACTTGCATGTGTGTTGTTTTCCTAAACCACATTGATGCACTGGACTCACTTCATGTGTGTTGTTTTGTTAAACAACATGGATCCACTCATGACATTGCATGTGTGTTTTTTTACTAAACTTCATTGATCCACTAGAGTCATTGCATGTGTTTTCTTTTCCTAAACCACATGGATCCATTGGTGACATTGCATGTGAGTTATTTTCCTAAACCCATTGAGCCACTAGAGTCATTGCATGTGTGTTCTTTTCTAATCTACATGGATCCAGTGACATTTCATGTGTGTTCTTTTCCTAAATCACATTTATCCACTAGAGTCACTGCATGTGCGTTCTTTTCCTAAACCACATTGATGCACCTGAGTCATTGCATGTGTGTTATTTTCCTAAACCACATTGATCCACTAGAGTCATTGTATGTGTGTTCTTTTTCTGAACCACATGGATCCATTGGAGTCACTGCATGTGTATTCTTTTCATAAACCACATTGATCCACTTGTGACATTTCATGTGTGATCTTTCATAAACCACATGTATCCACTTGTGACATTTATTTTGTGTTATTTTCTGAAACCACATTGATCCACCAGAGACATTGCATGTTTGTTCTTTTCCTAATCCACATTGATCCACTTGACTCATTTCTCGTGTGTTGTTTTCCTAAACCACATGGATTCACAGGAGTCATTGCATGTGTGTTCTTTTCCTAAACCACATGGATCCACTAGTGACATTTCATGTGTGTTCTTTTCCTAAACAACATGGACCACTAGTGACATTGCATGTGTGTCCTTTTCCTAAACCACATGGATCCACTGGTGACATTGCATGTGTGTTATTTTCCTAATCCACATTGATGCATTGGAGACATTGCATGTGTGTTCTTTTTCTAAACCACATTGATCCACTAGAGTCATTACTTGTGTGTTTTCCTAAACCACATGGATCCACTCAGTCATTGCATGTGTGTTATTTTCCTAAACCACATGGATCTACTGGTGACATTTCATGTGTGTTATTTTCCTAAACCTAGAGGTCGGAGTAGTTGAAGTTCTATCTAGAAAACATAAGGAGATTATATTATATAGCTCTCCATAGTTTGATCAATAGAATCTAATAAAATATTTTGGGTTGCAAGGGCATCTTGGATCAAGTTTTGAAATGCCAAAACGTTTGAGAATATGAAACATAAGCCAAGACAGTTTTTGTAAAATAGTTTTTGTGTCAACTGAGGTTGAGGTGAGGAGTCTATCATTTGTTGCACATTCACAGGCATAAGCACATACACGCAATCAAGCAACACTACATCAATCAACAAGAAAGAGTTTTTGTACCCCCTGATTTTTTGCATTCTGGATAATTAATCAAGGTTGCTGAAATTGGGATGTTACAACATGTGTGTCCTTTTCCTAAACCACATAGATCCACTAGTGACATTGCATGCGTGTTATTTTCCTAATCCACATTGATCCACTAGAGTCACTGCATGTGTGTTCTTTTCCTAAACCACATTGATCCACGTGACATTTCATGTGTGTTCTTTTCCTAAACCACATGGATCCACTAGTGACATTACATGTGTGTTCTTTTCCTAAACCACATGGATCCAGTAGTGACACTGCATGCGTGTTATTTTCCTAATACACATTCTTCCACTACTGTCACTACATGTGTGTTCTTTTCCTAAACCAAATTGATCCACTAGAGTTATTGCATGTGTGTTCTTTTCCTAAACCACATGGAACCACTAGTGACATTGCATATGTGTTCTTTTCCTAAATCACATTGACCCACTAGTGTCATTACATGTTTGTTCTTTTCCTAAACCACATTGATCGACTGAGTCATAGCATGTGTGTTCTTTTCCCACACCAGATGGATCCACTTGTGACATTGCATGTGTGTTCTTCTCCTAAACCAGATGGATCCACTAGAATCATTGCATGTGTGTTCTTTTCCTAAACCACATTGATCCACTTGAGTCATTGCATGTGTGTTCCTTTCCAAAACCAAATGGATCCACAGGTGACATTTCATCTATGTTCTTTTCCTAAACCACATGGACCCACTAGTGTCATTGCATGTTTGTTCTTTTCCTAAACCACATTGATCCACTAGACTCACCGCATGTGTGTTCTTTCCCAAAACCACATTGATCCACTGGAGTAATTGCATGTGTGTTCTTTTCTTAAACCACATGGATCCACTAGTGACATTTCATGTGTGTTCTTTTCCTAAATCACTTGGATGCACTAGAGTCACTGCATGTGTGTTCTTTTAATAAACCACATTTATCCACTGGTGATATTGCATGTGTGTTATTTTCCTAAACCACATTGATACACTAGAATACTTGCATGTGTGTTCTTTTGTAAACTACATTGATCAACTAGTGACATTGCATGTGTATTCTTTTCCAAAACCCCATTGATCCACTAGAGTAACTACATGTGTGTTCTTTTCATAAACCACATTGCTCCGCTAGAGTTATTGCATGTGTGTTCGTTTCCTAAACCACATTGATCCACAAGAGTCACTTCATGTGTGTTCTTTTCCTAAACCACATTGATCCACTAGTGTCATTTCATGTGTGTTCTTTTCCTAAACCACATTGATCCACTAGACTCATTGCATGTGTGTTCTTTTCCTAAACCACATGGATCCACTGGAGTCACTGCATGTGTGTTCTTTTCCTAAACAACATTGATCCACTAGTGACATTGCATGTGTGTTCTTTTCCTCAACCACATTGATCCACTAGTGACATTACATGTGTGCTCTTTTCCTAAACCACATGTATCCTCTAGTGACATTCCATGTGTTTAATTTTCCTAATCCACATTGATCCACTAGAGTCACCGCATGTGTGTTCTTTTACTAAACTACATTGATCCACTGGTGACATTTCATGTGTGTTCTTTTCCTAAACCACATGGATCCACTAGTGACATTGCATGTCTTTTCTTTTCCTAAACCACACTGATCCACTAGAGTCATTGCATGTGCGTTCTTTTCCTAAACCACATTGATCCACTAGAGTCAATGCATGTGTGTTCTTTTCCTAAACCAAATGGATCCACTAGATTCACCGCACGTGTGTTCTTTTCCTAAACCACATTGCTCCACTAGTGACACTGCATGTGTGCTCTTTTCCTAAACCACATGGATCCACTAGTGACATTGCAGACATGTTATTTTCCTAAACCACATGGATCCACTAGAGTCACCGCATGTGTGTTCTTTTCCTAAACCACATTGATCCATTAGTGACATTCCATGTGTGTTCTTTTCCTAAACCACATGGATCCACTTGTGACATTACATGTGTGTTCTTTTCCTAAACCACATGGATCCACTAGTGACATTCCATGCGTGTTATTTTCCTAATCCACATTGATCCACTAGAGTCACTGCATGTGTGTTCTTTTCCTAAACCACGTTGATCCACTAGTGTCATTGCATGTGTGTTATTTTCCTAAAATCCATTCATACACTAGAGTCAATTGCATGTGTGTTCTTTTCCTAAACCACATTGATCCATTAGAGTTATTGCATGTGTGTTCTTTTCCTAAACCACATGGATCCACTGGTGACATTGCATGTGTGTTCTTTTCCTAAACCACATTGATCCACTAGAGTCATTGCATGTTTGTTCTTTTACTAAACCACATTGATCGACTGAGTCATTGCATGTGTGTTCTTTTCCTAAACCACATTGATCCACTTGAGTCATTGCATGTGTGTTCCTTTCCTAAACCAAATGGATCCATAGGTGACATTTCATGTGTGTTCTTTTCCTAAACCACATGGATCCACTAGTGTCATTGCATGTCTATTCTTTTCCTAAACCACATGGATCCACTGGAGTCACCGCATGTGTGTTCTTTTCCTAAACAACATTGAACCACTAGTGACATTGCATGCGTGTTCTTTTCCTAAACCACATGGATCCACTAGTGACATTACATGTGTGCGCTTTTCCTAAACCACATGGATCCACTAGTGACATTCCATGTGTGTAATTTTCCTAATCCACATTGATCCACTAGAGTCACCGCATGTGTGTTCTTTTACTAAACCACATTGATCCACTGGTGACATTTCATGTGTGTTCTTTTCCTAAACCACATGGATCCACTAGTGACACTGCATGTCTGTTCTTTTCCTAAACCACACTGATCCACTAGAGTCATTGCATGTGTGTTCTTTTCCTAAACCACATTGATCCACTAGAGTCATTGCATGTGTGTTCTTTTCCTATACCAAATGGATCCACTAGAGTCACCGCATGTGTGTTCTTTTCCTAAACCACATTGATCCATTAGTGACATTCCATGTGTGTTCTTTTCCTAAACCACATGGATCCACTAGTGACATTACATGTGTGTTCTTTTCCTAAACCACATGGATCCAGTAGTGACATTGCATGCGTGTTATTTTCCTAATCCACATTGATCCACTAGAGTCACTGCATGTGTGTTCTTTTCCTAAACCACGTTGATCCATTAGAATAATTGCATGTGTGTTCTTTTCCTAAAATCCATTGATACACTAGAGTAACTGCATGTGTGTTCTTTTCCTAAACCACATTGATCCTCTAGAGTTATTGCATGTCTGTTCTTTTCCTAAACCACATGGATCCACTTGTGACATTGCATGTGTGTTCTTTTCCTAAACCACATTGATCCACTAGAGTCACTGCATGTTTGTTCTTTACCTAAACCACATTGATCGACTGAGTCATTGCATGTGTGTTCTTTTCCTAAACCACATTGATCCACTTGAGTGATTGCATGTGTGTTCTTTCCTAAACCAAATGGATCCACAGGTGACATTTCATGTGTGTTCTTTTCCTAAACCACATGGATCCACTAGTGTCATTGAATGTTTATTCTTTTCCTAAATCACATTGATCCACTAGACTCTCCGCATGTGTGTTCTTTTCCTAAACCACATTGATCCACCGGAGTCCTTGCATGCATTTTTTTCCTGAACCACATGGATCCACTAGACTAATTGCATGTGTGTTCTTTTCCTAAACAACATTGATCCACTAGAATCATTGCATGTGTGTTCTTTTCATACACCACATTAACCCACTTGAGTAATTGCATGTGTGTTCTTTTCTTAAACCACATGGATCCACTAGTGACATTTCATGTGTGTTATTTTCCTAAATCAATTGGATGCCCTGGAGTCACTACATGTGTGTTCTTTTACTAAACTACATTGATCCATTGGAGTTATTGCATGTTTGTTCGTTTCCTAAACCACATTGATCCACTAGAGTTATTGCATGTGTGTTCTTTTCCTAAACCACATGGATCCACTGGTGACATTGCATGTGTGTTCTTTTACTAAACCACATTGATCCACTAGAGTCATTGCATGTTTTTTCTTTTCCTAAACCACATTGATCGACCGAGTCATTGCATGTGTGTTCTTTTCCTAAACCACATTGATCCACTTGAGTCATTGCAAGTGTGTTCCTTTCCTAAACCAAATGGATCCAGAGGTGACATTTTATGTGTGTTCTTTTCCTAAACCACATGGATCCACTAGTGTCATTGCATGTTTATTCTTTTCCTGAACCACATTGATCCACTAGTGTCATTGCATGTTTATTCTTTTCCTAAACCACATTGATCCACTAGAGTCATTGCATGTGTGTTCTTTTCCTAAACAACATGGATCCACTAATGACATTGCATATGTGTTCTTTTCCTAAACCACATTGATCCACTTGAGTCATTACAAGTGTGTTCCTTTCCTAAACCAAATGAATCTAGAGGTGACATTTCATGTGTGTTCTTTTCCTAAACCACATGGATCCACTAGTGTCATTGTATGTTTATTCTTTTCCTAAACCACATGGATCCACTAGTGACATTGCATGTGTGTTCTTTTCCTAAACCACACTGATCTAGTAGAGTCAGTGCATGTGTGTTCATTTCCTAAACCACATTGATCCACTAGAGTCATTGCATGTGTGTTCTTTTCCTAAACCACATGGATCCACTAGTGACATTACATGTGTGATCTTTTCCTAAACCACATGGATTCACTAGTGAGATTGCATGCATGTTATTTTCCTAATCCACATAGATCCACTAGAGTCAACGCATGTGTGTTCTTTTCCTAAACCACATTGATCCACTGGTGACATTCCATGTGTGTTCTTTTCCTAAACGACATGGATCCACTAGTGACATTACATGTGTGTTCTTTTCCCAAACCACATTGATCCACTAGTGACATTATATGTGTGTTCTTTTCCTACACCACATTGATCCACTTGAGTCATTGCAAGTGTGTTCCTTTCCTAAACCAAATGGATCCAGAGGTGACATTTCATGTGTGTTCTTTTCCTAAACCAAATGGATCCACTACTGTCATTGCATGTTTATTCTTTTCCTAAACCACATTGACCCACTAGAGTCATTGCATGCGTGTTCTTTTCCTAAACCACATGGATCCACTAGTGACATTATGTGTGTTCTTTTCCTAAACCAGATGGATCCACTAGTGACATTCCATGCGTCTTATTTTCCTAATCCACATTGATCCACTAGAGTCACCGCATGTGTGTTCTTTTACTAAACCACATTGATCCACTAGTGACATTTCATGTGCATTCTTTTCCTAAACCACAGGGATCCACTAGTGATATTGCGTGTGTGTTCTTTTCCTAAACCACACTGATCCACTAGAGTCATTGCATGTGTGTTCTTTTCCTAAACCACATTGACCCACTAGAGTCATTGCATGTGTATTCTTTTACTATAACACATTGATCCACTAGTGATATTGCATGTGTGTAATTTTCCTAAACCACATTGATACACTAGAGTCCTTGCATATGTGTTCTATCCCTGAACCACATGGATCCACTGGACTCACTGCATGTGTGTTGTTTTCCTAAACCACACTGATCCACTTGTGACATTGCATGTGTGTTATTTTCCTATACAACATGGATCCACTCATGATATTGCATGTGTGTTCTTTTACTAAACCACATTGATTCACTAGAGTCATTGCATGTGTGTTCTTTTCCTAAACCACATGGATCGACTTGTGACATTGCATGTGTGTTCTTTTCCTAAACCACATTGATGCACTAGATTCATTGCATGTGTGTTCTTTTCCTAAACCACATGGATCCACTAGTGTCATTGTATGTTTATTCTTTTCCTAAACCACATTGATCCACTAGTGACATTATATGTGCATTCTTTTCCTAAACCACATGGATCCACTAGTGACATTGCATGTGTGTTCTTTTCCTAAACCACACTAATCTAGTAGAGTCAGTGCATGTGTGTTCATGTCCTAAACCACATTGATCCACTAGAGTCATTGCATGTGTATTCTTTTACTAAAACACATTGATCCACTAGTGATATTGCATGTGTGTAATTTTCCTAAACCACATTGATACACTAGAGTCCTTGCATATGTGTTCTGTCACATTCCAAATTTTAGATTTGGTCTTGCATATCATTCATTGCATCGCATCATATTTTTCCATGCAAAACCGTCGAGTGAGAAGATCGACGAAACGCTATTTGCAAAACCCCGTTTCTCCTTCGCTTCGAGTTTCCTGCGGGAGGCTTCAGAGGGGCTTGCTACAACCACCCCTGTAGGTTCGAGCTTTCGCTCAAACTTCGACTGAAGGTTGTGCCCCTCGACGATACGAACCCGTAGGCGCGAAAATCGCTCCAATCGGAGTTCGTATGCAAAAGACTCGGACGTTTTAGTAAACCGCCGGAAAACGGTCCGAAAATCCGGACCGATTTCCGAATCGGAGTCAAATCTGGACCGTTTTCAGCTTAGATCTGTTTTTTTTTTCCTGCGCGAGGATTCTTTTTAAGCAGGGCCCCCCACCTCGGGCCCGTGCCCACACCGCCACCCAGCCGCGCGCGTCTCCTGCGTCGGCGCTGCACGCCGTCGCCGCTTTCGCGCCGCGGCCGCCTCGATCCGGTCGCCCGGCCATCGCCCGTCGCTTCCGGGTTCGTCTCGCCGCCCTCTTTCCGTTCCCGTGCTCCGCGTCTCCATCCGCCGCCGCCAACTGCGCCCTGCAGATCGCCGCGTACGCGCGCGCGTTTAATTATTCCGAAACCGTAGTTGACTGTGTACGTACTTGCAGGAGTTTCCACGCCACCGGAACCGATCGTTGCCGCCGTCCGGAGCTCGCCGGAGTTCGATTCGCCGTCCGTTTCCGGTAAGACAGCAGCCACCGTCAGATCTCAGATCAGCGGCTTAGATCGTTCGTTGACTGGTCAGCACTCCAGACGTTGACTAGTCAGAGGTTCAGACGTTGACTGGTCAGACGCCAGTCAGCGCCAAATATCGTATTACACGATTGGCGGGTCAATTTCGTTAATCCTATTAGTTGACAGATTTCGGTAGAATCTTGTAAATTGCGTAGAAATTAAACCGCTTGGCCAAAATTTGCAAATAAAATATGCACGCGTTCAGTGAGTCGTGTAGAATCTCGCTGTAGCTTTGGTTCAGACTTTTACTGTCAGGTTTAGTACAGTTTAATCAAACTAGTTAGTGGCCTTTTCGGAGTAATAAATTCGTAGTAAAAGTTTCGTAGCTCCAAAAATCGCGTATGATATGTCCCTGAACTCGTATGAACGAGGGGAATCTCATCGTGAAATAAAAAGATAGGCTTACAGTAAAAACTTCTGCAGTATTTGTCTAATGGCTTTCTGCAGTGTTTTAATTACTCGGGATGTTTTATAACTCCTTTTTGAGTAATTCTAATTGGTACTGTTTCTTATCAGCGATGCCTATGCGGTAGAATTTTTCCAAGTTTTTACAAACAGTATACTACCGGTAGTGAATTATTTAAGTTCTAGCTCTAGTAGTGATCTCTACTTTTGGTTAATAGTTTTTCTTGCGCCAAATCTTTTTTTCCATGCATGTATTCGGTAGTATTATGTATTAGTATTATGTGGTGCAGCTGTAGCACCAATTCACTTGCCGTTCTTGCATTCATGCATCATCTTTGTTGCATATGTTTGTGAATTGTTTGTTTATGAATGCAATTGTGTCGTGTAGATTGTGTGGAGTGCAACCCTTGCTCGTGTTTGGATTGTTCTTCCGACCGCTACAATCAAGGCAAGTAGATGCTACTTTGTTCATGATATCGTCCTACTATTTTCAATGCATTGTCGTGTATTTTGTAGATGCATGTGTAGGATGATACTATCGCTATGCTATGTCCCATTATGTGGTAGGGTTTTTCCTTGTAGATGAACCACCGTTGTAGATGTGCTTAGCCATGCTATGTTGAACGAGGGCTGGGTTACATCATTGATACTTGTTTTCTCGAAGTATTGGTTTGTGAAAACTAAAAACAACTTAATCAATGAATCCCCTGGGTGTGATGGTATTGATAATTTTTGGTGGTTTCATTGCGGAAAGGCACCCAGGTATCAAGAGAGAATGATTGGCTTCTTTATTGTGTAGCTTACGTGTACAACCATGTGCCAATAATGGAATGGGCGGTTGGTTGTACATAGTAGGTTGTGGTAACTCGAACCCGCGTATCCAGAGATGTAGAATTTTGGTAGGTTGGACCGGTGCGCGTCGGGATTGAGGAGCTACTTCCCGAACAGTCTCTTCTTGGTCTTCTCCCTATCATCACCCAAAATGAGAGTGATGGTACGAGCTGGGCTGGCCAAGTCACATGGGTAAAGTGTACTAACCTCTGCAGAGTGTATAATCTAATCGATTAGCCGTGTCCCCGGTTATGGACATCTGAGTTGCTAGATATTGATTCCATGACATGTTTCTCGCTCATTCTAATTTCATAATTGTTTTAATCTTGTTGGGTTAACTTAATTGGGATCTTTTCAAAGAAAATTCAAAACTGTTTATGAAAGTAGGACAAATGTATTTGCAAATGCAAGCCGACTTTACAGCTCCACTTGCAAGATATGGATTTAGATGTTAGTTTTATTGTCTCCATTTACTAGCTCTACTTGCCATACATTCCATGTATTGACCCTTCGGGCTGTTGCGTTTATGCTGCAGTTATTCCGATTCTGATTGATCGTTATAGGCCACGGTACTCCACTCGACACTTGTTCACTTGTGGGCAATTTGAAGATTGGAGGATTTACTCGCTTTTGTTGCTACCTGAACAATTTGAGCTAGCTTTATGCTAAGCTTTTATATTGTAATAATGGTATTCTGGATCTTGTAGATCATGATACACGGTTATTTGCTATGATTATCTATCTTACTCTATTGTGGGCCAAAGAACCGATCCAGAGATTGGCATGTCACATAGAGGCCACGGTCTTATCGTAACCGGGTGTCACAGGATGGTATCGAGCCCGTGTCGACTGTAGGATCGTGACCTAGGATTGGATTAGGAAGCCATAGAATTATTAAAGCCTATATTAACTCTGTCTTTCATCTTATGCCTTTCACCCTCGTATATTCTTACCATATGCTATTCTCACACTTTCCTCTTTTACTTGATAGATGGGAGTAGTCAGGACTGAGTATGCCACCATGGAGTCACCAAGGCCCTTTGCAAGGCAGTTAGCTCAGCTCTCGCAGTCATTGGGATTGCCACTGCCCATGTTCAAGGGAAGAAGGCTGTACACCTATGGATATGGAGAGGATGCATGGAGATCACTACCTTCATATTCAGAGATGCCGCCTTGCCAAACCCCGTGCACTTGGTCTACACCAAGACATACTGCAACTGGGGACTTGGAATCAACTTGGCCATACATGAAGCCCTGTCTCGCCAGTGCCACTATGTCCGACACCTACTACCAGCAGATTCACCCTACCGTGACTATGGAAGGCGTGATGAAGATGGGAACATTGTGGTTACCCCGGGCGACAGGAACAACATGCCGCCCCGTCGGAGGCACATAGAGGACATGGAAAGGGAGAATGGAGCTCTAGCAGAGAAGGTGAGGATGATAAAGGAGATTGCAGATTTTACTAGCAATGGTATGGTGGTCCAAGGACAGGAGATTGACACTTTGCATGAAGCTGTGGAGTTCTGGAGAATGCCACGATAGCCAGAGATGCAACCATAGCACATCTTCATGGTACTGCAGGAGAACACCCGAACATACAGAATGCAAGGGACAATCCAGAAAGGGATCAGACTATTAAAGCTATGACAGCCCAGATTGCCGCTCTCCAAGCACAGCTGAATCCACCCTCCGATGATGACAATGGAGATGATGGCAACAATGGGGATGATGATGACAGGAGATGATGATGATGAGGACGAGGATGATGATGATGGAGACGATGATGGTGGAGGAGATGAAGCTGTTGCAGTTGCAGCTGAGGATGAAGAAGAAGAGGAGGATCCAGAAGAGGTGGAGTTTGACGTTTCAAGTGATGGTTCAGGAGAGGTGTACACTCCGCCGCCATGGTTGTACCGCGAGCCGAAGCGGCAACGCATGACAGCGAGGACCTACCGCAAACTCTTCAAGCAATAGATAGAAGTCCACCAATTAGTCCTCGTTAGGCGAAATCGTTAGGATTATTCTCGATCGTTGTGATACTTAGTTCGTGTTAGTGTAAGAGTGTTTAGATGCTTATTTGTGTACTCCAATATCTCAGGAATTATTTGTGCAAATTATATGAAAGAGTTATGGCAATTTGGTTACTATCTGTGTTGTTTTCGCTGCAGTTTTTCTGCTGATACAGTAGTACTGCGCGATTTTTCATATTTTTCTGGTAACTCGGAAAAATCTGAAAAAAATTGGTCTGATGCGAAACACTCTGTTCCATATGCACAAAAATTGGCTAATTTTTCTGACGAGTTTAAGTCAGGCGGAAAAATTCGCGAACACAGCAGAACTGTTCTGTCAGAATTGCTGTTTTGTCGTTTTGATGCTCAACTGTTTAGTTAACCATTGCCAACTCTTGCAAAACTATTTCAGTAGGTATATACTAATAGGATAACACCTGGGATGTTGCTGGATCGCTTGTTTGTTGATGTGTTGCTTGCTTGTGATTGTCTGCTATTGTTTGTTGTTGTTTGATCATATGCATGGGTAGAATCCTATTGTCGTAGTTGATTCTTTCTAAACTTACCTATGCTGAACCGCAGATGCCTCCCCGCCGCCAACCCACTGAGTTGGAGCAGCTCATGGCAGCTCAGGCACAGCTGACCCAAGTGATGACCCAGTTCATGGCAAATCAGAACAATAACAATGGAAACAATCAGCCTCAGGGAGATGCTCTCACCAGATTTCTGAGGCTAAGGCCAGCTAAGTTCTCTCGCAACGGAACCAATGGTTGCTCTCGACTGGTTGCGTTCAGTCAACAAGGATCTAGTAACTGCCGGATGCATCGATGCTGAGAAGGTGAGGTTCGCCGCTCACCTACCTTGGAGGGACCAGCCGCTTCTTGGTGGGACACATTTCAGATCACCCACCCTCGAATACCGTGACTTGGGCTATGTTTGAGGAAGGTTTCAGGACCGACCACGTGTCTTCGTGGAGTTCTGAGCCTGAAGAGGAAAGAGTTCCGCAACTTGCGCCAAACCAATCGCACCGTGTCCGAGTACATTGAGGAGTTCAACAACTTGTCCCGTTATGCACCTGAGGATGTTGACACTGATGCCAAAAGGAGGGAGAGATTCCTGGATGGCCTCAGTGATGAGCTTTCGGTACAGCTACTTGTGGTTTATTGCCCCACTTTCCAGAGCTTATGGACAAGGCCAGAATCTTGGAGGGGAAGCACAAGCAAGTGGAGAACCGCAAGAGAAAGAACAACAATCACCACTCTGGCTCACACCACAAGTCTCGCACTTCATATGATGGATACTCCAAGCATGGAGGAAGTGACCATGGGAGCCATGACCGCCACCACCATGGAGGCGATGGACATCATCATGACAACCATAGGAGCAGTCACCACAGCCACAAGGGAGGACACTCACCACTGGAGGACACGGTGGACATGACCGCAACCGTGATCGCAACCCGTGAAGAAGGATCTGAGTGAGGTGGCGTGCTTCAAGTGCAAGCGTAAGGGACACTATGCGCACAACTGTCCGGAGAGGAAAGGACTGAAGCCAACCAACGGTGAGAAGGCTACAGTGAACCACATGAATGTGGAGGAGATTCCAGATGAGCACGACCTTGTGATTGGTAAGTTCCCAATCAACGCTTACCTCGCACTTATACTTTTTGATCGGTGCATCGCATTCCTTCATATCAAAGGCATTTGTGGATAAGTATAAGTTACCTACTGAGTCTATGAAAAGGGCTATTAGAGTGAGTTCACCTGGAGGAGATATGATAGCTAGCGCGGGATGCCGCGACTTGACTGTGAGGATTGGAACACACAACTTCATTGCACATTTGGTAGTGTTGGAATCACAGGGATTAGACGTTATTCTGGGTATGGATTGGATGTCTATGCATGAGGGACACATAGATTGTGCACAGCGAGCTGTTTCACTTAAAACCCCGGATGGTAAGAGGATTAGATTCAAGTCACCGACGACTAGGAAGGTGTAAGCTGAATTCTCTTAAGGGGTTAGCATGGATCTTGTGCAGTGATTAGGGATTACCCGACGTGTTTCCGGAAGAACTGCCAGGAATGCCACCTGACAGAGATGTAGAGTTTCTTATCGACCTGATGCCGGGAACAGGACCAATAGCAAAGAAACCATATAAGATGGATGTGGATGAGCTGAAGGAATTGAAGAGAAGATGAAGGAGAACCGGGAAAAGGATATTCGCGAGGATGAGCATGGTACCTTGTGGTATGGAGATCGTTTGTGTGTTCCCAACGATCCCGAGATAAGGAAGTTGATTCTGCAGGAAGCTCATGACTCGCCATATTCCATACATCCGGGCAACACAAAGATGTATATGGATTTGAAGAGCAGATTTTGGTGGAACAACATGAAGGAGATATCGCCACATATTGCCCTATGTGATGTATGTAGTCGAGTGAAGGCGTAACACCGAAGCAGCAGGATTGCTGCAATGCTGTCTTGATTGGAAATGGGATAGAGTGAATGGACTTTATCACAGACGCCAGACCAGGTCGGATATGACTCTATTTGGGTAGTGGTCGACCATTTGACCAAGGTAGCCCATTTTATACCGTAAAGACGACCTATACGAAAAAGAGTTGGCCAAGATTTACATGGACAGGATTGTGTGCCTACATGGAGTTCCCAAGAGTATCGATTCGATAGAGGCACCCAATTTACCTCACACTTCTGGCGCCAAATGCACGAGTCACTTGGTACTAGATTGAGTTTAGCACAGCGTTTCACCCATGCATCGATGGATGACCGAGAGGGTGAATAAGATTTTGGAGGATATGCTAAGAGCTTGCGCCTTGGCTCATGGTTCTAGTTGGGATGAGAATTTGCCGTATGCTGAGTTTTCCTACAACAACAGTTATCAAACCAGCATCAAGACGTCACCGTTCGATGTGCTATATGGGAAACGGTGCCGAACACCATTGCTATGGGATGGAGTAGGAGAACGTCAGTTGTTTGGACCTGACTTGATCAAGGACGCTGAGGAGAAGGTCGCCTTGATTAGAGACCGACTGAAGGTAGCACAATCAAGACAGAAGAGCTACCGACGCCAAGCGCAAGGAAGTGGTATATGAGATAGGTGATAGAGCATACCTCAGAGTATCGCCGCTTCGTGGAATTAAGAGATTTGGTATTAAGGGTAAGCTGGCACCTCGATTTATTGGACCGTATCGAGTTTTAGCACGCAAGGGAGAAGTTGCCTATCAGTTGGAGTTGCCAGAGGCTCTGTCTGCTGTTCACGATGTGTTCCACGTGTCACAGCTAAAGAAGTGCCATCCGGAGATGGTGGATACACCATTGAGAGACACTGTACCACTAGAGGAGGTTCAGCTTGAAAATGACTTGACCTATGAGGAGAAACCGTCAAGATCGAGACAGCGAAAGGACTACCCGCACCAAGACAATCAAGTTTTGCAAGGTGCAGGAGTCACCACAATCAAGAGGAAGCCACTTGGGAACGTGAAGATGACATCCGAGAGGACTACCCACACCTATTTGCTAGCCGCGCCGAATCTCGAGGACGAGATTCATCTTAAGGGGGTTAGTCTTGTCACATCCCAAATTTTAGATTTGGTCTTGCATATCATTCATTGCATCGCATCATATTTTTCCATGCAAAACCGTCGAGTGAGAAGATCGACGAAACGCTATTTGCAAAACCCCGTTTCTCCTTCGCTTCGAGTTTCCTGCGGGAGGCTTCAAAGGGGCTTGCTACAACCACCCTTGTAGGTTCGAGCTTTCGCTCAAACTTCGACTGAAGGTTGTGCCCCTCGACGATACGAACCCGTAGGCGCGAAAATCGCTCCAATCGGAGTTCGTATGCAAAAGACTCGGACGTTTTAGTAAACCGCCGGAAAACGGTCCGAAAATCCGGACCGATTTCCGAATCGGAGTCAAATCTGGACCGTTTTCAGCTTAGATCTGTTTTTTTTTTCCTGCGCGAGGATTCTTTTTAAGCAGGGCCCCACCGCCTCGGGCCCCGTGCCCACACCCCGCCACGTCTCCGCCTCGCCGCTGCCTTGGCAAGCGCCGCCTTCTCCGCTCGCCGCCGCCATCGCCGGCTCGCTTCGGGTTCGTCTCGCCGCCTCTTTCCGTTCCCGTGCTCGCGTCTCCATCCGCCGCCGCCAACCGCGCTTCGCAGATCGCCACGTCGCGCCGCTTATTATTCCGGAGCCGTAGTTGACCGTGTGTGTACTTGCAGGAGTTTCCACGCCACCGATCCGATCAAGCCGCCGTCCGAGCTCGCCGAGTTCGATTCGCCGTCTGCTTTCGGTAAGACAGCAGCCACCGCCGATCTCAGATCAGCGGCTTAGATCGTTCGTTGACTGGTCAGCACTCCAGACGTTGACTAGTCAGAGGCCCCAGACGTTGACTGGTCAGACGCCCAGTCAGTGCCCAGTCATCGATTACGCTTGACTGGGTCAATTTCGTTAATCCTATTAGTTGACAGATTTCGGTAGAATCTTGTAAATTGCGTAGAAATTAAACCGCTTGGCCAAAATTTGCAAATAAAATATGCACGCGTTCAGTGAGTCGTGTAGAATCTCGCTGTAGCTTTGGTTCAGACTTTTACTGTCAGGTTTAGTACAGTTTAATCAAACTAGTTAGTGGCCTTTTCGGAGTAATAAATTCGTAGTAAAAGTTTCGTAGCTCCAAAAATCGCGTATGATATGTCCCTGAACTCGTATGAACGAGGGGAATCTCATCGTGAAATAAAAAGATAGGCTTACAGTAAAAACTTCTGCAGTATTTGTCTAATGGCTTTCTGCAGTGTTTTAATTACTCGGGATGTTTTATAACTCCTTTTTGAGTAATTCTAATTGGTACTGTTTCTTATCAGCGATGCCTATGCGGTAGAATTTTTCCAAGTTTTTACAAACAGTATACTACCGGTAGTGAATTATTTAAGTTCTAGCTCTAGTAGTGATCTCTACTTTTGGTTAATAGTTTTTCTTGCGCCAAATCTTTTTTTCCATGCATGTATTCGGTAGTATTATGTATTAGTATTATGTGGTGCAGCTGTAGCACCAATTCACTTGCCGTTCTTGCATTCATGCATCATCTTTGTTGCATATGTTCGTGAATTGTTTGTTTATGAATGCAATTGTGTCGTGTAGATTGTGTGGAGTGCAACCCTTGCTCGTGTTTGGATTGTTCTTCCGACCACTACAATCAAGGCAAGTAGATGCTACTTTGTTCATGATATCGTCCTACTATTTTCAATGCATTGTCGTGTATTTTGTAGATGCATGTGTAGGATGATACTATCGCTATGCTATGTCCCATTATGTGGTAGGGTTTTTCCTTGTAGATGAACCACCGTTGTAGATGTGCTTAGCCATGCTATGTTGAACGAGGGCTGGGTTACATCATTGATACTTGTTTTCTCGAAGTATTGGTTTGTGAAAACTAAAAACAACTTAATCAATGAATCCCCTGGGTGTGATGGTATTGATAATTTTTGGTGGTTTCATTGCGGAAAGGCACCCAGGTATCAAGAGAGAATGATTGGCTTCTTTATTGTGTAGCTTACGTGTACAACCATGTGCCAATAATGGAATGGGCGGTTGGTTGGACTTAGTAGGTTGTGGTAACTCGAACCCGCGTATCCAGAGATGTAGAATTTGGTAGGTTGGACGGTGCGCGTCGGGATTGAGGAGCTACTTCCTAACAGTCTCTTCTTGGTCTTCTCCTATCATCACCCAAAATGAGAGTGATGGTATGAGCTGGGCTGGCCAAGTCACATGGGTAAAGTGTACTAACCTCTGCAGAGTGTATAATCTAATCGATTAGCCGTGTCCCCGGTTATGGACATCTGAGTTGCTAGATATTGATTCCATGACATGTTTCTCGCTCATTCTAATTTCATAATTGTTTTAATCTTGTTGGGTTAACTTAATTGGGATCTTTTCAAAGAAAATTCAAAACTGTTTATGAAAGTAGGACAAATGTATTTGCAAATGCAAGCCAGACACAGCTCCACTTGCCAGATATGCATGTAGATGTTAGTATTATTGTCTCCATTTACTAGCTCTACTTGCCATACATTCCATGTATTGACTTCGGGCTGTTATTTTATGCTGCAGGTTATTCCGATTCTGATTGATCGTTATAGGCCACGGTACTCCACTCGACACTTGTTCACTTGTGGGCAATTTGAAGATTGGAGGATTTACTCGCTTTTGTTGCTACCTGAACAATTTGAGCTAGCTTTATGCTAAGCTTTTATATTGTAATAATGGTACTCTGGATCTTGTAGATCATGATACACGGTTATTTGCTATGATTATCTATCTTACTCTATTGTGGGCCAATGAATCGATCCAGGGATTGGCATGTCACATAGAGGCCACGGTCTTATCAGAACCGGGGTGTCACATGTTCTATCCCTGAACCACATGGATCCACTGGACTCACTGCATGTGTGTTGTTTTCCTAAACCACACTGATCCACTTGTGACATTGCATGTGTGTTATTTTCCTATACAACATGGATCCACTCATGATATTGCATGTGTGTTCTTTTACTAAACCACATTGATTCACTAGAGTCATTGCATGTGTGTTCTTTTCCTAAACCACATGGATCGACTTGTGACATTGCATGTGTGTTCTTTTCCTAAACCACATTGATCCACTAGATTCATTGCATGTGTGTTCTTTTCCTAAACCACATGGATCCACTAGTGTCATTGTATGTTTATTCTTTTCCTAAACCACATTGATCCACTAGTGACATTACATGTGTGTTCTTTTCCTAAACCACATGGATCCACTAGTGACATTGCATGTGTGTTCTTTTCCTAAACCACACTAATCTAGTAGAGTCAGTGCATGTGTGTTCATTTCCTAAACCACATTGATCCACTAGAGTCATTGCATGTGTGTTCTTTTCCTAAACCACATGGATCCACTAGCGACATTACACGTGTGTTCTTTTCCTAAACCACATGGATCCACTAGTGAGATTGCATGCATGTTATTTTCCTAATCCACATAGATCCACTAGAGTCAACGCATGTGTGTTCTTTTCCTAAACCACATTGATCCACTAGTGACATTCCATGTGTGTTCTTTTCCTAAACGACATGGATCCACTAGTGACATTACATGTGTGTTCTTTTCCCAAACCACATTGATCCACTAGTGACATTACATGTGTGTTCTTTTCCTAAACCACATTGATCCACTTGAGTCATTGCAAGTGTGTTCCTTTCCTAAACCAAATGGATCCAGAGGTGACATTTCATGTGTGTTCTTTTCCTAAACCACATGGATCCACTAGTGTCATTACATGTTTATTCTTTTCCTAAACCACATTGACCCACTAGAGTCACTTCATGTGTGTTCTTTTCCTAAACCACATGGATCCACTAGTGTCATTGCATGTTTCTTCTTTTCCTAAACCACATTGATCCACTAGACTCATTGCATGTGTGTTCTTTTCCTAAACCACATGGATCCACTGGAGTCACTGCATGTGTGTTCTTTTCCTAAACAACATTGATCCACTAGTGACATTGCATGTGTGTTCTTTTCCTAAACCACATTGATCCACTAGTGACATTACATGTGTGCTCTTTTCCTAAACCACATGGATCCTCTAGTGACATTCCATGTGTGTAATTTTCCTAATCCACATTGATCCACTAGAGTCACCCCATGTGTGTTCTTTTACTAAACTACATTGATCCACTGGTGACATTTCATGTGTGTTCTTTTACTAAACCACATGGATCCACTAGTGACATTGCATGTCTTTTCTTTTCCTAAACCACACTGATCCACTTGAGTCATTGCATGTGTGTTCTTTTCCTAAACCACATTGATCCACTAGAGTCAATGCATGTGTGTTCTTTTCCTAAACCAAATGGATCCACTAGAGTCACCGCACGTGTGTTCTTTTCCTAAACCATATTGATCCACTAGTGACACTGCATGTGTGCTCTTTTCCTAAACCACATGGATCCACTAGTGACATTGCAAACATGTTATTTTCCTAATACACATAGATCCACTAGAGTCACCGCATGTGTGTTCTTTTCCTAAACCACATTGATCCATTAGTGACATTCCATGTGTGTTCTTTTCCTAAACCACATGGATCCACTTGTGACATTACATGTGTGTTCTTTTCCTAAACCACATGGATCCACTAGTGACATTGCATGCGTGTTATTTTCCTAATCCACATTGATCCACTAGAGTCACTGCATGTGTGTTCTTTTCCTAAACCACGTTGATCCACTAGTGTCATTGCATGTGTGTTATTTTCCTAAAATCCATTCATACACTAGAGTCAATGCATGTGTGTTCTTTTCCTAAACCACATTGATCCATTAGAGTTATTGCATGTGTGTTCTTTTCCTAAACCACATGGATCCACTAGAGTCATTGCATGTGTGTTCTTTTCCTAAACCACATAGATCCACTAGAGTCATTGCATGTTTGTTCTTTTACTAAACCACATTGATCGACTGAGTCATTGCATGTGTGTTCTTTTCCTAAACCACATTGATCCACTTGAGTCATTGCATGTGTGTTCCTTTCCTAAACCAAATGGATCCAGAGGTGACATTTCATGTGTGTTCTTTTCCTAAACCACATGGATCGACCAGTGTCATTGCATGTTTATTCTTTTCCTAAACCACATTGATCCACTAGACTCACCGCATGTGTGTTCTTTTCCTAAACCACATGGATCCACTAGAGTCACTGCATGTGTGTTCTCTTCCTAAACCACATGGATCCACTAGAGTCACCGCATGTGTGTTCTTTTCCTAAACAACATTGATCCACTAGTGACATTGCATGCGTGTTCTTTTCCTAAACCACATGGATCCACTAGTGACATTACATGTGTGCGCTTTTCCTAAACCACATGGATCCACTAGTGACATTCCATGTGTGTAATTTTCCTAATCCACATTGATCCACTAGAGTCACCACATGTTTGTTCTTTTACTAAACCACATTGATCCACTGGTGACATTTCATGTGTGTTCTTTTCCTAAACCACATGGATCCACTAGTGACATTGCATGTCTGTTCTTTTCCTAAACCACACTGATCCACTAGAGTCATTGCATGTGTGTTCTTTTCCTAAACCACATTGATCCACTAGAGTCATTGCATGTGTGTTCTTTTCCTAAACCAAATGGATCCACTAGAGTCACCGCACGTGTGTTCTTTTCCTAAACCACATTGATCCACTAGTGACATTGCATGTGTGTTCTTTTCCTAAACCACATGGATCCACTAGTGAAATTACATGTGTGTTCGTTTCCTAAACGACATGGATCCACTAGTGACATTGCATACATGTTATTTTCCTAATACACATAGATCCACTAGAGTCACCGCATGTGTGTTCTTTTCCTAAACCACATTGATCCATTAGTGACATTCCATGTGTGTTCTTTTCCTAAACCACATGGATCCACTTGTGACATTACATGTGTGTTCTTTTCCTAAACCACATGGATCCACTAGTGACATTGCATGCGTGTTATTTTCCTAATCCACATTGATCCACTAGAGTCACTGCATGTGTGTTCTTTTCCTAAACCACGTTGATCCACTAGTGTCATTGCATGTGTGTTATTTTCCTAAAATCCATTCATACACTAGAGTCAATGCATGTGTGTTCTTTTCCTAAACCACATTGATCCATTAGAGTTATTGCATGTGTGTTCTTTTCCTAAACCACATGGATCCACTAGAGTCATTGCATGTGTGTTCTTTTCCTAAACCACATTGATCCACTAGAGTCATTGCATGTTTGTTCTTTTACTAAACCACATTGATCGACTGAGTCATTGCATGTGTGTTCTTTTCCTAAACCACATTGATCCACTTGAGTCATTGCATGTGTGTTCCTTTCCTAAACCAAATGGATCCAGAGGTGACATTTCATGTGTGTTCTTTTCCTAAACCACATAGATCCACCAGTGTCATTGCATGTTTATTCTTTTCCTAAACCACATTGATCCACTAGACTCACCGCATGTGTGTTCTTTTCCTAAACCACATGGATCCACTGGAGTCACTGCATGTGTGTTCTCTTCCTAAACCACATGGACCCACTAGAGTCACCGCATGTGTGTTCTTTTCCTAAACAACATTGATCCACTAGTGACATTGCATGCGTGTTCTTTTCCTAAACCACATGGATCCACTAGTGACATTACATGTGTGCGCTTTTCCTAAACCACATGGATCCACTAGTGACATTCCATGTGTGTAATTTTCCTAATCCACATTGATCCACTAGAGTCACCACATGTGTGTTCTTTTACTAAACCACATCGATCCACTGGTGACATTTCATGTGTGTTCTTTTCCTAAACCACATTGATCCACTAGTGACATTGCATGTCTGTTCTTTTCCTAAACCACACTGATCCACTAGAGTCATTGCATGTGTGTTCTTTTCCTAAACCACATTGATCCACTAGAGTCATTGCATGTGTGTTCTTTTCCTAAACCAAATGGATCCACTAGAGTCACCGCACGTGTGTTCTTTTCCTAAACCACATTGATCCACTAGTGACATTGCATGTGTGTTCTTTTCCTAAACCACATGGATCCACTAGTGACATTACATGTGTGTTCGTTTCCTAAACGACATGGATCCACTAGTGACATTGCATACATGTTATTTTCCTAATACACATAGATCCACTAGAGTCACCGCATGTGTGTTCTTTTACTAAACCACATTGATCCATTAGTGACATTCCATGTGTGTTCTTTTCCTAAACCACATGGATCCACTTGTGACATTACATGTGTGTTCTTTTCCTAAACCACATGGATCCACTAGTGACATTGCATGCGTGTTATTTTCCTAATCCACATTGATCCACTAGAGTCACTGCATGTGTGTTCTTTTCCTAAACCACGTTGATCCATTAGAATCATTGCATGTGTGTTCTTTTCCTAAAATCCATTGATACACTAGAGTAACTGCATGTGTGTTCTTTTCCTAAACCACATTGATCCTCTAGAGTTATTACATGTCTGTTCTTTTCCTAAACCACATGGATCCACTTGTGACATTGCATGTGTGTTCTTTTCCTAAACCACATTGATCCACTAGAGTCACTTCATGTTTGTTCTTTTCCTAAACCACATTGATTGACTGAGTCATTGCATGTGTGTTCTTTTCCTAAACCACATTGATCCACTTGAGTGATTGCATGTGTGTTCTTTCCTAAACCAAATGGATCTACAGGTGACATTTCATGTGTGTTCTTTTCCTAAACCACATGGATCCACTAGTGTCATTGCATGTTTATTGTTTTCCTAAACCACATTGATCCACTAGACTCTCCGCATGTGTGTTCTTTTCCTAAACCACATTGATCCACTGGAGTCCTTGCATGCATTTTTTTCCTGAACCACATGGATCCACTAGACTAATTGCATGTGTGTTCTTTTCCTAAACCACATTGATCCACTAGAATCATTGCATGTGTGTTCTTTTCATACACCACATTAACCCACTTGAGTAATTGCATGTGTGTTCTTTTCTTAAACCACATGGATCCACTAGTGACATTTCATGTGTGTTATTTTCCTAAATCAATTGGATGCCCTGGAGTCACTACATGTGTGTTCTTTTACTAAACTACATTGATCCATTGGAGTTATTGCATGTTTGTTTGTTTCCTAAACCACATTGATCCACTAGAGTTATTGCATGTGTGTTCTTTCCCTAAACCACATGGATCCACTGGTGACATTGCATGTGTGTTCTTTTACTAAACCACATTGATCCACTAGAGTCATTGCATGTTTTTTCTTTTCCTAAACCACATTGATCGACTGAGTCATTGCATGTGTGTTCTTTTCCTAAACCACATTGATCCACTTGAGTCATTGCAAGTGTGTTCCTTTCCTAAACCAAATGGATCCAGAGGTGACATTTCATGTGTGTTCTTTTCCTAAACCACATGGATCCACTAGTGTCATTGCATGTTTATTATTTTCCTGAACCACATTGATCCACTAGTGACATTACATGTGTGTTCTTTTCCTAAACGAAATGGATCCACTAGTGACATTGCATGTGTGTTCTCTTCCTAAACCACACTAATCTAGTAGAGTTAGTGCATGTGTGTTCTTTTCCTAAACCACATTGATCCACTAGAGTTATTGCATGTGTGTTCTTTTCCTAAACTACATGGATCCACTAGTGACATTACATGTGCGTTATTTTCCTAAACCACATTGATCCACTTGAGTCATTGCAAGTGTGTTCCTTTCCTAAACAAAATGGATCCAGAGGTGACATTTCATGTGTGTTCTTTTCCTAAACCACATGGATCCACTAGTGTCATTGCATGTTTATTCTTTTCCTAAACCACATGGATCCACTAGTGTCATTGCATGTTTATTCTTTTCCTAAACCACATTGATCCACTAGAGTCATTGCATGTGTGTTCTTTTCCTAAACAACATGGATCCACTAGCGACATTGCATGTGTGTTCTTTTCCTAAACCAAATTGATCCACTTGAGTCATTACAAGTGTGTTCCTTTCCTAAACCAAATGAATCCAGAGGTGACATTTCATGTGTGTTCTTTTCCTAAACCACATGTATCCACTAGTGTCATTGTATGTTTATTCTTTTCCTAAACCACATTGATCCACTAGTGACATTACATGTGTGTTCTTTTCCTAAACCACATGGATCCACTAGTGACATTGCATGTGTGTTCTTTTCCTAAACCACATGGATTCACTAGTGAGATTGCATGCATGTTATTTTCCTAATCCACATAGATCCACTAGAGTCAATGCATGTGTGTTCTTTTCCTAAACCACATTGATCCACTGGTGACATTCCATGTGTGTTCTTTTCCTAAACGACATGGATCCACTAGTGACATTACATGTGTGTTCTTTTCCCAAACCACATTGATCCACTAGTGACATTATATGTGTGTTCTTTTCCTACACCACATTGATCCACTTGAGTCATTGCAAGTGTGTTCCTTTCCTAAACCAAATGGATCCAGAGGTGACATTTCATGTGTGTTCTTTTCCTAAACCAAATGGATCCACTACTGTCATTGCATGTTTATTCTTTTCCTAAACCACATTGACCCACTAGAGTCATTGCATGCGTGTTCTTTTCCTAAACTACATGGATCCACTAGTGACATTATGTGTGTTCTTTTCCTAAACCAGATGGATCCACTAGTGACATTCCATGCGTCTTATTTTCCTAATCCACATTGATCCACTAGAGTCACCGCATGTGTGTTCTTTTACTAAACCACATTGATCCACTAGTGACATTTCATGTGCATTCTTTTCCTAAACCACATGGATCCACTAGTGACATTGCGTGTGTGTTCTTTTCCTAAACCACACTGATCCACTAGAGTCATTGCATGTGTGTTCTTTTCCTAAACCACATTGACCCACTAGAGTCATTGCATGTGTATTCATTTACTATAACACATTGATCCACTAGTGATATTGCATGTGTGTAATTTTCCTAAACCACATTGATACACTAGATTCCTTGCATATGTGTTCTATCCCTGAACCACATGGATCCACTGGACTCACTGCATGTGTGTTGTTTTCCTAAACCACACTGATCCACTTGTGACATTGCATGTGTGTTATTTTCCTATACAACATGGATCCACTCATGATATTGCATGTGTGTTCTTTTACTAAACCACATTGATTCACTAGAGTCATTGCATGTGTGTTCTTTTCCTAAACCACATGGATCGACTTGTGACATTGCATGTCTGTTCTTTTCCTAAACCACATTGATCCACTAGATTCATTGCATGTGTGTTCTTTTCCTAAACCACATGGATCCACTAGTGTCATTGTATGTTTATTCTTTTCCTAAACCACATTGATCCACTAGTGACATTACATGTGTGTTCTTTTCCTAAACCACATGGATCCACTAGTGACATTGCATGTGTGTTCTTTTCCTAAACCACACTAATCTAGTAAAGTCAGTGCATGTGTGTTCATGTCCTAAACCACATTGATCAACTAGAGTCATTGCATGTGTGTTCTTTTCCTAAACCACATGGATCCACTAGTGACATTACACGTGTGTTCTTTTCCTAAACCACATGGATCCACTAGTGAGATTGCATGCATGTTATTTTCCTAATCCACATAGATCCACTAGAGTCAACGCATGTGTGTTCTTTTCCTAAACCACATTGATCCACTAGTGACATTCCATGTGTGTTCTTTTCCTAAACGACATGGATCCACTAGTGACATTACATGTGTGTTCTTTTCCCAAACCACATTGATCCACTTGTGACATTACATGTGTGTTCTTTTCCTAAACCACATTGATCCACTTGAGTCATTGCAAGTGTGTTCCTTTCCTAAACCAAATGGATCCAGAGGTGACATTTCATGTGTGTTCTTTTCCTAAACCACATGGATCCACTAGTGTCATTACATGTTTATTCTTTTCCTAAACCACATTGACCCACTAGAGTCATTGCATGCGTGTTCTTTTCCTAAACCACATGGATCCACTAGTGACATTATGTGTGTTCTTTTCCTAAACCAGATGGATCCACTAGTGACATTCCACGTGTCTTATTTTCCTAATACACATTGATCCACTAGAGTCACCGCATGTGTGTTCTTTTACTAAACCACAATGATCCACTAGTGAAATTTCATGTGCATTATTTTCCTAAACCACATGGATCCACTAGTGACATTGCGTGTGTGTTCTTTTCCTAAACCACACTGATCCACTAGAGTCATTGCATGTGTGTTCTTTTCCTAAACCACATTGATCCACTAGAGTCATTGCATGTGTATTCTTTTACTATAACACATTGATCCACTAGTGATATTGCATGTGTGTAATTTTCCTAAACCACATTGATACACTAGAGTCCTTGCATATGTGTTCTATCCCTGAACCACATGGATCCACTGGACTCACTGCATGTGTGTTGTTTTCCTAAACCACACTGATCCACTTGTGACATTGCATGTGTGTTATTTTCCTAAACAACATGGATCCACTCATGATATTGCATGTGTGTTCTTTTACTAAACCACATTGATTCACTAGAGTCATTGCATGTGTGTTCTTTTCCTAAACCACATGGATCGACTTGTGACATTGCATGTGTGTTCTTTTCCTAAACCACATTGATCCACTAGATTCATTGCATGTCTGTTCTTTTCCTAAACCACATGGATCCACTGGAGTTACCGCATGTGTGTTCTTTTCCTAAACCACACTGATCCACTAGAGTCATTTCATGTGTGTTCTTTTCCTAAACCACATTGATCCACTAGATTCATTGCATGTGCGTTCTTTTCCAAAACAAAATGGATCCATTGGAGTCACCGCATGTGTTTTCTTTTCCTAAACCACATTGATCCACTAGTGACATTGCATGTGTGTTCTTTTCCTAAACCACAAGGATCCACTAGTGACATTACATGTGTGTTCTTTTCCTAAACCACATGGATCCACTAGCGAGATTGCATGCATGTTATTTTCCTAATGCACATAGATCCACTAGAGTCACCGCATGTGTGTTCTTTTCCTAAACTACATTGATCCACTGGTGACATTGCATGTGTGTTCTTTTCCCAAACAACATGGATCCACTCATGACATTGCATGTGTGTTCTTTTACTAAATCACATTGATCCACTAGAGTCATTGCATGTGTGTTCTTTTCCTAAACCACATGGATCCACTAGTGATATTGCATGTGTGTTATTTTCCTAAACCAAATTCATGCACTACAGTCCTTGCATGTGTGTTCTTTCGTAAACTACATTGGTCCACTAGTGACATTGCATGTGTGTTCTTTTCCTAAACCCCATTGATCCACTAGAGTAACTACATATGTGTTCTTTTCCTAAACCACATTGCTCCACTAGAGTTATTGCCTGTGTGTTCATTTCCTAAACCACATTGATCCGCAAGAGTCACTTCATGTGTGTTCTTCTCCTAAACCACATGGATCCACTAGTGACATTGCATGTGTGTTCTTTTCCTAAACCACACAGATCCACTAGAGTCATTGCATGTGTGTTCTTTTCCTAAACCACATTGATCCACTAGAGTCATTGCATGTGTGTGATTTTCCTAAACCACATGGATCCACTGGAGTCACCTCATGTGTGTTCTTTTCCTAAACCACATTGATCCACTAGGGACATTGCATGTATGATCTTTTCCTGAAACACATGGATCCACTAGTGACATTACATGTGTGTTCTTTTCCTAATCCACATGGATCCACTAGTTACATTGCATGCGTGTTATTTTCCTAATCCACATTGATCCACTAGAGTCACCGCTTGTGACATTTCAGGTGTGTTCTTTTCCTAAACCACATGGATCCACTAGTGGCATTGCATGTGTGTTCTTTTCCTAAACCACACTGATCCACTAGAGTCATTGCATGTGTGTTCTTTTCCTAAACTACATTGATCCACTAGAGTCATTGCATGTGTGGTCTTTTCCTAAACCACATGGATCCACTAGAGTCATCGCATGTGTGTTCTTTTCCTAAACCATATTGATCCACTAGTGACATTTCATGTGTGTTCTTTTCCTAAACCACATGGATCCACTCATGACATTACAAGTGTGTTCTTTTCCTAAACCACATGGATCCACTAGTGACATTGCATGCGTGTTATTTTCCTAATCCACATTGATCCACTAGAGTCACCGCATGTGTGTTCTTTTCCTAAACCACATTGATCCACTGGTGACATTTCATGTGTGTTCTTTTCCTAAACCACATGGATCCACTAGTGCCATTACATGTGTGTTCTTTTCCTAAACCACATGGATCCACTAGTGACATTGCATGGGTGTTATTTTCCTAATCCACATTGATCCACTAGGGTCACTGCATGTATGTTCTTTTCCTAAACCACGTGGATCCATTAGAGTCATTTCATGCGTTATCTTTTCCTAAAATCCATTGATACACTAGAGTCACTACATGTGTGTTCTTTTCCTAAACCACATTGATCCACTAGATTTATTGCATGTGTGTTCTTTTCCTAAACCACATGGATCCACTGGTGACATTGCATGTGTGTTCTTTACCTAAACCACATGGATCCACTTGTGACATTGCATGTGTATTCTTTTCCTAAACCAGATGGATCCACTGGAATCATTGCATGTGTGTTATTTTCCTAAACCAAATGGATCCACAGGTGACATTTCATGTGTGTTCTTTTCCTAAACCACATGGATCAACTAGTGCCATTGCAGGTTTGTCATTTTCCTAAACCACATTGATCCACTAGACTCACCGCATGTGTGTTCTTTTCCTAAACCACATTGATCCACTGGAGTCCTTGCATGCATTTTTTCCTGAACCACATGGATCCATTAGACTCACTGCATGTGTGTTCTTTTCCTAAACTATATTGATCCACTAGAATCATTGCATGTGTGTTCTTTTGCAACACCACATTGATCCACTTGAGTAATTGCATGTGTGTTATTTTCTTAAAGCACATGGATCCACTAGTGACATTTCATGTGTGTTCTTTTCCGAAACCACATTGATCCACTAGAATCATTGCATGTGTGTTCTTTTCCTACACCACATTGATCCACTTGAGTAATTACATGTGTGTTCTTTTCTTAAACCACATGGATCCACTAGTGACATTTCATGTGTGTTCTTTTCCTAAACCACATGGATCCACTGGTGACATTGCATGTGTGTTATTTTCTGGATCCACATTGATCACTAGACATATTGCATGTTTTTCTTTTCCTAATCCACATTGATCCACTAGAGTCATTGCTCGTGTGTTGGTTTCCTAAACAAAATGGATTCACCAGATTCATTGCAGGTGTGTTATTTTCCTAAACCATATGGATCCACTGGTGACATTTCATGTGTGTTCTTTTCCTAAACCACATGGATCCACTAGTGGCATTGCATGTGTGTTCTTTTCCTAAACCACATGGATCCACTGGTGACATTGCATGTGTGTTATTTTCCTAATCCACATTGATGCATTGGAGACATTGCATGTGTGTTCTTTTTCTAAACCACATTGATCCACTAGATTCATTGCTTGTGTGTTTTTCCTAAACCACATGGATCCACTGGAGTCATTGCATGTGTGTTATTTTCCTAAACCAGATGGATCCACTAGTGACATTTCATGTGTGTTATTTTCCTAAACCACATGGATCCACTGGAGTCATTGCATGTGTGTTCTTTTCCTAAACCACATGGGTCCACTAGTGACATTGCATGTGTTTTCCCCGACCACATTGATCCACTGGTGTCATTGCATGTGTGTTATTTTCCTAAACCACATGGATCAACTGGAGTCATTGCATGTATGTTCTTTTCCTAAACCACATTGATCCACCAAAGTCATTGCATGTGTGTTATTTCGTAAACCACATTGATCCACTGGTGACATTGCATGTGTGTTCTTTTCCTAAACCCCATTGATCCACTAGAGTCACTACATGTGTGTTCTTTTCCTAAACTACATTGATCCACTAGAGTTATTTCATGTGTGTTCTTTTCCTAAAACACATTGATCCACATGAGTCACTTCTTGATTGTTCTTTTCCTAAACCACATGGATCCACTAGTGACATTTCATGTGTGTTCTTTTCCTAAACTAAATGGAACCACTAGTGACATTGCATGTGTGTGATTTTCCTAATCCACATTGATGCATTGGAGACATTGAATGTGTGTTATTTTTCTAAGCCACATTGATCCACTAGAGTCATTGCGTGTGTGTATTTCCTGAACCACATGGCTCCACTAGAGTCATTGCATGTGTGTTATTTTCCTAAACCACATGGATCTACTAGTGACATTTCATGTGCGTTATCTTCCTAAACCACATGGATCCACTGGAGTCATTGCATGTGTGTTATTTTCCTAAACCACATGGGTCCACTGGTGACATTGCATGTGTTTTTTCCCCAAACACATTGATCCACTTGTGACATTGCATGTGTGTTTCTTTCCTAAACCACATGGATCCACTTGAGTCATTGTATGTGCGTTCTTTTCCTAAACCACATTGATCCACTAGTGACATTTCATGTGTGTTCTTTTCCTAAACCACATGGATCCTCTAGAGTCACTGCATGTGTGTTCTTTTCCTAAACCACATTGATCCACTAGAGTCATTGCATGTGTGTTGTTTTCCTGAACCACATGGATCCACTAGAGTCACTACATTTGTGTTATTTTCCTAAACCACATTGATCCACTGGTGATATTGCATGTGTGATATTTTCCTAAACAAAAGGGATCCACTAGTGACATTTCATGTGTGTTCTTTTCCTAAACCACATGGATCCACTAGTGACATTTCATGTGTGTTCTTTTCCTAAGCCACATTGATCCACTGGAGTCCTTGGATGTGTTTTATTCCCGAACCACATGGATCCACTAGACTCACTGCATGTGTGTTCTTTTCCTAAACCAAATTGATCCACTAGAATAATTGCATGTGTGTTACTTTCCTACACCACATTGATCCACTAGAATCATTGCATGTGTGTTCTTTTATTAAACCACATGGATCCACTAGTGACATTTCATGTGTGTTGTTTTCCTAAACCACATGGATGTAGTGGAATCACTGTATGTGTGTTCTTTTACTAAACCACATTGATCCGCTGGTGACATTTCATGTGTGTTCTTTTCCTAAGCCACATTGACCCACTGGAGTCCTTTCATGTGTTTTATTCCCGAACCACATGGATCCACTAGACTCACTGCATATGTGTTCTTTTCCTAAACCAAATTGATCCACTAGAATAATTGCATGTGTGTTACTTTCCTACACCACATTGATCCATTTGAATCATTGCATGTGTGTTCTTTTATTAAACCACATGGATCCACTAGTGACATTTCATGTGTGTTGTTTTCCTAAACCACATGGATGTAGTGGAATCACTGTATGTGTGTTCTTTTACTAAACCACATTGATCCACTAGTGATATTGCATGTGTTATTTTCCTAAACCACATTTATACACTAGAATCCTTGCATGTGTGTTTTACTCCTGAACCACATGGATCCACTGGACTCACTGCATCTGTGTTGTTTTCCTAAACCACAGTGACATTGCATGTGTGTTATTTTCCTAAACAACATGGATCCACTCATGACACTGCATGTGTGTTCTTTTACTAAACCACATTGATCCACTAGAGTCATTGCATGTGTGTTCTTTTCCTAAACCACATGGATCCACTTGTGACATTGCATGTGTGTTCTTTTCCTAAACCACATTGATCCACTAGAGTCATTGCATTTGTGTTCTTTTCCTAAACCACATGGTTCCACTAGTGACACTTCATGTGTGTTCTGTGGGGCCCCCGGATTAATCATCCGAGAAATCCCTGTTATGCATACACCATGTTCCCATGATCAGTGAGCCGTGGAACATAACCGACAAGTATCATTACAACATCCGAGACATACTGAATTACAAGACTTACATAAATGCCATTATGGCTACATCAATAATCATCAGCGGAACTTCATCAAGCGTAGAGCCCGATCCATGCCTTAACCTACAGGCAACTGACTAGGAGAACGTCCTAGCTCACATAGTCATCCATTTCACCTTCTTCTTAATATCTGACCAACTTAATAGCTAGGGATAATGCCAGTGAGTACTTTGAATATACTCGCAAACCACCTTAAGATAACAGTAATAACAAGAAGATATGCATTATTGCTGTGGTAGTAGGAGGGCTCCAAGAGAGGTTCTTTTCTCAAATAGTTTCTCTTGTAGATATAGCATCTACATATCTTTGTTGAAATTTTTTTGTGAACTATTTTGGAAACCATTTTGAAACATTTTGGAAAAATATTAGGACTGGGTCACCCATTTGCTCCTTTCTTTCGGTCGTCCCACGACCAAACTCCTTCTGAAAGTGCATGTGTGCCCCCATGTGTGGTTTTGGTAAATAATGACAATCTTTATGGACTTATGTTTGCATTGAGCTTTACCTGTAGGATTTGTCCATAGGCAATGCTTGAACCATATGTTGACTTCAAGGTTGGGAGAAGAAGAAAGTAAAGAAAATTAAGTGTTGACCAAGGTTTCAATGAGTGATCCGGAGATTGGTCAAGTGAGAGTTGATCCTATAGTAAGTGTGTCTTGAAGACTAAAGTTGGAGCGATATCTCTTATGTACCTTCAAGACACCAACATAATAAAGAAATAAGAAATTATGTGCAAGTTCAAGATGAGCCATCTCGAAGAGATCATTTTCTTGAAGATTGCCATCCTATGGTGATCATGGATATGAGAAGATGGTATGCCCAAAAGAGAAGCTATACCATAGTGGAGTATGGGGAGAAATTTGCAAGTCTTCACCAAGCTAGCGCAATCAAGAATGGTGTTCCATCTTGAGGTGGACAAGATCGCTACCTTCAAGCTCAATTGGAATATGCTCAAGGCAAAGGTATTTTCTTGATAGGGTTTCTTTCTTACCGGTCTCATGGTGTTAGTTGGGGAGACCGGTTTATAGGATAGATAGCCGTACTATCAAGAGGGGCTCTCAAGTGAGTAACTTGATCATATCATTCAGAGAGAGCGCAAATCTTTGCATACTTGGCATCATATTTCTTGGTTGTTATTTGGATCTTATCCATGTGAGGTTCTTGAGCTTGTGGTAGTATTCATAACAAGCTCTAGTTCATCCAAAACGGATTTCATATGCATTCCCTATTGCGCTTTCGATATTGGAGGTTTTACCGGTTTGTCTTTTAGAGATTGGTAAAACCTTACATTATTTGGTTCTTATCCATGAGAGTATTTAGATCTTGTGTTAACCTTCATGACAAGCCCAAGTTCATCGAAAACGGATTTCGTATACATTCTCTATTGCGTTTTCGATGTTGGAGGTTTTACCGGTTCGTCTTTTTGAGAGAGGTCAAACCTTTCGTCATTTGGTTCTATCCTCTGCTTCTAGACTATGATATTTCTCTCCATGATCTTGTAGAGTTTGTTGTCCTCTTTAAACCGAGCCCGAGATCATCAAAATTGGAGTCCCGATGCAAAAGTTATGGTTGTTTTCGTATTGGTCTTTCTGCCAGTTTTGTTAAGACCGGAGATTCTGGACTAAATCTCCAGTCCATCTCCGGACCGCGTACTGATTGTCCCCCAGTTTGACCCCGTTTGGCCTGGGTACACCGGAGACTCCGGTCCCAGTCCAGAGACTCCGGACCGGGCGATTCCTGGGCCTAACGGTTGGATTTATAGGGACCAATTTAAGGGGCCCTTCTTCCCTAATGGTTCCCTAACCTTCCTTGCAAGTTCTCCCCTCCATTGCTGACCTTCTTGAGCTTGCTATCCTTCAATCCCTCCATTGAATATTGCATATTCTTGAGGGATTTGAAAGAGGAGATCTAGATCCACAACCCCACCAATCAATCTCTCCTCTAAGTGAGGGGAACATCTTGGGATCTAGATCTTGGAGTCTTTTGTGGATTTCCTCCATTGTTCTTCCTCTCTTATTCCCCCATAAGGTTTTGTAGCTTTGGTGGAATTTGGGAGAGAAGGACTTGAGCACTTTGTGTGTTCTTTCCATTGCATTTGGTGCATCTGTTTGAGTTCTCGGTGAGGATTCAATTCAGTGAAAGGTGAGAAGCTTTTTACTCTTGGGTTCATTGGAACCCTAGATGGTTTGGTTGTTTTGCAGGTTTGTGGATTTCTTGGGGCCTCCAATTAAGTTGTGGAGCTTTCTCCAAGCTTGTTTGTTGGGAGCCTCCAATTGAGTTGTGGAGAAGTTCCCCAACATTGTGAGAGGTTCCGGATTGCCACCGACAAGTGCACCGATAGTGGAAGTGTGCATCGATCCTGTTGGGGTGAGATTCACAGGAGAACAAGGGAGGCCTTTTGTGGCATTGGTCGTTTGATATCACCCCCTCTCCAAACAAGACGTACTCCATGTTGGGAGGAACTCGGTAAAATATCATCGTCTCTACGTGCCTCGGTTATCTCTATACCCGAGCTCTTACTAATGCACTTTACTTTGTGATAGCCTTCGTGCTTGAAGTATACATCTAGCTATCACATAGTTGGTTGTCTTGCTTAGCATAAGTCATTGGTGCAAATAGGTGAACCCTAGTTGTTCTAGGTTTTGTGCTTAACAAAGTAAACGCTAGTTTATTTCCGCCTTTGTGGAGCTACTCTCGGAAAAGTTTTTAACCGCCTATTCACCCCCCTCTAGGCGGCATCGGTATCCTTTCAATTGGTATCAGAGCCTGGTCTCTCATTTTAGGCTTCACCGCCTTGAGAGTAAAGATGTCTACTAGGGGATTTGTGCGCAATGACATGTTCATATTCAATGGCACAAATTATGATATATAGAAAACTCGTATGCTTATTCATTTTCGGGGCATGGACCCAAATTTGGAGCGTATTGTAGATATAGGTTTTTCTCCTCCTATGAATTTCGAAAATCTATCTTGTGAGGATGAGAAAAACTTATATCTCGATGCTCAACCCTCTAATGTGTTTGTTAATGCTCTGAGCTATGTAGTTACTTCTTCAATCATACCTTTTTGGAGCGCTCATGAGTTATGGACAAAACTTCAAGATAAATATGATGTGTCCAACATTATTGAGGATGATTGTATTGCTTCCACTTCCGGCCGTGATGAGTTCTCATCTTCTTCCACTTCACCAAAGTGTGACAAGACACAAGGTAATGATATGGTGAGTGGTGATGAATATTGCAATGTTGATAGTAAGCTTACTCTTGATGATCAATCATCTCTATCTCATTGCAATGCTTCATCTTTGGACATGAACACGTCTAGCAATATATATAATTTACATGCTAGTGTTGATAGTCCTTGCATATCATGTATAAATTGCCTCAATAGATCTCATGATGATATGCTCTCTTTGCCTTGTTTCAATAATATAAATGCTTATATTTCCTCTAGTTGTTGTGTATCTAACAATATAGAGGCAACCGAAGATTCTATTGGCAAAGACGCGATTTTGAATGGAGCTTCAAGTAATTCTTCATCATCATCATCTCACGGTTCCCACCTATGCCTTATGGCTCGGGATTCAAAGGTAACTCCTACATTGGAACCCAATACCTCTTGTGATGATGAGGATGAGGATAATGAGGAAAAAGAGACTAATGTTGATGATTTATATGAAAAGGGTGAGATGGTTTATCATGCTCTTGTTAAGGATAATATTTCTTGCTCTAACTTCATTGAAATCTTGGACTTTGCTATTAAGATCAAAGAACACATTGATAAGTTAGAAGCAAAAACTGAGGATCATGAGAACACCATTGATAAAATGAGTAGCTTTGAGCGTGAGTATGCTAATCAAATTGCACATCTAAATGAATCTCTTGAAGAGGAACAAACCACTAAGGAATCTCTTGAGGAGACTTTTGCTCTAGAGTTGTCTAGAGTGAATTAATCTCGTGATAGAGATCTTGAGGTGTCAAGTGATCTTAAAATTCAAAATGTTGGGATTGAAGTTTCTTATGCTAAACTTGTTGAGGATTTTAAGCAACTTGAAAATGGCTCTCGGGTTGTTAAGAGGGAGCTCATCAAACTCACCGAGTCGCATGAGCAACTTAAAGCTTTATATTCTAAAGAGCTTGCCAAGTTGCCCTCACCGCTTGCTAATAATGATGATGCTTGTGCTACTAACTCTATTTCTTGTGAAGCATCTATTTTGAAGGAGAATGTTGAGCTAAAGGCTCAACTTGCTTTGCTAACTAGGAACTATGGGAAATTAGAAGAAAGTCATGTCAAGCTCTCAAGCTCGCATGAGGATCTTCTAGTCCCCCATGGTAGGCTAAAGTTAGCTCATGATGCCATCTTGTCAAAGGTAACATCTAGTGGGCCTCATGTGGACAATAGCACTATATCTACTCCAAATGTTATATTGCCATGTGCTAGTCCTTGTAATTCATCCTCTCACAACCATGATATATCTCGTGAGCAATTACATTCCATGCCTTGTTGCTCTAACAATGTAGCATCTACTTCCTCTAGTACTTTTGTTGAAACTAACCATGTAGAGGAAATCAAAGATCTCAAGGCTCAAGTCACTTCTTTGAAGAATTAATTGAAAAAGGGTCATCAAGGGAAAGCCGCACTCAACAAAATCTTGAGTGTGCAAAAATCCCCCAATGACAAGTGTGGGATTGGATTCAACTCAAATGTCAAGAACAAGTCCACTATCAATTTGAAGCACAAGGACAACGAGAAGAATAGACAAGATCAAGTCAAGAATCTGGCCAACATTGTTTGCTTCAAGTGCAAGGAAGAAGGTCATCATGTTATATCTTGCCCATTGAAGAAGAATCCTCTGAGTGTGAAGGAAAAAGGGAAGCGGCCTCAAGCTCCACCTCAAGTCATTTACGGGCCTCTTCCTAAGAGGAATACTCGAGCTCTTCCTCGAGTTGTGGCCTCACCTAAGAAGAAAGATGGCAAGAGAAGAACTTGCTACATATGTCGTGAGAAGGGGCATATTTCTTCTTCATGCACCATTGGTAACTCCTCATCCAACCCTATCATAATTGATGATGCTTATCCTCTTCATAAGGATGAGGCTGGCAATATGTTTGCCAAATTTGTTGGTGCTCAATGTGGGTTGAAGAAAAGAACCATTTAGGTTGCCAAGCCTATTGTGACTAAATTCTTAGGAACCAACTTGGTTGGGGACCAACAAGCCAAAACTTGATCAATAAGTGTGTTTGGAGAGCATTGGAGGTTTGGCTACATTATGAAGAATTGAGGGATCTTCATCATTTATTCTTGTTATGTCAAGCCATTTGGATTATCATGCTTCTATCATATATCCAATGTTCCTCCTTGCGGTAACATGTGCTTAACTCATATACATTTAAAGTTACTCGCCCCCTTATGCATGTGTTAGTTTTGTACCTTGCATGTGTTTTGTATATGTTGTGCTTCCTACTTGCTTAACTTGATAAATCAAGCTTGTGTATGTTGGTTTGCACACCATGTATGTGTTTTATGTTTGAGCCTATTGCATCTTGTTCATATCTTAATTGGCTCTTGCGGGAGATTAATGGACTAAAATGTGTCTACATGAGGAATACCACTTAGTATGCATATTGCAAGTTTATCTAGTCTCTATGTGGTATGTCTTTCTCATGAGAAATTGAAGTTCCACAATGTTCATTAATCATCTCTATTTGGATGTTTTTACCTCATGTTGAGTATTCTTGGTTTATCACATTATGGGGGAGTCATATGCTTTGTGCATATTACAAACCTATAAAATGTGGACATTTGAGGTAGTGTCACTTAGAATTGATATTGATAATTATCTAGCTCCTAAGTGGCACATTTAGCTCAAACAAGTTCCAATTCCCTTGGATTTATTTTATTGCTCCTCTTTTGGATCTTGTTTGTGAGAGTTTTCTTGGTATGTGTTTCCCCATATTTGGACCTCCATATCCTCCATGGAAAACATTTGCTTCAAGTTACTTTAATCTTTTATGAGCTATCAAGAATCTCTATCTATGCATCAAGCTTAATTTTTATATTTTGTCATATGCTTACTGTTGTGAATATGATCATGATATCCTTGAAAACTACCTTGGGAAATGTTTCCCCATAATTCTTGTCATTGGACAAGTGGTACTCCATATATGGTAGAATTTATTGATCATATTCATTTTGGCCTTGGCATTAATTTTGTTCTACCTCTTTCCAACAAAATGTTTTGTGTTTTGTCCTAAGCTTTCCTTGCCTCTTGTGGATCTTCTCATTTTTTGTATCCCCATGTGTTTTATTTAATGTAGGTACTAGTGATGATCCCATTTGTGTGCATTTTGCATTCAAAAGGAAAATCCTACATAATGCACTATCCATGGGGGAGCTCTCCTATATTATTTAGAACACTCATATTTATGCTTCTTGTTTTGTTCCATATCATGTTTTATTAGCTTGGAAGTTTGATCTTTTCTTTTGGTACTTTGTGCCATCATGAAAAGTGTAGAGAGTTTGGTTTGTGTGTTGGAACCTTGCTTTTTGGGAGTTGGTTTTGTCTCATTCCTTGTTACTTGTTTGATCCTTTGGGATGAGATAAATCGTTGAGCATTGGTGTTTTTGTCTATCTTTTTCTCTTTGGCTATTGCCTTGTTCATTTGTTTAATTTGTGTCCTTTCATGTGTTGATTTGGCTCTTTGATACAATATGGACACCCTTTTGTCGTGTCACACTCTTGTGTGCGACTTCTTGGTTTACTCGGTGTTTTTGTTCAAATTGTATCTCCTTTTTGGTTCTTGAAATCTTGTGCATGCATATTTACTACATGTTCTATATTATGACATGCTTTGTTTCTTGATCCAATATATAGGGGATTCTCCACCAAATCCTATAGGCTAAGATGTGCATGAAATTCAATTTCATATCAATATGCACATATTTATGTGGAGTCGCTCCTATGTATTGTAGTTTATCTAACTATTTTGGACCCAATGAGTTTTGGGACCATTGTGTACTTGAATGTGTTATAGGTACATTGGAGATTCATTGGATGCTTTTCAATATTAAGAAGATGTGGGGACTAAATGATAATTGGAGTCAATCTAGGATGATCAAAAACCTCATATCTACTTCATCCTACCAATGGTATCTCAGTAACAAGTATCCCTCTCATGCATACTTTTCTAGCACCCAACCTTTGTGGTTGCATCATGGCATGATTTCCTTCAGTTGCTTTTATTGTGGTTCTTGCAAGATTTTATTGTATCATCCTTATTGTTATTTGAGTAAGTTGAGATGAAAGCATATTTTGGGGAGTATATAAAATTCATGTTTATGATTAACCAATCCCACATATGCCAATCTAGCAATTCTATTGCCAATCATTTCCTCAACTTCTCTCATGTGCAATATGGATGAATTTGCAAGGTTTATTTGTTCTTTATGATACTTGTTTCTTTTTCCAATGCATTCAAACTATATCTTGTTCCCTTGTGATAGTTTTGATGTATTCGTTGGTGTTTGAAGGTCATTGATGATCAATAAGATAAATTTGAGCCTTTGGCCATGCTTTCTAGCAAAAATCTTACTAGCATTATCTATGACTTTCTTTTCAATATCTTGTTCATTCTTGAGTATCCATTTTGTGTGTACATGTTTCTTTGTGGATGTATATCTTGGTGATTGTTGTCTATCTAGAAACTTATACACATGATTATGGCTAAATCTCTAGTTGATATCCTTTTGCTTTGGAGTCTACACCTTGTGCTCCTTTTTATTCTTTGGTGGCTCCAAAAGTTTTGCTTTGAGTGCTTGACCTTTAAGCTGCATCTTTTGGCACTCATTGGTATTAAGAAAGTTGACCTCTCTTGCATTTGTGCTGTTATGTAAGTTTGGGGGAGCAAGGATACCATGTTTATGCACTTTGCATTCAAAAGAATTATTATATTTGGTGCATAAACCTTGGGGAGCTTTCATAATTTACCTAAGAACACACATTTGCCTTTTTGTTCTTGTTTGGTGTTTTGTTTGATTATGGGAAGTTAGGTTTCCATAATTGTGCACTTTGTTGTGCATGAACCTTAGGGAGCTTCCTATTTTGATCTAAACACTCATTTGCTCTCATCATACTATCTTCGATCTTGCTCATGCTCTTGGTTTAAATGATATAGAGGGAATGAGGATGCCATGTTTGTGCATATTGTATTCAAATGCAAAATTATAATTTGCGCACAAACCTTGGGTAGTCTCCTCATATTATTTAGATCACTCTCTGTGAGACCATGTTGCATTTGTCTGGGGCTTAGAATAGATAGTCTTAAAAAAGACCAGAGTGACACCCCCGCCCAGGAGTGGATGGGTGTCAATCTCAGCGTCATTCCCTTAATAGGATATCTAGACTGGCCCCACGCATCAACACTAGTCTTTTCTCGGGCACTTTGTTCTCACTGCACACCCGCTACTCACTTTGGCCGGTCACCCATCCTAGAATTTCTAGGCCAAGCACGCTTAACCTTAGAGTTGTTTTCAATGAGCTCCTAAAAGTAGTTGCAACTTGTTGGTATGAGTATTCTATCAATCCTATTAAGCCATGTGCCTCTCACATACACCCACCTTTATAAGATCGATGCCCTCATCGATCAAGCACACCCCAGAACGCTCCTCTGGCACGCTCTCAGGCCTAGTGCCTAAGACATGTGCCATGCCGTGTCCACTCCGGGCCACACGCGCCATGCTCCACATGTCCCGCCACCGACCCGCACACACCCGTGTAATCGCATGGGTCGGCTCTGATACCACTTGTAACACCCCGTCCACTCTTGGGCCCGGGTGTCATTTGGTAGCTTAATAGGATATCTAGATCGCCACAGCACCAACACTAGTCTTTTTTCACAAGACTTTGTCCTCACTGCAAGCACCTTGCTACCACTTCCCGCCGGTTACCCATCCTAGAATTGCTCTAGGCCAAGCACGCTTAACCTTAGAGTTCTTGTCGAATGAGTTTCTAGAAAAGAAGTTGCAACTTGTTGGTATGAGTATTCTATCAATCCTATTAAGCCATGTGCCTGGTCTCACACTCTCTTTTCAATCTTATCATAATATCTATGTTTCTTTTGGTATCTTCCTTTTGTGAAGTGCTTCTTTCGATCTTTTGATTGCTTGCTTCATTCGTTGATGCTTATTCACCATTTTATTTCTTTGCAATCTTTGGATCCTCAGTTTAGTTTGATTTCCTCATGGTATTCATCATTGGATACATGCATTTTATTGCACTCATATTATGAGAAATGCACATCATATGGAGGAACTCTCACTAAATTGGCCTTCTAAAGTTTTTCACCCATTTCGGCAATCGATGCCAATGGGGGGAGAAGTTTTATAGGGTTTTAGGGAATTTGTTTGTGTGTTGTGAGTTTTGTACTTAAACATTTACCTCGTGTGCTTCGCATCTTAGCGTGTTGCTTTGCATGTTGAATATATCGAGGAAACTCCACCACCGGTAATGGTTGGCAATATATGCAATGAAATTCAAGTTCATCCACACGTGCATAGATTGTGGGGGAGTTTGCTCTATATTGTGGTTGTACTAACATCACATACTTATGTAGTATTTGATGTTAGCACAAATTTTTGTTTAGTTAATTCCTTATATAAACCCACTCAAAGGGATTGTCATCAATTACCAAAATGGGGGAGATTGAAAGTGCATGTGTGCCCCCATGTGTGGTTTTGGTAAATAATGACAATCTTTATGGACTTATGTTTGCATTAAGTTTTACCTATAGGATTTGTCCATAGGCAATGCTTGAACCATATGTTGACTTCAAGGTTGGGAGAAGAAGAAAGTAAAGAAAATTTAGTGTTGACCAAGGTTTCAATGAGTGATCCAGAGATTGGTCAAGTGAGAGTTGATCCTATAGTAAGTGTGTCTTGAAGACTAAAGTTGGAGTGATATCTCTTATGTACCTTCAAGACACCAACATAATAAAGAAAGAATAAATGATGTGCCAGTTCAAGATGAGCCATCTCGAAGAGATCATTTGATTGAAGATTGCCATCCTATGGTGATTATGGATATGAGAAGATGGTATGCCCAAAAGAGAAGCTCTACCATAGTGGAGTATGGGGAGCAATTTGCAAGTCTTCACCAAGCTAGCCCACTCAAGAAAGTTGTTCCATCTTGAGGTGGACAAGATCGCTACCGTCAAGTTCAATTGAAATATGCTCAAGGCAAAGTTATGTTCTTGATAGGGTTTCTTTCTTACGAGTCTCATGGTGTTAGTTGGGGAGACCGGTTTATAGGATAGATAGTCGTACTATCAAGAGGGGCTCTCAAGTGAGTAACTTGATCATATCATTCGGAGAGAGATCAAACCTTTGCATACTTGGCATCATCTTTCTTGGTTGTTATTTGGATCTTATCCATGTGAGGTTCTTGAGCTTGTGGTAATATTCATAACAAGCTCTGTCATCGGATTGATGACAAGTACGCCATGAGGGGGTCCTCAATGCGTGCGGAAGAGAGGGGGGTGAGACGTACGGTATTCCGGGACGGTGAGCACACAAGTTTACCCAGGTTCGAATCCGCCGGCTTTGGACGGATCCTACTCCTGCTAGCAATCCACTAATACGGCAGAGCCAGAATATGGTTTACAAGGGTTTCGCTTGTGCGAGTTGAGGGTCTAAAGTATTGGGTGTTATTTGGTGTCCTAAAGGCTCTCCCTAGGACGTCTTATATAGATATCCGGCCTAGGGTTTACAGGAGAGATCAATCCGGCTACAACTAAGAGTCTGTTACAGAGTACATCTTGAACTACAAGTAACATTATGGGCCTAAGTCGGTAAGTCTTCTGGGCGTTCCCGTAGCCGGATTGAACTCCGTCTTCTCTCCCTGACTAGGCCGCCCGTGAAGCAAAGCTCTAACCCGAAGTGGGCCACCCTGGTCAGTGAGGAACTATGAGGATACCCGGAAAGTATATCCCCAACAGCAGCCCCCGGAGGCCTCCAAGATCCAAAGTCGGATTTTACCATCGTCTAGCTTGATCTTCGTCTTGCAGAATCTTGAAGGGTTCCTGAAACTTCACAACAAAAAGATACGATCCGGGTCTTAAAAATAAGTGGGACCTTGCAATTGGTTACTTGGATTTTCCAGCTCGCTTTTAAACTAAGCCAAAATTTGGTCTCTAACGCCACCTGACACAAGCATGGTCAAGTCACGTCATCTGACAGACGTTTCGTCAGCAAGACCATTTGGTGGGTCCGCGGTCCGCGGAACCAAGGCACCGTTTCAATGCGTGCGTGGAGATCGAGGCGACGCAATCATCACGCGGGCCCTTCCTAGTTCTTTCCACGACGCGCGGCGGTTACACTGTAGTGTTTGCACGAATCTTAGCGCAGGTAGGTGGATATAAGGGGCTCGGATTCCTTCTTCTCCTTTCCACCAGTCCCTTGCCGTTCCTTTCCTCCCAATCCTCCTGCGTGCACAGAGCCTCCTCGTTCTCCCTCCACAATGCTCCTAGCGCCGCCCCTTTGAGGTCACCCTTCCACCGGAGAAAATGGCTTCATCTTCTTCCTCCAGTTTGGCGGTGGCAGCAGCGGCGGCGAAGGCGGAAGCATCAGAAGAGAAAGAAAGCCATAGGGGAATCTGGATCCCCTGCGCTCTCGACGAAGCAGGCCTCAAGAACATGGAGAAGGAGGGGCTCCTCGCCACCGGCAACTGGCGGAGCAGCTCCGGCAAGACCATCCCCAATCCACACGAGGGCGAGCGCGTCCACTTCGGCACCCATCTAGACCGAGGTTTGTCCTTTCCTCCCTCGGATTTCTTCTCCGAGGTGATTGACCACTATGGAGTTCAACTCCACAATCTTCCTCCCAACTCCATTCTAGAGATGAGCGCGTATGCTGCGCTTTGCGAGGGCTTTCTCGGCATTAGGCCGAGTTTGCTTCTCTTCCGGTTTTACTTTCATGTCCGGAGGAATTCCATCACTGCCGGTGTTCCTTACATCACCGGCACCATTAGCTTTTCTCTTAGACGAGACCGGGCATATCCCAAAATTTCTGCCAGTGACTCGGTCAACCAATGGCCAGCCACGTTTTTCTATCATCGGGATATTCCGGCTCCCGGCAAAGCTACTGCTTTTCCGGCTTTTGTCGACGGAGCCGCCACGGCCCAACCTTCCTGGGATGAGGCTGCTCCGGCTCTCACAGATGATCTGATCCTCGCTAAGAGGCGAATCGAATATCTGATCAAGCACAATGGTCTGAAGGGATCCGACTTGGTCCATTGCTGGGTCTCATGCCGGATCCAGCCACTTCGGTACCACGGGGATAGACTGATGCATTCCGTCACGTCTTCCCTGACCGACTCCCTCCGCATCATCCCCCAAGCCTACACCACTCAGGGCTACATAACCCAGATCAAGTGGATGATCAAGGAGCGGATCGAGAGGAGGATTCCGGAGGTTTCTCTGGATATGCACACGGCAGAAAACCCCGTGGTTCCGGTAAGCTTTTATCATCACATCTTTTATGTGTTTCTATCTTCGAGGTACATTGCAATGCTGATACGTTTTCTTGTTTTCAGCTTTCTGACATCCCCGAGTCAGAACTTGCTCCGCTCGAAGGATACCTTCCGGAGTTCTCTTAGGAGGTGGAAGTGGTTCCACTGCCAGATCTTGCGCTCAAGAAGCGCAAAGCTCTGACAATAGCAGTTGGCACAAAGGAGGTGCCAGTCGTGAAGAGGTAACCTTCTGTCACAACTTTTCCGCCTTTGTTGTTTACTCAAGTTTCTTTCCGAGATGTAATGTTTCCGACTTTACTACTCTCTCAAAGCAAAATCAATCATCAAGGGCAAGGGGAAGGGGACTTCTTCGAAGCCCTTGCGCCAGACGAAGCTTACAGTAGCTTCCCCTACCGTGGCTCCTCCGACTCCGGTCCCTCAACCTTATGCAACTCCGGCGATCATCCCTTCTCTGGTGATTGCAGAAGATCTGGCTCCTCAAGCGGAGCCGACGATCCTTGGGTCGCATACTGATGTCACCACCAGTGCGTCAGCTCAAGATAAGGGTGAACCCTCTTCGGGTAATGATCCCTCGGCTGAAATCTTCACCGACAACCTCCTCAACAATCCGGGTCTTGCCAAATTTGGCCTGACCCGGAAATCAGAGGGATCCAGCCGCCAGAAAGTCCTGGACAAAAGCCATTTATCCCCCGAAGAGGAGGCGCAAGAAGCAGAGGACGTCAAGTTCTCCGACCTTCTTACTCAAGTCCGCCTTCGCGACGAGAGGATCAGGACTGGCGAGCTTCCAACAGCTCCAGTGATCCCTTTTACTCTCGCCGAGAAGGTGGTAGCTGATGTGAACGCGGTTTTAGACAAACTCACCCGCGAGCAATATGTAAGTCGGAATTCCAACTCTTGTTTCTACATTATGTTATATCATATCCTCTAGCCCCCAAGCATAAAGTAGGATATAGAATCCGAGTTTATGCTTTCATTAGGATGCCAAAGAACGAACTAGTGTAGCCCCCAAGGCTCGTGCTGATATTTAGTAAAAATATTAGCCCGAGTCTTAAGTAGCTTTCTGACTTTGGGTATTCTGACTTACAGAAAGTATGTTCCTATAACCAGGAATTATTGTCCAATGTCTGTAATAAGCGGAGAGAGATCAAAGATCTCCGACTTAAAAATGTTGAGCTCAAGGTAGCCAAGGACGAAGCCGAAGGTAAACATTTCGAAATTCAGACCTTGCCTTTTGCTTTTTAATGTCGAATTTTTCTGAACTGTTGTTCTTTTTTGACTTACAACGTTGGTGAAACAATCCATCGCTATGATTGAAGAGGCCGAGAACCTCAAGACCTTGGTGGTGGCGAACAAAGGACTTCGCCAAGAGCTAGAAAAGCTCAAGGTGGATCATGAAACGAGCATAGCTCAAGTCCTGGAATCCTCCTCCATGGCCCTTTGAAGCGCGATCGCAAGATTGCCGCTCAAGATAAAGTTATCTCAGACCTCAAGAATGAGGTTGACAGAGAGAAGGATATCTCCCAAGCACTCCGGGCTGAACTCCAGAGTCTTCGGGAGGAGAAACCCAAGATTGACGACGTCATTCTTGGTAAGTTCCATCTATCTGACTTATCATTTCCTCGATTTTTATCAATGTCGGTTTTTCCTTATCTTCATTTTGTGTATAGGTCCTCTGAACTTGACAGACTCCTCCTCGTCCGAGCCCCGCACTCAATGGCTTACCCAAGTCGGTGATCTTCTTCATGACTACCGCCAATCCCTTGAGGATATTGGCGAGTCTCTCAGGATTCTGGACATGCCAAGCATGTCGGACTTCCAGGTGCGGGAGAAGGCCAAGGAGATGTCGCAGCTCGTTAGGGACTGGAACATGTCCTATGCACGGACTGCCGCGCAGAATGCCCTCTCCATGGTCATGAGCCACCATGGAAACATGGAAATATGGAAAGTGACTAAAGGGTACTACAAGGTAGATGAAGGCGGCCAGGAGCAGGACCTTCAAGCCATCATGCACTCCTGCGCCGGATATGGGTGCCACGTAGCTGATCTGACCAGCTACGAGATCCCCTTCTTCACCCGCATGGATACTCCGCCACCTCCTCCAGAAGATGCTGAAGAAGTTTCCGATGATGAACGGACCACCTCGGATCTGGACATCTCCGAACGATATCAAGGCGGAGTGACCAGCGAGCCAGTAGATCCTTCATCTCCTCCTGCATCATAGACCACAATCTTATGTATTATTCTGTGAAAGAACATGATGCGTTTTGTAAATATGAAGTACTATGGCTTTTGCTAGTGCTAAGTTTTTTTATCTATTCAGCACTTTTGTTTTAGACTTTTTGTGTGCTTGAAATGTTTGCATAAGCACCTAGAATTTTTGTCTCTACTTATCGTTTATCTGGCTTTCCGCCTCGTACCTTTCATGAGCCGGCTAAACCTTCAGCCAAAAACTTTGCCGAGCAACGGAGCTCAATTGCTAAACCAGTTTAAACTCGGAAACAAAGCCGGCTTCCAGTACCAACAATTCACTACTCGGAAAATACCCGCATCCAGCAATCAGACAAATAACCTAAGTAAAGACTAGAATTTTTTAGAGTTATACCCGAAGGTAGCAGTTTTAGAGTCGGAAATCTAAACCAGAACGAACATGAGCATAAAGTACTTTCAAGCACTCTAGGATTTTCGACTATGACATGATCATTAGGAAATAAGATGGTAAAAACTTCTTAGGAAAACTTTGAGGTAACCAAAACTTTTACTTCTCATAGAACATGTACATATGTATGATTACAAAGAAGGATAAACTAAGAATAAAAGGGACGTAGCTGAGGAACATTCCATGGTCTGTCTAACTCATCCGGATTTGTACTGCCTCCAGCTCTCTTTCACTTCTTAGTAGCAGGTCTTTCTTTGACTAGCCTCATGTCAGTTAAGTAGTACGATCCATTGTGCAATACTCGATTAACTAAAAAGGGCCCTTCCCATACCGGGGAAAGTTTGTGCTTTCTTTGTTGCACAAGCCAGAGAACCAAATCACCTTTATTAAAAGATCTAGTTCGGACTCTCTGGCTATGATACTTGCGTAACTTCTGCTGATAGGCTGTAGATCTCATTTCAGCAACGACGCGAACTTCTTCGACTAAGTCGAGATCATTTTGTCGAGAAATCTCGGCATCCTCTTCGATATATGCGGCCACTCTAGGAGAAGTATGAATTAAATCACTAGGAAGAACTGCTTCTGCGCCATAGACCAATAAGAAAGGTGTATATCTTGTTGACCTGTTTGGAGTTGTTCGCAAACTCCAAATTGCAGAGGGTAGTTCCTCTGCCCAAGCCCCCGCAACACGTCTCAGTGGTGCTTCAAGTCTTGGTTTCAAGCCTTGTAGAATTAAACCATTTGCTCTTTCGACTTGTCCGTTAACCTATGGATGTGCGACTGATGCAATTTCAAGCCCGATATTTTGCTCATCGCAGAATTCAGCCAGTTCTCCCATAGAAAAGTTACTCCTGTTGTCCGTGATAATGCTATGCGGATAACCATACCGGATCATAACATTCTCGAAAAATCTTTTGGCCGTTGCTCCATCGCAACTAGTGACAGGTTTAGCCTCGATCCACTTTGTGAATTTGTCCACCATCACTAAGAGGTGCGTGAATCCACTTGGTGCTCGTTTAAAAGGTCCTACCATATCAAGCCCCTAGACCGCAAAAGGCCATGTTATAGGTATTGTTCGCAGCTGATCAGCCAGAACATGAGCTTGCTTGGCGTACTTTTGGCAGCCTTTGCATGTCTTGACTAATCGTTCGGCATCTGCCGAAATGTAGCAGAAAAATCCATGTCGAAAAGCTTTTGCCACTAAAGATTTGGCTGCAGCGTGGTGACCACACTCGCCTTCGTGGATTTCTCTTAAGATCTCCACTCCTTCTTCCGGAAATACACAATGCTGAAAAACCCCAGAAACACTCCGTTTATGGAGCTCACCTTTAACAATAGTATAGGATTTTGCTCGTCGGATAATCTGCCGGCTCAGCCCTCGTCTTCGGGTAATTTTCGATCTACCAAGTAATCAAGGTAGGGCTGAGTCCAGCCGGGAATTACAGCCAGGACTGCTATTAAAGGTGAGTCGGATTTGGTCGGATATTCCTCATCTACTCCCTTTATCGAGGGAACTTTGAGGTGCTCTAAAAATGCGCCATCCAGGTCCTCTTTCCGTGCAGAGCCTATTCGTGATAGTGCATCTGCTTCCTCATTTTCTGCTCGAGGGATGTGTTGAACTTCAAACCCTTCGAACGATTTAGATAGATCATCCACGACAGCTTTATATGCTGCCATGTGCTTATTTGCATTACAAATATCCGAGACTTGCTGAGCAACAAGATCCGAATCTCCGTAACACATCAAACGTCGGATGCCAATATCCTTGGCAATCTGGATTCCGTGCAGCAGTGCTTCATACTCGGCAATATTGTTTGTCGCTGTGAAGTGGATCTGCAAAACATATAGTAGTTTATCTCCTTGGGGTGATTTGAGCACCACGCCAGCCCCCGAGCCCCCTCAAGCCTTAGACCCATCAAAAAAGAGGGTCCAGTATTCCGACTCAGGGAGGACCATGTTCTCCTTCATCTCTGTCCAATCAGCAACAAAGTAAGCAAGAATCTGGGATTTGATTGCTGTCCAAGGTTTATACTCAATATCAAAAGCTGAGAGCTCTATGCCCCATTTGGCGACACGTCCTGTGGCATCGCTGTTGTTGATTATGTCTCTCATGGGAGCTTTGCTCACCACGGTAATTGGATGCTCCTGAAAATAGTGTTGTAACTTACGAGATGCTAGGAAAACACCGTAAGCCAACTTTTGATAGTGCGGATATCGCTGTTTTGATTCTGTCAAGACCTCGTTGACAAAATAAGTCGGACGCTGCACCAGGTGCTCCTGATTTTCCTCTGGTCTCTCCACCACCTTAACGATACTAACGCCCTTATTTGTCGCAGCAATATAAAGCAACATCGGTTCCTGAGGTTCCGGCGCTGCAAGGATAGGAGCAGATGAGAGTACTTTCTTCAGGTCCTGTAGTGCAGCTTCAGCTTCATCGGTCCAGAAAAAATCTTTGGTCTTCTTCAGGAGTTTGTATAATGGTGCGGCTCTTTCACCAAGCCGGCTTACAAATCGACTGACCGCAGCAATGCAACCAATTAATCTTTGTACGTCCTTCAGGCGAGTTGGCCAGGAAATATTGAGAATAGCCTTGATCTTGTTGTGGTTCACCTCTATGCCTCTTTGAGACACGATGAAACCTAACAATTTTCCGGCTGGTATTCCAAAGAAGCATTTCTTCGGGTTAAGCATGATGTTGTATTTTCGTATATTGGCGAACGTCTCCTCCAAGTCGGAAATCAATGTTTCCTTCTTTTTGGACATGACCGCGATATCATCCACGTATGCATGTACATTGCGTCCGAGTTGGTCGTGGAGGCAACGCTGCATCGTGCGCTGGTACGGTGTTCTTCAGCCGAAAGGGCATTGTAACAAAACAGAAGGTTCCGAAGGGGTTATGAATGAAGTCTTGACTTTGTCAGATTCCTTCATCCGTATTTGGTGATAGGCGGTATATGCGTCGAGAAAATAGAGGAGTTCCGAGCCTGCCATAGAATCGATAACTTGATGAATTCTAGGTAGAGCGAACGGATCTTTTGAACAAGCCTTGTTCAAGGCAGTATAATCAACACATATCCTTAAATCGGTGGTGTCCTTTTTAGGGACCATTACAGGGTTGGCCGACCAATCAGTATGGATGACCTCTTCTATGAATCCGGCTAACTCGAGCCGCGCTAGTTCCTTAGCTATTGCCTTACGCTTTTCATCACCAAACCATCGTAAGGACTGTTTGACGGGTTTAGCGTTCGGGTTTACATTTAGAGAGTGCTCGGCAAGTTCCCTAGGTACTCCGGCCATGTCAGATGGCTGCCATGCGAAAATATCTTGATTTGCTTGGAGGAACTTGACGAGCGCGCTTTCCTATGCGCTACTTAGGCCTACGCCTATCTGGGTCACCTTGGAGGGGTCGTCATCCTTCAACGGCGTCGTCTTCATCTCTTCTGATGCCTTGAACTTCCGGTTTGGCTTTGTCACCTCCTTCTTCGTCACAGGCATCTCGGACGGATCTATGCTCTTCTTGATCTCCTAGTACTCCTGGGCGTGCAGCACGGCTTCGGCAAAGGTGGCATTTCCATCCTCGCACTCTCGCGCCTTCTTCGGGTCTCCCCTGATGGTGATTACGCCGTTGGGACCTGGAATTTTCATCATATTGTAAATGTAACACGGACGGGCCATAAAAGCCCAGTAAGCCGGACGTCCGAATATAGCATGGTATGTGCTCTTGAACAGGACCACTTCGAAGGAAAGTGCCTCCGTCCGATAATTCTTTGGTGTTCCAAAAGTAACATCCAAAGTGATCTCTCCCAGGGAATTAGCCTGTCTTCTTGGGACAACTCCATGAAAGATCACAGAGCTGTGGTTCAGCTGTGTTTCTGAGATCTTCATCTGGCGTAGCGTTTCGACATAGAGAATATTGATGCTGCTACCACCGTCCATGAGGGTCTTGGAGAAACCATAACCATCAATAAGTGGATTGACGATTAAGGCGTATTTTCTTCGCCTATGTAGCTTAGGCGGATGATCAGCATGGTCAAATGTTATTGCCACTTCCGACCAGTCCAGATACTAAGGGACAGCCGGAACTGTTGCGTTGAGCTCGTGGAGAACTGCTTTCTTGACCTTAGCTGGTTGAGATCCGAGGAAGGTGACGTAAGTGTCCTTCTTGGTGGGAAAAGTTTTCTTCCCTTCCGACTTGGGATTTTAAGCATCGGCTTCCTCCATGTCAGAATCTTCCTTGGTCTCTTTGTCTTTTTCGGGATTTTTCTTTCCCTTCTTCCGCTTAGCTTTGTAGCCCGCGGTATCATCTCTCTTGATGTCGTCGTTAAAACGACATTCAACGTTGGTGTGGGATGAGCCCCCATTTGTGTCCAAATGATGCACACATGGGTTATTGGCGATGTCGGCCCAAGTGTAGGTTTTGCCTGGTTGTTGCTCTCCTCTACCTTGGACCCTTGATGTCCTACGGCCACGCCCGCGGCCTCTGCCACGTCCTCTAGACCCGGAAATAGTAGTGACTACCGCTGTCTCCACGTTGGGTTTTTCTGCCGAGGTATTTTTGCGCTTCTGAGCTTGTTGCTTTGGTTGTTTTGCCGACTGAGGCACAACCAGGGCATTGAGTAATCCCTCTGCATCGTCGTCAGCATCTGCATACTTGCTCGCTGTTTCTATCAATTCTCCCAGATCAGTAACCTTGTCACACTTCAAGCGATGGCGCAGTAAACCAATTGGGAGACCTGCGATGAAAGCTTCAATCGCGGTTTGATCGTTTACTCCTTCGCAAGAGTTCTTGGTGTCAATCCATCGTCCGAGGTAATCCCGGCAAGTTTCTCCGGCTTTCTGGGTGCAACGCTGTAGGTCTCCAACCGTACAGGGCCTCCGATATGTGCCTTCGAAATTCCGAAAGAACGCACTTTATAAATCATACCAGTTGTGGATGGTGTTCGCCAGAATCTCATTGAGCCATGATCGTGCCGTCTTCCTCAGCATGAGTGGGAGAAATCGAGTTGCGACCAGGCTGTTTCCGCCTTTGGCGATGCAGCAAGCTTGGAAGAAATCCTGTAACCAGGTGTCTGGCCGAGCAATGTCGTCGTAGGCTAGAATATGCCTTGAGATAGCAAATCCTTCCGGGAACTTTATAGCTTTGATGCGTGGTCCGAAGCACTTTGGGCCCACGTACACGTCATCGTTTTCGTAGCGCCGAGCCTCTATGTAGGAGTTGATCCTATGCCTTTTGTCGTTCGGGGATAGGGATCGTCCCGAATGCCGGCTGTGGCTACGGTGCCTTGGAGCCGGACTTCGGCTTCTGCCACCACCTCCGCCGCCATGTCCTCCTTAACCTCCGTGGGGGCCGTTGTGATAACTATGTGGTGGACAGGGTGGTGCAGCGGGGTAGTTTCCGGCTGATCGCCGGCCTCCGTCCGGAACGTCATTATTCTGATTCCGGGGAGGGTCTTGACTATGACGAGCCCCCTGCCAGCTTGTACCTGCATGGTTTCCGTCGTTCCATCGTCCATCGTTCCCACCATAGTGAGGCTCAGCCGGACGGTTCTCATGTCTAGGAGGAGGCATTCTCTGACGATCCTCCTCCCGACGTTTCTCTTTATCTTCTCCCCTTTGATCCTTAGATTCTCGTCGGGGAGGACTCGTCGGATTCAGGGCAGCGATGGCATCTTTCTCGGGCGCTGGTGCGACATTGCCCCAACCGCGTGTGGTTTTGTGATGCTGTCTTCAAGATCCGGTTCTCGAATAATTGTCTTCCTGTCGTTCGGGGCGATAATACTGCTCCGGAACGTAATGGGGTCTTACGCCAGCCCATGCTGGATCCAGTCGACATTGGTCAGTGTCTGAGACCAGATTTTGACTTCCGGACAGGGCGACCTTTTGCTGCTCCAGTCCCTTGTTGAGTAGCTTGATACCCAAATGGATCTCCTCTGGTCCTGGATTAGCCGATAGAATTTCTCGGGCTGCCACGGTATTTTGTAATGGTGTTGGGTATACCCACTCTCCGTTGCTATCTTTCCGTGGCTTCCCCATCTCATCTCCAAAAAGGACGTCACGAACACGTGGTAATTGGTTGTCATCTATGTGACGCTTCCGTGTCTTCTGATGCAGACGAGACATGTACTCCTTGTTCTACATGTGTTTCTTCTCCACCTCGATGTTTTTGGCTTCATCGAGGAGTTGTTGACGACGCGCTTCTAGGGCTTGCGCCCTTTCATCCAGCTCATCTGCAGTAAGTTGTGCAACTGTAGGGATAGGTGTGGTTAATGCGGCATCAATGAGTTTACGCGCACCTTCAGTGATCACGTGTCCATCCATCGATGCTTCTTTTTTCAGCTCGTCTGGGATAAGTGCTCTGTCCGAGTCTTCTTTGTATTCCTCAGCAATCACCTCCTCTGTCAGAGGGTCTTTTGCCGGGGTCTTGTTTTTCTTGTTCTTCTTCTTTGCCTTCTTGGTAGCGCCGGTAGCAAAGACGGCTTTTGGTCTATTTCCCGGAGTCAAGCTCTGATCGGTACTTTCGGACATCTGGACTTCGGGAGAGTGTTCCCAGGATCCTTCATCCATGGATTCTCCTTCTTCTGCAACTTTGGAGTTGTACTCCTCTTCATATTCCGCGGAGAACTTTCGGAAATCTGCTGACGTCATCGACTCATTCGAGGATGCGGGTACATCGGCGTTTGTTCCAATTGCCTCCAGCACCGAGTCGGTGTTTTCTCCAGCATCGGCAGAGCCGGATCCGGATCCCATGTATCCGACAAAGTGCGACGCGTGCTTCCTAAGGTACCTGCGGCTTTCGCGATCAGCCATATTGAAACTTTTGATGGTCTCGAGGATTGCATCTGCGCTTTGGCCTTGCAATATCATACTTCGTAGTGTGTACCTTAGGAAGGGCCTGTTTGTTCAGAGCCAGAATCAGTGTCGTTGATATGTCCTCCTGGATTTCGACTTCCACGGGTGGGTCGATCTGGGATTCGGCTCCTCCGGGGAGATCCACTCCAGATTCGACGTTGACCGCTAGGTCTTCTTCAGGTTCGGGTTTCTCCACTATCTCCCAGTGCGGGCTAGGTGGGATTAGGGTTTTCTGAGATCCGGAACTCTACCGCCTCCGCAGACAAAGGGGACCCAGAAAATTCTTCTGCCTCTATCATCACCGCTGGGGTGGGTTGGGCAGGTTCAGCGAAACCGATGTAAACATCGATCTCGCCAAAATACATGATTGTGTAGGCAGTCACAGTCTCCTTTGCCGGAATCCAAGTCTCGTCGAGAACGATGAGAGGGACGTCACTGGCGTAGAGGATGCGACCGACGGCGATGGTCTCGCCGATTCCGATTCTTGCAGATTCCGCTTGGAACGCAGATCCGTAGCTCACTTGCCCCACGGTGAGCGCCAACTGTCGTCGGATCGATGACAAGTAGGCCATGAGGGGGTCCTCGAGGCGTGCGGAAGAGAGGGGGGTGAGATGTACGGTATTCTGGGACGGTGAGCACACAAGTTTACACAGGTTCGAATCCGCCGGCTTTGGACGGATCCTACTCCTGCTAGCAATCGATGTCTGGCGAGCGGAATATGGGTTACAAGGGTTTCGCCTGTGCGAGTTGAGGGTCTCAAGTATTGCGTGTTATCTGGTGCCCTAAAGGCTCTCCCTAGGACGGCTTATATAGATATCCGGCCTAGGGTTTATAGGAGAGATCAATCCGGCTACAACTAAGAGTCTGTTACAGAGTATATCTTGAACTACAAGTAACATTATGGGCCTAAGTTGGTAAGTCTTTTGGTCCTTCCCGTAGCCGGATTGGACTCCGTCTTCTCTCCTCCGGGTAGCCTGTGAAGCAAAGCTCTAACCCGAAGTGGGCCACCCTGGTCAGTGAGGAACTGTGAGGATACCCGGAAAGTATATCCCCAACAAGCTCTAGTTCATCGAAAACGGATTTCATATGCATTCTCTATTGCGCTTTCGATATTGGAGGTTTTACCGGTTTGTCTTTTAGAGATTAGTAAAACCTTACATTATTTGGTTCTTATCCATGAGAGGATTTAGAGCTTGTGTTAACCTTCATGACAAGCCCAAGTTCATCGATAACGGATTTCGTATGCATTCACTATTGCGTTTTCGATGTTGGAGGTTTTACCGGTTCGTCTTTTTGAGAGAGGTCAAACCTCTCGTCATTTGGTTCTATCCTCTGTTTCTGGACTATGATGTTTCTCTGCATGATCTTGTAGAGTTCGTTGTCCTCTTTAAACGGAGCCCAAGATCATTAAAATCGGAGACGTATGCAAAAGTTATGGTTGTTTTTGTATTGGTCTTTTTGCCAGTTTTTGTAAGACCGGATATTCCGGACTAAATCTCCAGTCCATCTACGGACCGCGTACTGATTGTCCCCCAGTTTGACCCCGTTTGGCCTGGGTACACCGGAGACTCCGGTCCCAGTCCGGAGACTCCGGACCGGGCGATTCCTGGGCCTAACGGTTAGATTTCTAGGGACCTATTTAAGGGGCCCTTCTTCCCCAATGGTTCCCTAACCTTCCTTGCGAGTACTCCCCTCCATGGTTGACCTTCTTGAGCTTGCTATCCTTCAATCCCTCCATTTATTCTTGCATATTCTTGAGGGATTTGAAAGAGGAGATCTAGATCCACAACCCCACCAATCAATCTCTCCTCTAAGTGAAGGGAACATCTTGGGATCTAGATCTTGGAGTCTTTTGTAGATTTCCTCCATTGTTCTTCCTCTCTTATTCCCCTATAAGCTTTTATAGCTTTCGTGGAATTTGGGAGAGAAGGACTTGAGCACTTCGTGTGTTCTTGCCATTGCATTTGGTGCATCGGTTTGAGTTCTTGGTAAGGATTCGATTCGGTGAAAGGTGAGAAGCTTTTTACTCTTAGTTTCATTGGAAACCTAGACGGTTTGGTGGTTTTGTAGGTTTGTGGATTTCTTGGTGCCTCCAATTAAGTTGTGGAGGTTTCCCCAAGCTTGTTTGTTGGGAGCCTCCAATTGAGTTGTGGAGAAGTGCCCCAACCTTTTGAGAGGTTCCGGATTGCCACCGACAAGTGGACCGATAGTGGAAGTGTGGATCGATCCTGTTGGGGTGAGATTGACAGGAGAACAAGGGAGGCCTTTTGAGGCGTTGGTGGTTTGATACCACCCCCTCTCCAAACGAGACGTACTCCATGTTGGGAGGAAATATCATCGTCTCTGCGTGCCTCGGTTATCTCTATACCCGAGCTCTTACTTATGCACTTTACTTTGTGATAGCCTTCGTGCTTGAAGTATATATCTAGCTATCACATAGTTGCTTGTCTTGCTTAGCATAAGTCATTGGTGCAAATAGGTGAACCCTAGTTGTTCTAGGTTTTGTGCTTAACAAAGTAAACGCTAGTTTATTACCGTGTTTGTTGAGCTACTCTCGGAAAAGTTTTTAACCGCCTATTCACCCCCCCTCTAGGCGGCATATGTATACTTTCACCTTCCTTTTCCTTCCGACCATCCCATGGTCAAAACCTTTCTCCTTTTCGACCATCCCATGGTCAAAACATTTCCAAAGCCATTTCTTTTCCGAAATCCTTTTTGAAAACAAAACCAGCACCGCTCTACAGCAACCTTCCCAACCGTCCATGACTGCGGACATGGCTATTCGAATAGATTTACACTCTGCAGAGGTTGTACTCTTTACTCACACCATCCGGGTACACTACCCTGATCTACACCGATCGTGGGTCGAGTAACCGATCAAGACACTCCGGATGCCCACTCCAATATAAGTGCCCAAAACCAGGATGTCGGGTACCGAGGACCAACCGTAGCGCATTTTACACTTTACACAGTGGGCGCTTTCAATGAGGGGCTCATAGTAACGCCTGGCTGTCCGCAAACATTTCGTTCCTTCTCTAGGTCGATGTCCCACATGGACCTTTATGGGAGAAGGCCCAGCCTCCAGGGATCGCGATCCCCTGTACTGGTTGCGAGGCAGCTTATACTAGAATAGACAAACGTCAAATCCAGCCCTGTCCCATTCCAGAGTAATGTGGTTGCACAGGGTTAATTGTTCTAGCAAAACTGCAAAGAATCGAGCGCGTTTTCGTAAACCCTTTTTATCCATCTTTCCTTCGGCATTTTGTAAACAAAACCTTTTTCTTTCTCAACATCTCTTGGGAGGTCCCACCTCACCAAGGTTTTATCATAAAACATTTGGTAAAACTTTTTCCGGGGTCATCCCATCCTCTAGCTTTGCTTCGGCTAAATCGGGGTTCTCTAAAGAGTATGGTGTATTGCACCATCTACCATACTAGGGGCAACTAGGTGTCATCAAGGGGGTTGGACTTAGTAGTGCAATAGTGTAGTAGTTCGGAGGAGCCAAACCACTACCATATATACATAACCATATAGTAAAACAATGCAGTTTTAATTAAACAGTAGATAAAACATGCATAAGTAAAATAGTAGGACAAGGCTTATGAGCAAGAAGGTAGCTTGCCTGATGATCAGCAATATGGCAATATGTCTCTGGACTTCTTCTTTAGATAACCAACAATACCAATAATAATTACCACTTCTTCTGCTCTTCGAGATAATCGCAACTATCATCATCAGGGAGCACACATGCAATACAAACAAAGGTAACAATCAACACCAGGCATACAACCATCAATACATATAGCCAGAAAACATACCACACACTACTCAAATCAGTAGGTAGTGAGAGAATTGGATTTAGGAGATTGAGATGGCCTTGGAGAAGGGAATGAACACCCCTTGGGTTTTATAACCGAGGAACTACCTGGGAGAGGTTTTGGACCAAGGACAATCCTGTATGATTTCATTGTGTAGAAATGATACCGACGGATAGGGTTTGATAAAATGAAACCAACAAAAGTGGTTTCATTATTTTATCAATTACCAAAGATTTAGTGATTTTTATAGTGAATAAGACTCTAGTTTTAGGAAATAATTCACCAGAGAAGTTCTGGAACTCCAAAAATTATTTTCTTGGATGGTTTGGTAGGGCTTGATGTAATTGATCACTGAGATTGGGAATCAAATCAAGATAATTACCAGAATGCCCTCAGGAAATTCCCAAAGGCAGTTTTGTAGCTGTTTTGTCTTTTTCACCAAATTAAATCGAAAGAAGCTTTTTATTTGATTCCAAGGTCACCTGGTAGGTATTGAGAATACCTTTCTGTAGAAATTGGAAGTAACCCATTTGGAGTTGCAGAGCTACTGTGGTCCAATTATTGGTGAATTAACCATGCACAAAATAGTTTAATTCACCACACATCAAAGAGAGCACAGAAAATATTGAGCTTCTATATTTTGCTAAGTCTTTGGTTGTAGGAACTAGGAGAGTTGGATTTGGGTCAATACCTATTTTAACTTGGCCCAGAGAAAATCTTAAAGTCAAACATGGGTTATTTTTGTTATTTTTACTGCGGTAAAAATAGGGTTCACCTTGAAATGATATCAAGTGTAGGTGGTAGGTATAGGAAATACCTTTCATAGAAACTTTGATCCATCCAAATTGGATAAGTCTAGATCACAAGGAAATTTATTTAGTGTAAAAGATACATTTTAGTGGATATAATGCTAGTAAATAATAAAAATTATTTTTGGCAAGTGACCAATTCTGAGTGTTGCACAAAAGATTAAGGTGCTTGATAGGAATTGTGATCTGGACCAAAAGTGCATTTTCCATTTTTATTTCAATTTAAACCAAGGGGCAAGATTTAGATCTAGAGATCAACAATAAAAACTTTGCACCGGATGGGCCGGATCCTGAGCGAGACTGGGCCGTGAGGGGCAAAAACGGCCCGCCTCGGCGTCACTGCCGGCAGGAGGCCAGGGTTCAAACCCGCCAAGGGGGCCCCTCAGTCAGCGGAAGCAGAGGTCGTACTAGTATCGGTGAACGGGGGTCATTGGATCAAAGAGGATCTAATGGCTCACCGTCGTCTTCCTCCTCTAATAGGACCTGATGGAGATGAAACCCTAGCGATGCATAGTAGGTTAAGGGCTCACCTTGGGGGAATGGAGAGGCGTCAGGAAGGTGCCTAGGCCACAGAGGACTCCGGGGCGAGTCCGTAGAGGGGCGGCAGCGACCATTTTGGTGAAGATCTGTGGAATCCCGCGTCGGGCAGGGGACGGCGGCTCCAAGCTCGTTCGTGGCGGCGCCGTGGAGGGTCCTGGAAAGGGAGGAGGGCATGGTTAGATGTAGGATGTAGAGGAGAGCTCGGTAGGCTGACATGCAGAGGAGGAGAGGGGAGGAGGAGGGAGCTTAGCTCGATGTACGGGGGAGACCGAAGCTTTTTCGGCTCTCACTCTGGAGGTGGTTTGAGTAGTGAGTTTTGATTAGTTTGCAATATTGGTCAAAGCAAGGGTTATGAAGGAAGTACATAGATGTAGTCTCTATAAAATGAGGGAGTGGTACTAGTGGATAGATATAGTCAAGGTATCTCTCCTAGAATTATTTGAGATTTTTCAAATGAGTTTTAGTCTTGTCAAATCTATTTATTCAAAAGTGCAGAAGTGGTTTATAGAATCTCATTTGATAAATTTACATTAGACAAAGTTGGATTTTGAATTAGGGTGGTACCAAATGTGAATACACACTTAGGAGAATTTTCCCAAGATTTATTGAGGATTAAAAGTATTTTAAACTATTATTATTCCATTTCAGCCATTTAAGAAAATGGGCGGAAAGAAATAATAAAACCCTTCAAAAATATTTATTTTTGAAGTTTTAAGTTAGGGTATGATATATGGGTCTCAATTGAGCCAAAATTTGAGGAAGTGTTTTGGCAAAAACCAAACTTTCCTTTATGGAAGAAGTTTTGGAGGTTTTGCCTATTAAAGGAATTTGAATAGTTTTGGTCCATAATAATTATGGATAATTATTGATAAATCTTGATGATCAAGGTATATGATGTAGAAATGGTGTAGCAAGCATTTTAAACCTTGGGATTGGAGAATACAAGTTGATTTTGGTGGAATACCCTGGATTAAGGATCTAGGGTGGTGTTAATTTCATACCATCAAAACATGGTTGTATCTTGGAGTTCAGATCTCCCCTTGAGGAATGGGGTAGATGGATAGATAGAACAAGTGATGTACATCAACATGGTATAGAGGTTTAAGCTTGATCTTTCTTGAGTATACCAAGACATGCTTTCAAACTTTGAATAAAATAAGCTTGCCAAAGCAGATTATCAACTAGCCTTCAAAACCTTGTGGGTTTAAGAAGCACAAATATCCACTTGGAACAAGAGAAGTGGATATTGATAGACCATTATGAGTAGAACACAACCATGCAAATAGTTGGTCCATAGAAGGTTGGATGATGGTGTGAGCTTCTGTCAAAGTAGGCATGTTGACTAGATTTGTAGGAATAGTTATTTTCTTGCCTGCAAAACCATCAATAACAATTGGGTTGGAGGATGATCTAACCAAGGGAAAGAGTGGGCCTTGGTATTCCTCAGGATGGTTAACGAGTTGGTTCAGATGCATTTTCAAAAATGCACAAGGGTTGAGAAAGGGAGGCATTCAACAAGGTGATGTTGGAATTAGTTTTCCAGACTTAGCCAAATTTGGCAGATTTAGGGTTTTTGACTAGAATGTGGGTGGTGATGATTTTGATGGGATGCAAGGTACCAAGGAATCATCATGTGGCTGATGTTGAAGTGTAGAGGGAGTACAAAGGATCCATGCTTGATATTGGTCTTCATTGACTTGGGAGCTTCTAGAAGGGATATCTTCAGAATTGATCTGGTAAAGGGTTTTAGATGATCACCTAGTATCTAGAGATCAGATCCAGCTTTGTATTCTTGCTTAGGGTGTGGTGATTTGGAAACATCTTGATCCTAGTGATGAGCTCCTAGAGTAGCTCATAATATCTCCTAAGCACACAAATCAAGCAGTAGATCAAGGCAACTCAACTTATAAACAAATCAACTACTTCTAGGGTTACCATCAAGCTTAGCTTGAGTTAGGGATGGACAATTTTGAAAGGTTAGACCTTAAATAAGGTAAGAGTCCTTGGTATCCCTACCAAGAGTAGAATTCAAAAGTTTTATACAAGGTTTTGGAAATCCTAGAGGTAAGAGTAGTTGAAGGTTCTGTCTTGAAAACATAAGGAGATTATATTATATATCTCTCCATAGTTTTGTCAATAGAAGCTACTAAAATAGTTTTGGTTACATAAGCATCTTGGCTCATGTTTTGAAATGCCAGAACATTTGAGAATATGTAAAATAAGCCAGGATAATTTTGTTAAATAGCTTTTGTCAAATGATGGTGAGGTACAGAGTAACATATGGTGTACACTCACATGCACAAGCACAAACAAACAACAAGCAAACACTACACCAATGTACAAGAAAAAGTTTTAGTTCCCCCTGATTTTTGCATGCTAGACAACTAATCAGGGTTGCTGAAATTGGGATGTTACATACCTGTCCCCTTAAAAGAATCTCGTCCCGAGATTCAGGAGAGTAGGGTTAGGGAGTTCTGAGTCAAGGTTAACGCTACTGGTTTCAAGTGTGCTATCTTACGGACTCTGTGGGCTCCCCGGATTATTCATCCGAGAAATCCCTGTTATGCATACATCCATGTTCCCATGATCAGTGAGCCGTTGAACATAACCGACAGGTATCATTACAACATCCAAAGCATAACAAATTTACAAGACTTACATAAATGCCATTATGGCTACATCATCATTAGCAGCGGAAATTCGCCAAGCGCAGAGCCCAATCGTGCCTCAACCTACAGGCAGCTGACTGGGAAGACGGCCTAGCTCACATGGACGTCATCTTAAGATTCCTGAAAGTCTGGCCAAGTAAATAGCCAGGGACAAAGCCGTGAGTACTTTTGAATGTACTCGCAAACCACCTTAAGATATTAATAATAACAGGAGGATATGCATTTTGGCGGTGGTAGTAGGAGGGCTCCAAGAGAGGTTCTTTTCTCAAATAGTTTATCTTGTAGATATAGCATCTACATATCTTTGTTGAAAACTTTTGTAAACATTTTGGAAATCTTTTTGAAAAGTTTTGGAAAACCTTAGGACTGGGTCACCCATTTGTTCCCGTTTTCAGGTCGTCCCACGACCAAACTCCTTCCATACCTCTTTGACCATCCCATGCTCAAAGCAGGTATCCTTCCTAACCATCCCAGGGTCGAAAAATTCCCAAAACATTTATTTTCCGAAATCCTTTTTGAAAACAAAACCAGCACCGCTCTACAGCAACCTTCCCAACCGTCCATGACCGCGGACACGGCTATTCGAATAGATTTACATTCTGCAGAGGTTGTACACTTTACCCACACCATCCGGGTACACTACCCTGATCTTCACTGATCGTGGATCGTGTAACCGATCAAAAATCTCCGTATGCCCACTCCAATATAAGTGCCTACCCTATTCGTGTTAAAATCCTCAAAACCGGGACGTCGGGCGAGGACCAACCGGAGCGCTTTTTCGACTTCTCGAGTGTGCGCTTTCAATCAGGGGCTCATATCAACGCGTGGAGGCCTGCCCACCCTTTGTTCCTTCTCTAGGTCCCGCCTTTATCGGAAAAGGCCCACCATCTGGGGATCCCCGATCCCCTGTAGTAGTTGCGAAGCAGCTTATACCAGAACAGACAAACATCAAATCTAGCCATGTCCCATTCTAGAGTAATGTGGTTGCACAGGGTTAATTGTTCTAGCAAAACTGCAGAGAACCAGGTGCGTTTTCGTAAGCCTTTTTCCTCCGGTTTTTCTCCAGCATTTTGTAAAACAAAATCTTCTTCTTTTGCAACATCTCTTGGGGAGGTCCCACCTCACCAAGGTTTTCTCATAAAACATTTGGTAAAACTTTTTTCCGGGGTCTTCCCATCCGCTAGTTTTTGCTTCGGCTATCCTAAAGGGGTCTCCAAAGGGTTATGGTGATATACACCATCTATCCTACTAGGGGCAAGTAGTTAACACCAAGGGGGTGTACTTAATAGTACAAAGGTATAATGGTTCGGAGGAGCCAAACCACTACCATATATATATACACGTCAACATAGAGTAAAACAATGCAATTTTCATAAAACAATAAGTAAAACATGCATAAGTAAAACAGTAGGACGAGGCTTATGAGCAAGAAGTTAGCTTGCCTATGATCAGCAATAGTCCCTGGACTTCTTTAGATGACCAAGAATACCCAAAAATATAAATAAAGAAATCCCGTCCTTCTTGTCGTCATACACTCACACTATCGTCGTCGTCGGGTATACATGCAAGCAGACGATCCACAATTAACACAAGGCATACAACATCAAACCATACAGCAAACGAACATGAGAATAACTACTGGACTTGGGAGGTTTTTGGAGAGGTTGGGTATTGGTGGTGGGATTTACTAAATTGCAACTGTGGTGTTTTCTCTTGGAAGACAGTTGTCTAGGGTAGATACAAGGGACTTGGGTTAGGGTTCTATGGTCAGTAGGATATCAAGGGATAACCATGATATCCTCAGATAGGTCTTGAAAAAACAAAACCATCACAAGTGGTTTTACTTGATTATCAATTTCCTAGAATTAGATATGCTTTTTATAGTGAATTAAACTCTAGTTTGAGGAAATAACTCATCAGAAAAGTTCTGGAACTCCAAAAATTATTTGCTTGGATGGTTAGGTAGTACTTGCTGTACTAAACCACCTAGAGTTGGAATCAGGTCAAAAGAGTTACCAGAATGCCCTCAGGAAATTCCTAAAGACAGTTCTGCATAGTTCTTCTGCTTTTTACCAGATTAAAACTACAGATGCTATTGCGTTGGTTCCAAGGGCATGTGATAGGTACTTAAAATACCTTTCTGTAGAAATTGGATTGACTCAATTTGGAGTTGCCAAACTCCAGGAGTGATTTATTTGGTGAAAATACCCTTCACAGAGGTATTTAAATCACTAAAATTCAACCAGAGCTCAATAAATTATGAGCTGCTGGGGATTTGGAAGATCTTGGTACTGGGGTATACTGGGAGGTGGAGTCAGGTCAAGAGCACATTTGGGTAGACCTGGAGAATTTACCTAAGACAGACTGTTGCTAGTTTTGCTATTTTTGTTAAAGGCATAATACAGTCCACCTTGGTATGAGACCTGTGCTGGAAAAGAGGTATTTCAAATACCTTCCAGTGGGTCTTGGTTTCAACCCAAATGGATAAGGCTAGCTCTTAGAGGAATTAATTTGGTGTACCAGATACATTTTTGCAGATTAATTACCAGTAATTAAAGAAAATTAATTTGACCACGGGGTTGCCTCTGCATGTTTGACACTACATCAGAGAACCCACATAAATTAGATCTGGTCAATTGGACATGATTTATATTTTTGTTTGGATTTAAACCAAACAGCCATTTAGCAGATCTAGGGGAAAAACAAAAGAAAAGGGGCAAACTGGGTGGGGTGGGCTTGGTGTGTGCGAGTAAGTGGGCCGCCGAGCCAAATTTCGTCCCAGTAGAGGAGGAGGTCGCCGGTGGGAGGGAGATTTGAATCCCACGGGGTAGGGCCCAGGGGTCAGCAAGGGCGGCGGGGTGAAGCGGTATGGGAGGCTCCTCGCTGTTCGATTAGATAGGGGATCGACGGCTGGCAGTTCGTCGTCCACCTCCGACAATGTGCCGGCGGCGAAACCCTAGCGGCAGGCGGCGAGGAGGTGACGAAGGTGACAGTGGTCCACCAGTGAGGCCTGACGAGGCGAGGGCAGGATCTACCTCGGCAGAGGCCTCAACAACGACGGCGACAGCTCAGCAGAACTCCGGGTCACTGGAGGGCCTGCATGTCGAAGAGGAGTACTGGGAAGGTTAAGGTTAGCTCCTAGGAGGTTAAGAGCGCCATTGCAAGGAGAAATGGAGCAGGAGGGAGATCATCAAGTCAAGTTCTTGGAATAGACCGAGAGGAGGCTATCTCCTTCTCTAGGCCGAGGGGGACGCTGGGAGGAGCTCTAGAGCTTGGGGGAGGTGGACCTGGTGTCAAGGATTGCAGTAAGGCCACATGTAGGTGGAGGGGAGCAGGGGAGAAGGTGTTTTAAGCTCAAGCTCAAAAATGGCCGAGGAGGGTGGTTCTCCTTCTTGTGGCTAGAGGAGAGGAGAGGAAGGGATGGGGAGCTCAGGGGAGGTGAGTGAGGTGGAGAGGGGGAAAATGAGGGGCAGGGGCAAGCTGGAGTGGACTCTATCCACATATACTAGGGAGGAGAGGTAGATGGGGTAATTTACCCATTTGGACATGGTGGAGAGGGAGGGCTGGCCAAGGATTGGTCCAGGGGTCGGTGGAGAGGGTTATGATGGTCATTTTGGGCGTGCTGGATCAGAGAGGGAGGGAGAGCTGCTGTGGTAATTAATTAGATTAGATCTTGGTTGTCTCTCTCTCCTTCTACTAGTACAAGGGCAAATGGGTAATTGTTGGGTGGTGCTACAGTGGTGGTCGACCAGTGTGGTGTCCTGGTGCTAAGGATGAGCCTTGATCAAGCTTTGGGGAAAATTGGAAGTGGTTTAGACTAGTGGTTTTCTAGTTTTGCCAAAATTGATCCAATGGTGGGTTGTGAAGGAAGTCCAAATATTTGCATTGGACCAGAGGGGAAAATGGTACTGGTAGATGGATTTATTTGGGATTTTTATGTGGAGTTTAAGTCCACATAATTCCAATTACTCAAAAAGGACAGAAATGAATTCTAGAGGATCATTTGATAAATTTCCATTGGACAAGGATGGATTTTGGTGTGGAAGGGTCCCAAATGTGAGTACACACTTAGGGGAATTTCCCAAGATTTATTGTGACATAAAAGTATTTAAAACAATTATTATTCCAATTCAGCCATTTAAGAAAATGGACAAAAAGAAAAAATAAGGCTTCTCAAAAATATTTATTCTTGAGATGGAAAGGTAGGATATGATTTGTGGGGCTCATATGAGCCAAAAGTTGGGGAAGTGGTTTGGTAAAAACCAAACTTTCCCTTATGGAGGGAGTTTTGGAGATTTTTGACTATTTAGGGAATTAAATAGCTTTGGGGCCTCAATAATTATGGATAATTATTGATAAATCTTGGAGATCAAGTTAGGTGAGGTGTACAATGTGTAGCAAGCATTGGCAACCTTGTGGAATGAAATTCCAACTTAAAAAGGATAGAAAACAAAGAGTTGATGATCTAGGTGGTGTAATTTTTATACCACCAAAACATGCTTGCATCTTGGAGCTTAGAGCTCACCTTGGTGCAAGGGATGGGTGGATAGGTAGAGCAGGTCATGTAGATTATCATGGCAGGAGGAGTTTGAATTAACTACCTTTGAGGTGATCTAGAGATGACGGCAAACTTTGTTGAAACTAAAGCTATCATGCAAAAAGAGTTATGATGCCTTATAAACCATGTGGGTTTAATCATCACATAGATCCATTTGGGGCAAGTGAAGTAGGTTTAGATAGACATCAATGAGTAGAACACAACCATGCAGAGAGTTGGTCCATAGGAGGTTATATGAGGATGTGAGCTTCTACCAAAGTAGGCATGATGTCTAGTTTTGCAGGAAATGATATTTTCTTGTCTGCAAAACCATCATGGAATAGTCGGTTGCAGGAGGATCTAACCAACGGCAAAGGTGGGCCTTGGTAGTCCTCAGGATTTTTAACAAGATGCTTCAAGTGCATTTCCAAAAATGCACATGGTTTGATAGAAGGAGGCATTCAAATAGGTGATGCTGGAACTGTTTCCAGACTTAGTCAAATTTGGACTAGAGTATGAGAGGGAATGTTCTTAGAGGAGTTGCAAGGTATCAGAGCTTTAACAAGTGGGTGATATTGAAGTGTAGATTGAGTAGAAGAGATCCATGCTTGATATTGGTCTTCAAGGACTTGAGAACATCTAGAATCGAAGTCCTTAGAATTGATCTAGTTAAGGGTTGTAGATGGCCACCTAATGGCTAGGAATTACACCTAGGTTTGAAGTCTTGCTTAGGGGTTGAGGGTTGAGAAACATCTTTATCCTAGGGATGAGGTTCTAAGGTAGCTCATTCTACTTCCTAAGCAAACAAATCAATCAGCAGATCAAGGCAACTCATCAAACAACAGATCAAGGCAAGTCATCTTATGAACAAAACAACTACTCTAGGGTTACCATCAAGCTCAGCTTGAGGTAAGGTTGGGGCATTTTGAAGAGGTTGAGTTTTGAATAAGATGAGGGTTCTTGGTATCTTTACCAAGAGTAGAATTCAAATGCTTTGAGAAGAGGTTTTGGTCAAGCTAGAGATAAGATTAGTTGAGTGCTCTATCTTGAAAACATAAGGAGAATGTATTATATATTTCTCCATAGTTTTGCTAATTATAAACTACCAAAAAATAGTTTTGGTTACATAGGCATCTTGGCTCCTGTTTTGATATGCCAGAACATTTGAGAATATGTAAAACGAGCCAAGATAGTTTTGGTAAATAGCTTTTGCCAACTGAGGTTGAGGTAAGGAGTGTCCTAAGGTACACTTCATAAGCACAAGTGCAAACAAATAATAAGCAAGCACTGCACTAAATCACAAGAAAAAGTTTTTGTTCCCCCTGATTTTTGCATTCTGGACAACTAATCTGGGTTGCTGAAATTGGGATGTTACAGACTCCGTCTTTGAAAGGGATTACTCTACTGATGCAGTTGTTTCAGTCTTTTGGGATGCACGGAGAGTTGAGCAGAGTCTAGGCTGGATTGCGAGGAATGATCTTATATTCCTTCGGGGCTCGATACCTCGAGGGCTTCGACTAGGCAGACTATCTCGATGCTGAACTTCACGGAGTACTTGTTGGAGGATAGAATCTACAGCTGGAAGTACCCGACTCTAAGGATTCGCAGCTCTTCCTTAGGGTCATAGCGTATCCTAAATATTGATTTAGGGGTAGGGACTCCTGAGTTTGCTTCAGAGAAGGCTTACCCTATCTTATGGGAAAGACGTAGTCTTTCCCCCTTAGGATTAGGCTAGGACAATTCGGGGATAGCACATGCCTTTCTTTTGGGAGTCGTAGAATCTTCAGTTCGCTTCTCCTCTAATGACCCGCAAGTTTATACTTGGCGAAAAGACGTCGAATTTGGGGATCTTTTCTGAAGTATCTTCCGATAGACAATCTTCTGGGGATCGAGTGGAAAGACGTAGTCTTTCCACATTAGAGCTTCATTAAGGTGCTTTATGAGTGGTGCAGATCTTCTGTCTGGGAGTGCTGACCTGATGTTAGCAAAAGGCTGTATCTTCCCGGAGTCTTGAGCTGGGGTCTTCGAGTGACGCCTTATTTTATCAACCTTGGTGGGGGTGGTCTCCCAACGAAGCTTTAAGGAGTTAGCTCAGCACAAGTTAGCTATTTACGACTCCTCTTGAGAGTGTTCCGTAAGAGTAGAGGCATCTAGATTTAGAGGAGTTGTCATCTCTTGAACACGTGGCGTTGTTTCTGCTCGAGGGCGGGGTTGACTCGTTGTCTTCACGCTTCCTTATCATCTGCTTCAGGGGTAGTTCTGACCTTCTAGGGAGGATCATTCCGTTAGTTTGGGGTAGGGTCGACTAGATTAGTTAATCTCCTGACGTGGTTGCAAGGTCTAATATACCGGGGGTCAGCGTAGTTAGGTCTTCACTTCTTGTCCTAGTTGACTTATCAGGTGGTTTCTTGTGGATATTCAGGATCCTTCGGTGATCGACTTCCAGCTCCAACGGAAGTCTTGCTATAGTAGACTGCAGAACAAGGGAGTGTGGTGTTATTGACGAGTCTTGTGGGGTGAGTTTGACGAGGTATGTCATCCTGCTGAGGCGAAGTCTCCGAGTTGTTTTGACTTGGCGATGTCGAACTCCTGGTTTTGGCGATGCTTTCCTCTCATATACTCTCGAGGTTAGTCTGGGTTCTTGTTAGCGACAACCTACAGGGGTGTTTCCGGGGTTACTAGGTGGTTTATATCTCCTCGAGCCCCATTTTTTTTAAGGAGGTCAAAGCAAACCAGAGCATACAAACAAGGCGAACAGAGCGAGGGAATCGCAAGGTCCTCGGCAGACAACACACATCAAGCGACACAGGATGCACTTAGGCAAGCAAACACGGTCAACGCTAGTGACCAAGGAGTTAACTACTCGCGATGTGGGGTAATCCTATTCTTAGGACTATTGACCCTAGATATCGTCTTTCTTCAGGTCGGAGTCACTATCTTTCAGATGAAGCCTTCATCGTATGTTGGACGCTTCTTTATAGTGCAACACTTGATGTCTTCTGATTGTGAGGATTCCGCTGGGAGAGCGATATTGTAGTCTCCTTGTGTTTGCTGGTAGTTGCTTGTCTTCATCTTGTTCTCATTGTCCTCATCAGGTTCTAGATCCTAGTTATTTAAAATCCGTAGGTTTGAAGTTTAGACGAGAGTTAGAGGAAACCATTGTCGAAAGCATTTACTTATAGTAAGGGAAGGAGTAGAACTTTTCGAAACTCATTAAGAAACTAGCTTTCGAAAGACAGGGTTTTCAAAATAAGGTTCCTGTCTAGCGACCATGCAAACTAAGGTTCCCTACAGTCAGGCTGGCTCTGATACACGGTCTGTGGGGCCCTCGGATTAATCATCCGAGAAATCTCTGTTATGCATACACCATGTTCCCATGATCAATGAGCCATGGAACATAACCGACAAGTATCATTACAACATCCGAGACATACCGAATTACAAGACTTACATAAATGCCGTTATAGCTACATCAATAATCATCATCGGAACTTCATCAAGCGTAGAGCCCGATCCATGCCTTAACCTATAGGCAGCTTACTGGGAGAACGTCCTAGCTCACATAGTCGTCCACTTCACCTTCTTCTTGATATCTGACCAAGTTAATAGCCAGGGACAATGCCAGTGAGTACTTTGAATGTACTCGCAAACCACCTTAAGATAACAGTAACAACAAGAAGATATGCAATATTGTTGTGGTAGTAGGAGGGCTCCAAGAGAGCTTCTTTTCTCAAATAGTTTCTCTTGTAGACATAGCATCTACATATCTTTGTTGAAAACTTTTTGTGAACTATTTTGGAAACCCTTTTGAAAAGTTTTGGAAAAGGATTAGGACTGGGTCACGCATTTGTTCCTTTCTTCTGGTCGTCCCATGACCAAACTCCTTCCTTTTCCTTCCGACCATCCCATGGTCAAAACCTTTCTCCTTTTCGACCATCCCATGGTCAAAACATTTCCAAAGCCATTTCTTTTCCGAAATCCTTTTTGAAAACAAAACCAGCACCGCTCTACAGCAACCTTCCCAACCGTCCATGACGGCGGACATGGCTATTCGAATAGATTTACACTATGTAGAGGTTGTACACTTTACCCACACCATCCGGGTACACTACCCTGATCTACACCGATGTGGGTCGAGTAACCGATCAAGACTCTCCGGATGCCCACTCCAATATAAGTGCCTGCCCTATGAGTGTTACTCCCCTCAAAACCGGGACGTCGGGTACCGAGGACCAACCAGAGCGCAATTTACACTTTACACAGTGGGCGCTTTCAATGAGGGGCTCAGAGTAACGCCTGGCTGTCCACAAACAGTTCGTTCCTTCTCTAGGTCGATATCCCACATGGACCTTTATGGGAGAAGGCCCAGCCTCCAGGGATCGTGATCCCCTATAGTAGTTGCGAGGCAGCTTATACCATAATAGACAAACATCAAATCCATCCCTGACACATTTAAAAGTAATGTGGTTGCACAGGGTTAATTGTTCTAGCAAAACTGCAAAGAACCGGGTGCGTTTTTGTAAACACTTTTTCTCCATCTTTCCTTCAACATTTTGTAAAACAAAACCTTTTTCTTTCTCAACATGTCATGGGAGTTCCCACCTCACCAAGGTTTTATCATAAAACATTTGGTAAAACTTTTTCCGGGGTCTTCCCATCCTCTAGCTTTGCTTCGGCTAGATCGGGGGTCTCCAAAGGGTATGGTGTATTGCACCATCTACCATACTAGGGGCAAGTAGGTGTCATCAAGGGGGTTGGACTTAGTTGTGCAATAGTGTAGTAGTTCGGAGGAGCCAAACCACTACCATATATACATCAACATATAGTAAAACAATGCAGTTTTAAATAAACAGTAGATAAAACATGCATAAGTAAAACAGTAGGGCAAGGCTTATGAGCAAGAAGGTGGCTTGCCTGATGATCAGCAATATGGTAATATGTCTCTGGACTTCTTCTTTACATAACCAATAATACCAATAATAATTACCACTTCTTCTGCTCTCCGAGATAATCGCAACTATCGTCGTCATGGAGCACACATGCAATACAAACAAAGGTCACAATCAACACTAGGCATACAACCATCAATACATACAGCAAGCAAACATACCAAACACTACACAAATCAGTAGGTTGTGAGAGAATTGGATTTAGGAGATTGAGATGGCCTTGGAGAAGGGAATGAACACCCCTTGGGTTTTATAACCGAGGAACTAGCTGGGAGGGGTTTTGGACCAAGCACATATCCTGTATGATCTCATTGTGTACAAATGATACCGACGGATAGGGTTTTATAAAATGAAACCAACAAAAGTGGTTTCATTATTTTATCAATTACCAAAGATTTATAGTGATTTTTATAGTGAATAAGACTCTAGTTTGAGGAAATAATTCACCAGAGAAGTTCTGGAGCTCCAATTTTTTTTTCCTTGGATGGTTAGGTAGGGCTTGATGCACTTGTTCACTGAGAGTTGGAATCAAATCAAGATAATTTCCAGAATGCCCTCAGGAAATTCCCAAAGGCAATTCTGTAGCTCTTTTGTATTTTTCACTAAATTAAATCTAAAGAAGCTTTCTGTAGAAATTGGAAGCAACCCATTTGGAGTTGCAAAGCTACCATGGTCCAATTATTGGTGAATTAACCATGCACATAATAGTTTAATTCACCACACATCAAAGAGAGCACTGAAAATATTGAGCTTCTAGATTTTGGTAAGTCTTAGGTTTTAGGAACTAGGAGAGTTGGATTTGGGTCAGTACCTATTTTAATTTGTCCCAGAGAAAATCTTAAAGTCAAACATGGGCTATTTTTGTTATTTTTTACTGAGAAAATAGGGTCCACCTTGACATGATATAAAGTCTAGGTGGTAGGTATAGCAAATACCTATCATAGAAACTTTGATCCATCCAAATTGGATAAGGCTAGATCACAGAGAAATTTATTTAGTGTAAAAGATACATTTTAGTGGATATAATGCTAGTAAATAATAAAAATTATTTTTGCCAAGTGACCAATTCTGAGTGTTGCACAAAACACTAAGGTACTTGATAGGAATTTTGATCTGGACAAAAAGTGCAGTTTCCATTTTTATTTCAATTTAAACCAAGGGGCAAGATTCAGATCTAGAGATCAATAATAAAAACTTTGCACCAGACGGGCCGGATCCTGAGCGGGACTGGGCCGTGAGGGGTAGAAACGGTCCACCACGGCATGACTGCTGGTGGGAGTCCAGGGTTCAAACCCACAAAGGGGGGCCCATCGGTCAGCGGCAGCAGAGGCCGAACAAGTATCGGTGGACAGGGGCCGTTGGATCGAAGAGGATCTGCCGGCTCACCGTCGTCTTCCTTGTCTAACAGGACCTGACGGAGATGAAATCCTAGCAACACAGAGTATGGTAAGGGCTCACCTTGGGGGCATGGAGAGGCGTCGGGGAGGTACCGAGGCGATGGAGGACTCCGGAGCTAGTCCGTAGAGGGGCAGCAACGACCATTTTGGTGAAGATCTACGGAATCCCGCGTCGAGCAGGGGACGGCGGCTCCGAGCTTGTTCGTGGCGGCGTCGTGGAGGATCCTAGGAAGGGAGGAGGGGATGGTTAGATGTAGGATGTAGAGGAGAGCTCGGGACGCTGACATGCAGAGGAGGAGAGGGGAGGAGGAGGAAGCTTAGCTCGATGGACGGGGGAGGCCAAAGCTTTTTCGGCTCTCACTCCAGAGCATCTCGGAGCATTGGAGAGGAAGAGGAGACTTGGGGAGGTGACTGAGGGGGAGAGGGGGCAAATGTGCCAGGAATGGGGATGCGGGGTGGCCTCGGCCTATTTAAATGGGGAGGGAGAGGTCCATGGTGGGCATGGTGCATAGAGGGATTTGGAGAGAGGGTGCTGGCCAGGCATTGGGCATCCAAGGCGGTGGAGAGGTCGGTGTGGTGCCAAGGACTAGAGGAGGAGCTGTGTCTCTGCCCCAAGACCCTTGGGGGCTCCACCCTTTTTACCTCGATTGAAAGAAAAGAAGGGAGAGAGAGAGGGCTAGGGGGATCTAGGGAAGCTCTTAGTGGTGCAGAGGGGAGGGGAGTGGGGTCATGCATTGACTAGAGAGGGAGGGGGAGCTTGCTGAGACTGTTACATTGATTTATCAAGATTTTAAGAGATATGCTTTATCTCTCCTCTCTCTAAGCTTCCAATAGGTAGAGGACAAGGGAGAGGGCTGCTGCTACAGTGGTGCACGACCAGGGGTGTGATGGGTGGAGGAGAGAAGTGCTGGTCAAGTTTTGATGATGGTTGGAGGTGGTTTGAGTAGTGAGTTTTGATTAGTTTGCAATATTTGTCAAAGCAAGGGTTATGAAGGAAGTACATAGATGTAGTCTCTATAAAATGAGGGAGTGGTACTAGTGGATAGATATAGTCAAGGTATCTCTCCTAGAATTATTTGAGATTTTTCAAATGAGTTTTATTCCACTCAAATCTATTTATTCAAAAAGTGCAGAAGTGGTTTATATAAGCTCATTTGATAAATTTACATTGGAAAAAGTTGGATTTTGAATTGGGGTGGTCCCAAATGTGAATACACACTTAGGAGAATTTTCCCAAGATTTATTTTGGATTAAAAGTATTTTAAACTATTATTATTCCATTTCAGCCATTTAAGAAAATGGGCAGAAAGAAATAATAAAACCCTTCAAAAATATTTATTTTTGAAGTTGGAAGTTAGGGTATGATATATGGGTCTCAATTGAGCCAAAAGTTGATGAAGTGTTTTGAAAAAAACCAAACTTTCCTTTATGGAAGAAGTTTTGGAGGTTTTGCCTATTAAAGGAATTTGAATAGTTTTGGTCCATAATAATTATGGATAATTATTGATAAATCTTGATGATCAAGGCAGATGATGTAGAAAAGGTGTATCAAGCATTTGCAACATTGGGATTGGAGAATCCAAGTTGATTTTGGTGGAATACCCTAGATTAAGGATCTAGGGTGGTGTTAATTTCATACCATCAAAACATGGTTGTATCTTGGAGTTCAGATCTCCGCTTGGGGCATGGGGTAGATGGATGCATATACTGTACATAAACATGGTATAGAGGTTTGAGCTTGATCTTGCTTGAGTTCACCAAGACATGCTTTCAAACTTTGAATAAAATAAGCTTGCCAAAGGAGATTATCAACTAGCCTTCAAAACCTTGTGGGTTTAAGAAGCAGAAAGATCCACTTGGAATAAGTGAAGTAGATATTGATAGACCTATATTATTAGAACACAACCATGCAAATAGTTGGTCCATAGAAGGTTGGATGATGGTGTGAGCTTCTTTCAAAGGAGGCATGTTGACTAGATTTGCAGGAATAGTTATTTTCTTGCCTGCAAACCATCAAGAACAAGTGGGTTGGAGGATGATCTAACCAAGGGCAAGAGTGGGACTTGGTAGTCCTCAGGATGGTTAACAATATGGTTCAGATGCATTTTCAAAAATGCACAAGGGTTAAGAAAGGGAGGCATTCAAAAAGGTGATGTTGGAATTAGTTTTCCAAACTTAGCCAAATTTGGCAGATTTAGGGTTTTTGACTAGAATGTGGGTGGTGATGATTTTGATGGTATGCAAGGTACCAAGGAATCATCAAGTGTTTGATGTTGATGTTTAGAGGGAGTAGAAAGGATCCATGCTTGATATTGGTCTTCATTGACTTGGGAGCTTCTAGAAGGGATATCTTCAGAATTGATCTGGTTAAGGGTTTTAGATGATCACCTAGTACCTAGAGATCAGATCCAGCTTTGTATTCTTACTTAGGGTGTGGTGATTTGGAAACATCTTGATCCTAGTGATGAGCTCTTAGAGTAGCTCATAATATCTCCTAAGCAGACAAATCAAGCAGTAGATCAAGGCAACTCAACTTATAAACAAATCAACTACTTCTAGGGTTACCATCAAGCTTAGCTTGAGGTAGGGATGGACAATTTTGCAAGGTTGGACCTTGAATAAGGTAAGATTCCTTGGTATCCCTACCAAGAGTAGAATTCAAAAGTTTTATACAAGGTTTTGGAAATCCTAGAGGTAAGAGTAGTTGAAGGTTCTGTCTTGAAAACATAAGGAGATTATATTATATATCTCTCCATAGTTTTGTCAGTAGAAGCTACTAAAATAGTTTTGGTTACATAAGCATCTTGGCTCATGTTTTGAAATGCCAAAACATTTGAGAATATGTAAAATGAGCCAGGATAGTTTTGTTAAATAGCTTTTGTCAACTGATGGTGAGGTAGAGAGTAACATATGGTATACACTCACATGAACAAGCACAAACAAACAACAAGCAAACAATGCACCAATGTACAAGAAAAAGGTTTTGTTCCCCCTGATTTTTGCATTCTGGACAACTAATCAGGGTTGCTGAAATTGGGATGTCACATGTTCTTTTCCTAAACCACATTGACCCACTAGAGTCCTTCATGTGTGTTCTTTTCCTAAACCATATTGATCCACTAGAGTCATTGCATGTGTGTTATTTTCCTAAACCACATTGATCCACTAGAGTCATTGCATGTGTGTTCTTTTCCTAAACCACATGGATCCAGTGGAGTCACTTTCATGTGTGTTCTTTTCATAAACCACATTGATCCACTAGTGACATTGCATGTGTGATCTTTTCCTAAACCACATGCATCCACTTGTGACATTGCATGTGTGTTATTTTCCTAATCCACATTGATGCATTGGATACATTGCATGTGTGTTCTTTTTCTAAACCACATTGATCCACTAGAGTCATTGCATGTGTGTTTTTCCTAAACCACATGGATCCACTAGATTCATTGCATGTGTGTTTTTTCCTGAACCACATGGATCCACTAGTAACATTTGATGTGTGTTATTTTCCTAAACCACATGGATCCACTGGAGTCATTGCATGTGTGTTCTTTTCCTAAACCATATTGATCCACTAGTGACATTTCATGTGTGTTCTTTTCCTAAACCACATGGATCCTCTAGAGTCACTACATGTGTGTTCTTTTCCTAAACCACATTGATCCACTAGAGTCATTGCATGTGTGTTCTTTTCCTGAACCACATGGATCCACTAGAGTCACTCATGTGTGTTCTTTTCATAAACCACATTGATCCAGTGGTGACATTGCTTGTGTGATATTTTCCTACACCAAATAGATCCACTTGTGACATTTCACGTGTGTTCTTTTCCTAAACCACATGGATCCACTAGTGTCATTGCATGTTTGTTCTTTTCCTAAACCACATTCATCCACTAGACTCACTCATGTGTGTTCTTTTCCTAAGCCACATTGATCCACTGGAGTCCTTGCATGTGTTTTTTTCCTGAACCACATGGATCCACTAGACTCACTGCATGTGTGTTCTTTTCCTAAACCACATTGATCCACTAGAATCATTGCATGCGTGTTCTTTTCCTACACCACATTTATCCACTTGAATCATTGCATGTGTGTTGTATTCATAAACCACATGGATCCACTAGTGACATTTCACGTCTGTTCTTTTCCTAAACCACATGGATGTACTGGAATCATTCTATGTGTGTTCTTTTACTAAACCACATTGATCCACTGGTGATATTGCATGTGTTATTTTCCTAAACCACATTTATACACTAGAATCCTTGCATGTGTGTTCTACTCCTGAACCACATGGATCCACTAGACTCACTTCATATGTGTTGTTTTCCTAAACCACAGTGACATTGCATGTGTGTAATTTTCCTAAACAACATGTATCCACTCATGACATTGCATGTTTGTTCTATTACTAAACCACATTGATCCACTAGAGTCATTGCATGTGTGTTCTTTTCCTAAACCACATGGATCCACTGGTGACATTGCATGTGTGTTCTTTTCCTTAACCAGATTGATCCACTAGAGTCATTGCATGTGTGTTCTTTTCCTAAACCACATCGATCCACTAGAGTTATTGCATGTGAGTTCTTTTCTTGAACCACATGGATCCACTAGAGTCACTCCATGTGTGCTCTTTTCATAAACCACATTGATCCACTAATGACATTGCATATAAGATCTTTTCCTAAACCACACGGATCCACTGGTGACATTGCATGTGTGTTATTTTCTAGAACCACATCGATCCACTAGAGATATTACATGTTTGTTCTTTTCCTAATCCACATTGATCCCCTAGAGTCATTGCTCATGTGTTGTTTACCTAAACCACATGGATTCACCGGAGTCATTTCATGTGTGTTCTTTTCCTAAACCACATGGATCCACTAGTGACATTGCATGTGTGTTCTTTTCCTAAACCACATGGATCCACTCTTGACATTGCATGTGTGTTATTTTCCTAATCCACATTGATGCATTGGAATCATTGCATGTGTGTTCTTTTTCTAAACCACATAGATCCACTAGAGTCATTGCTTGTGTGTTTTTCCTAAACCACATGGATCCGCTAGAGTCATTGCATGTGTGTTATTTTCCTAAACCACATGGATCCACTAGTAACATTTCATGTGTGTTATTTTCCTAAACCAAATGGATCCACTGGAGTCATTGCATGTGTGTTCTTTTCGTAAACGACATGTGTCCACTGGTGACATTGCATGTGTTTTTTCCCCAACCACATTGATCCACTGTTGACATTGCATGTGTGTTCTTTTCCTAAACCACATGGATCCACTGGAGTCATTGCATGTGTGTTCTTTTCCTAAACCACATTGATCCACAAGTGACATTTCATGTGTGTTCTTTTCCTGAACCACATGGATCCACTGGATTCACTGCATGTGTGTTCTTTTCATAAACTAGATTGATCCACTGGTGACATTGCATGTCTGATATTTTCCTAAACCAAATGGATCCACTTGTGACATTTCATGCGTCTTATTTTCCTAAACCACATGGATCCACGAGTGTGGTTGCATGTTTGTTCTTTTCCTAAACCACATTGATCCACTACACTCACTGCATGTGTGCTCTTTTCCTAAGCCACATTGATCCAGTACACTCACTGCATGTGTGCTCTTTTCCTAAGCCACATTGATCCACTGGAGTCCTTGCATGTGTTTTTTTCCTGAACCACATAGATCCACTAGACTCACTGCATGTGTGTTCTTTTCCTAAACCTCACTGATCCATTAGAATCATTGCATGTGTGTTCTTTTCCTACACCACATTGATCCACTTGAATCATTGCATGTGTTTTTTTTTCTTAAACCACATGGATCCACTAGTGATATTTCATGTGTGTTCTTTTCCTAAACCACATGGATGTAGTGGAATCACTGTATGTGTGTTCTTTTACTAAACCACATTGATCCACTAGTGATATTTCATGTGTTATTTTCCTAAACCACATTTATACACTAGAATCCTTGCATGTGTGTTCTACTCCTGAACCACATGGATCCCATGGACTCACTACATCTATGTTGTTTTCCTAAACCACAATGACATAGCATGTGTGTTATTTTCCTAAATAACATGGATCCAATCATGACATTGCATGTGTGTTCTTTTACTAAACCACGTTGATCCACCAGAGTCATTGCATGTTTCTTCTTTTCCTAAAGCACATGGATCCACTAGTGATATTGCATGTGTGTTCTTTTCCTAAACCACATTGATCCTCTAGAGTCATTGCATGTGTGTTCGTTTCCTAAACCACATGGATCCACTGGTGACATTTCATGTGTGTTATTTTCCTAAACCACATTGATCCACTAGAGTCACTGCATGTGTGTTCTTTTCCTAAACCAAATTGATCCACTTGAGTCATTGCATGTGTGTTCTTTTCCAAAACCACATTGATCCACTAGAATCATTGCATGTGTGTTCTTTTCCTACACCACATTGATCTACTTGAATAATTGCATGTGTCTTTTTTCTTAAACCACGTGGATCCACTAGTGACATTTCATGTGTGTTCTTTTCCTAAACCACATGGATGTAGCGGAATCACTGTACGTGTGTTCTTTTACTAAACCACATTGATCCACTGGTGATATTGCACGTGTTATTTTCCTAAACCACATTTGTACACTAGAATCCTTGCATGTGTCTTCTACTCCTGAACCACATGGATCCACTGGACTCACTGCGTCTGTGTTGTTTTCCTAAACCACAGTGACATTGCATGTGTGTTATTTTCCTAGAGAACATGGATCCACTCATGACATTGCATGTGTGTTCTTTTACTAAACCACAATTATCCACTAGAGTCATTGCATGTGTGTTATTTTCCTAAATCACATGGATCCACTAGTGACATTGCATGTGTGTTCTTTTCCTAAACCACATTTATCCACTAGATTCATTGCATGTGTGTTCTTTTCCTAAACCACATGGATCCACTTGTGACATTTCATGTGTGTTCTTCTCCTAAACCACATTGATCCACTAGAGTCACTGCATGTGTGTTCTTTTCCTGAACCAGATTGATCCACTTGAGTCATTGCATGTGTGTTCTTTTCCTACACCACATTTATCCACTTGAATCATTGCATGTGTGTTTTTTTCTTAAACCACATGGATCCACTAGTGATATTTCATGTGTGTTCTTTTCCTAAACCACATGGATGTAGTGGAATGACTGTATGTGTGTTCTTTTACTAAACCACATTGATCCACTGGTGATATTTCATGTGTTATTTTCCTAAACCACATTTATACACTAGAATCCTTGCATGTGTGTTCTACTCCTGAACCACATGGATCCACTGGACTCACTACATCTATGTTGTTTTCCTAAACCACAGTGACATAGCATGTTTGTTATTTTCCTAAATAACATCGATCCACTCATGACATTGCATGTGTGTTCTTTTACTAAACCACGTTGATCCACCAGAGTCATTGCATGTGTCTTCTTTTCCTAAAGCACATGGATCCACTGGTGATATTGCATGTGTGTTCTTTTCCTAAACCACATTGATCCTCTAGAGTCATTGCATGTGTGGTCGTTTCCTAAACCACATGGATCCACTGGTGACATTTCATGTGTGTTATTTTCCTAAACCACATTGATCCACTAGAGTCACTGCATGTGTGTTCTTTTCCTAAACCAGATTGATCCACTTGAGTCATTGCATGTGTGTTCTTTTCCAAAACCACATTGATCCACTAGAATCATTGCATGTGTGTTCTTTTCCTACACCACATTGATCCACTTGAATCATTGCATGTGTGTTTTTTCTTAAACCACGTGGATCCACTAGTGACATTTCATGTGTGTTCTTTTCCTAAACCACATGGATGTAGCGGAATCACTGTACGTGTGTTCTTTTACTAAACCACATTGATCCACTGGTGATATTGCACGTGTTATTTTCCTAACCCACATTTATACACTAGAATCCTTGCATGTGTGTTCTACTCCTGAACCACATGGATCCACTGGACTCACTACATCTGTGTTGTTTTCCTAAACCACAGTGACATTGCATGTGTGTTATTTTCCTAGAGAACATGGATCCACTCATGACATTGCATGTGTGTTCTTTTACTAAACCACAATTATCCACTAGAGTCATTGCATGTGTGTTATTTTCCTAAATCACATGGATCCACTAGTGACATTGCATGTGTGTTATTTTCCTAAACCACCTTTATCCACTAGATTCATTGCATGTGTGTTCTTTTCCTAAACCACATGGATCCACTTGTGACATTTCATGTGCGTTCTTTTCCTAAACCACATTGATCCACTGGAGTCCTTGCATGTGTTTTTTTCCTGAACCACATAGATCCACTAGACTCACTGCATGTGTGTTCTTTTCCTAAACCTCACTGATCCACTAGAATCATTGCATGTGTGTTCTTTTCCTACACCACATTGATCCACTTGAATCATTGCATGTGTGTTTTTTTCTTAAACCACATGGATCCACTAGTGATATTTCATGTGTGTTCTTTTCCTAAACCACATGGATGTAGTGGAATCACTGTATGTGTGTTCTTTTCCTAAACCACATTTATACACTAGAATCCTTGCATGTGTGTTCTACTCCTGAACCACATGGATCCACTGGACTCACTGCATCTGTGTTGTTTTCCTAAACCACAGTGACGTTGCATGTGTGTTATTTTCCTAGAGAACATGGATCCACTCATGACATTGCATGTGTGTTCTTTTACTAAACCACAATTATCCACTAGAGTCATTGCATGTGTGTTATTTCCTAAATCACATGGATCCACTAGTGACATTGCATGTGTGTTATTTTCCTAAACCACCTTTATCCACTAGATTCATTGCATGTGTGTTCTTTTCCTAAACCACATGGATCCACTTGTGACATTTCATGTGCGTTCTTTTCCTAAACCACATTGATCCACTAGAGTCACTGCATGTGTGTTCTTTTCCTAAACCAGATTGATCCACTTGAGTCAATGCATGTGTGTTCTTTTCCTAAACCACATTGATCCACTAGAGTCATTGCATGTGTGTTCTTTTCCTGAACCACATGCATCTGTTGGAGTCACTGCATGTGTGTTCTTTTCGTAAACCACATTGATCCACTAGTGACATTGCATATGTGATCTTTCCCTAAACCACATGGATCCACTTGTGACATTGCATGTGTTTTATTTTCCTAATCCACATTGATTCATTGAAGACATTGCATGTGTGTTCTTTTTCTAAACCACATTGATCCACTAGAGTCATTGTTTGTGTATTTTTCCTAAAACACATGGATCCACTAGAGTCATTGCATGTGTGTTATTTTCCTAAACCACATGGATCCACTAGTGACATTCCATGTGTGTTATTTTCCTAAACCACATGGATCCACTGGAGTCATTGCATGTGTGTTCTTTTTCTAAACCACATTGATCCACTAGTGACATTTCATGTGTGTTCTATTCCTAAACCACATGGATCCTCTAGAGTCACTTCATGTGTGTTCTTTTCCTAAACCACATTGATCCACTAGACTCATTGCATGTGTGTTCTTTTCCTGAACCTCATGGATCCACTGGAGTCACTACATGTGTGTTCTTTTCATAAACCACATTGATCCACTAGTGACATTGCATGTGTGATATTTTCCTAAACCAAATGGATCCACTGGTGACATTTCATGTGTGTTCTTTTCCTAAACCAGATTGATCCACTAGAGTTATTGCATGTGAGTTATTTTCTTGAACCACATGGATCCACTAGAGTCACTCCATGTGTGCTCTTTTCATAAACCACATTGATCCACTAGTGACATTGCATATGTGATCTTTTCCTAAACCACACGGATCCACTGGTGACATTTCACGTGTGTTATTTTCTAGAACCACATTGATCCACTAGAGATATTACATGTTTTTTCTTTTCCTAATCCACATTGATCCACTATAGTCATTGCTCATGTGTTGTTTTCCTAAACCACATGGATTCACCGGAGTCATTTCATGTGTGTTCTTTTCCTAAACCACATGGATCCACTAGTGACATTGCATGTGTGTTCTTTTCCTAAACCACATGGATCCACTCTTGACATTGCATGTGTGTTATTTTCCCTACATTGATGCATTGGAATCATTGCATGTGTGTTCTTTTTCTAAACCACATAGATCCACTAGAGTCATTGCTTGTGTGTTTTTCCTAAACCACATGGATCCGCTAGAGTCATTGCATGTGTGTTATTTTCCTAAACCACATGGATCCACTAGTAACATTTCATGTGTGTTATTTTCCTAAACCAAATGGATCCACTAGAGTCATTGCATGTGTGTTCTTTTCGTAAATGACATGTGTCCACTGGTGACATTGCATGTGTTTTTTCCCCAACCACATTGATCCACTGTTGACATTGCATGTGTCTTCTTTTCCTAAACCACATGGATCCACTGGAGTCATTGCATGTGTGTTCTTTTCCTAAACCACATTGATCCACAAGTGACATTTCATGTGTGTTCTTTTCCTGAACCACATGGATCCACTACAGTCACTGCATGTGTGTTCTTTTCATAAACTAGATTGATCCACTAGTGACATTGCATGTCTGATATTTTCCTAAACCAAATGGATCCACTTGTGACATTTCATGCGTCTTATTTTCCTAAACCACATGGATCCACGAGTGTGGTTGCATGTTTGTTCTTTTCCTAAACCACATTGATCCACTACACTCACTGCATGTGTGCTCTTTTCCTAAGCCACATTGATCCACTACACTCACTGCATGTGTGCTCTTTTCCTAATCCACATTGATCCACTGGAGTCCTTGCATGTGTTTTTTTCCTGAACCACATAGATCCACTAGACTCACTGCATGTGTGTTCTTTTCCTAAACCTCACTGATCCACTAGAATCATTGCATGTGTGTTCTTTTCCTACACCACATTGATCCACTTGAATCATTGCATGTGTGTTTTTTTCTTAAACCACATGGATCCACTAGTGATATTTCATGTGTGTTCTTTTCCTAAACCACATGGATGTAGTGTAATCACTGTATGTGTGTTCTTTTACTAAACCACATTGATCCACTGGTGATATTTCATGTGTTATTTTCCTAAACCACATTTATACACTAGAATCCTTGCATGTGTGTTCTACTCCTGAACCACATGGATCCACTGGACTCACTACATCGATGTTGTTTTCCTATACCACAGTGACATAGCATGTGTGTTATTTTCCTAAATAACATGGATCCACTCATGACATTGCATGTGTGTTCTTTTACTAAACCACGTTGATCCACCAGAGTCATTGCATGTGTCTTCTTTTCCTAAAGCACATGGATCCACTGGTGATATTCCATGTGTGTTCTTTTCCTAAACCACATGGATCCACTGGTGACATTTCATGTGTGTTCTTTTCCTAAACCACATTGATCCACTAGAGTCACTGCATGTGTGTTCTTTTCCTAAAACAGATTGATCCACTTGAGTCATTGCATGTGTGTTCTTTCCCAAAACCACATTGATCCACTAGAATCATTGCATGTGTGTTCTTTTCCTACACCACATTGATCTACTTGAATCATTGCATGTGTGTTTTTTCTTAAACCACGCGGATCCACTAGTGACATTTCATGTGTGTTCTTTTCCTAAACCACATGGATGTAGAGGAATCACTGTACGTGTGTTCTTTTACTAAACCACATTGATCCACTGGTGATATTGCACGTGTTATTTTCCTAAACCACATTTATACACTAGAATCACTGTATGTGTGTTCTACTCCTGAACCACATGGATCCACTAGACTCACTGCATCTGTGTTGTTTTCCTAAACCACAGTCACATTGCATGTGTGTTATTTTCCTAGAGAACATGGATCCACTCATGACATTGCATGTGTGTTCTTTTACTAAACCACAATTATCCACTAGAGTCATTGCATGTGTGTTATTTTCCTAAATCACATGGATCCACTAGTGACATTGCATGTGTGTTCTTTTCCTAAACCACATTTATCCACTAGATTCATTGCATGTGTGTTCTTTTCCTAAACCACATGGATCCACTTGTGACATTTCATGTGTGTTCTTTTCCTAAACCACATTGATCCACTAGAGTCACTGCATGTGTGTTCTTTTCCTAAACCACATTGATCCACTAGAGTCATTGCATGTGTGTTCTTTTCCTGAACCACATGCATCTGTTGGAGTCACTGCATGTGTGTTCTTTTCGTAAACCACATTGATCCACTAGTGACATTGCATATGTGATCTTTCCCTAAACCACATGGATCCACTTGTGACATTGCATGTGTTTTATTTTCCTAATCCACATTGATTCATTGAAGACATTGCATGTGTGCTCTTTTTCTAAACCACATTGATCCACTAGAGTCATTGCTTGTGTATTTTTCCTAAAACACATGGATCCACTAGAGTCATTGCATGTGTGTTATTTTCCTAAACCACGTGGATCCACTAGTGACATTCCATGTGTGTTATTTTCCTAAACCACATGGATCCACTAGAGTCATTGCATGTGTGTTCTTTTCCTAAACCACATTGATCCACTAGTGACATTTCATGTGTGTTCTTTTCCTAAACCACATGGATCCTGTAGAGTCACTGCATGTGTGTTCTTTTCCTAAACCACATTGATCCACTAGACTCATTGCATGTGTGTTCTTTTCCTGAACCTCATGGATTCACTGGAGTCACTACATGTGTGTTCTTTTCATAAACCACATTGATCCACTAGTGACATTGCATGTGTGATATTTTCCTAAACCAAATGGATCCACTGGTGACATTTCATGTGTGTTCTTTTCCTAAACCACATGGATCCACTAGTTTCATTGCATGTTTGTTGTTTTCCTAAACCACATTGATCCACTGGACTCACTGCATGTGTGTTGTTTTCCTAAGCCACATTGATCCACTGGAGTCCTTGCATGTGTTTTTTTCCTGAACCACATGGATCCACTAGACTCACTGCATGTGTGTTCTTTTCCTAAACCACATTGATCCACTAGAATCATTGCATGTGTGTTCTTTTCCTACACCACATAGATCCACTTGCATCATTGCATGTGTGTTCTTTTCTTAAACCACATGGATCCACTAGTGGCATTTCATGTGTGTTCTTTTCCTAAACCACATGGATGTAGTGGAATCACTGTATGTGTGTTCTTTTACTAAACCACATTGATCCACTGGTGATATTGCACGTGTTATTTTCCTAAACCACATTTATACACTAGAATTCTTGCATGTGTGTTCTAACCCTGAACCACATGGATCCACTGGACTCACTGCATCTGTGTTGTTTTCCTAAACCACTGTGACATTCATGTGTGTTATTTTCCTAAAAAACATGGATCCGCTCATGACATTGCATGTGTGTTCTTTTACTAAACCACATTGATCCACTAGAGTCATTGCATGTGTGTTATTTTCCTAAACCACATGGATCCACAGGTGACATTGCATGTGTGCTCTCTTCCTAAACCACATTGATCCACTAGAGTCATTGCATGTGTGTTCTTTTCCTAAACCACATGGAATCACTAGTGACATTTCATGTTTGTTCTTTTCCTGAACCACATTGATCCACTAGAGTCACTACATGTGTGTTCTTTTCCTAAACCAGATTGATCCACCAGAGTCATTGCATGTGTGTTCTTTTCCTAAACCACATTTATCCACTAGAGTCATTGCATGTGTGTTCTTTTCTTGAACCACATGGATCCACTGGAGTCACTACATGTGTGCTATTTTCATAAACCACATTGATCCACTAGTGACATTGCATGTGTGATCTTTTCCTAAACCACATGGATCCACTCTTGACATTGCATGTGTGTTATTTTCTGGAACCACATTGATCCACTAGAGATATTGCATGTTTGTTCTTTTCCTAATCCACATTGATCCACTAGAGTCATTGCTCGCGTGTTTTTTTCTTAAACCACATGGATTCACCGTAGTCATTGCATGTGTGTTCTTTTCCTAAAACACATGGTTCCACTAGTGACATTTCATGTGTGTTCTTTTCCTAAACCACATGGATCCACTAGTGACATTGCATGTGTGTTCTTTTCCTAAACCACATGGATCCACTGGTGACATTGCATGTTTGTTATTTTCCTAATCCACATTGATGCATTGGAGACATTGCATGTGTGTTCTTTTTTCTAAACCACATTGATCCACTAGAGTCATTGTTTGTGTGTTTTTCCTAAACCACATGGATCCACTAGAGTCATTGAATGTGTGTTATTTTCCTAAAACACATGGATCCACTAGTGACATTTCATGTGTGTTATTTTCCTAAACCACATGGATCCACTGGAGTCATTGCACGTGTGTTCTTTTCCTAAACCACATTGATCCACTAGTGACATTTCATGTGTGTTCTTTTCCTAAACCACATGGATCCTCTAGAGTCACTGCATGTGTGTTCTTTTCCTAAACCACATTGACCCACTAGAATCATTACATGTGCGTTCTTTTCCTGAACCACATGGATCCACTGGAGTCACTTCATGTGTGTTCTTTTCATAAACCACATTGATCCACTGGTGACATTGCATGTGTGATATTTTCCTAAACCAAATGGATCCACTAGTGACATTTCATGTGTGTTCTTTTCCTAAACCATATTGATCCACTAGAGTCACTGCATGTGTGTTCTTTTCCTAAACCAGATTGATCCACTTGAGTCAATGCATGTGTGTTCTTTTCCTAAACCACATTGATCCACTAGAGTCATTGCATGTGTGTTCTTTTCCTGAACCACATGCATCTGTTGGAGTCACTGCATGTGTGTTCTTTTCGTAAACCACATTGATCCACTAGTGACATTGCATATGTGATCTTTCCCTAAACCACATGGATCCACTTGTGACATTGCATGTGTTTTATTTTCCTAATCCACATTGATTCATTGAAGACATTGCATGTGTGTTCTTTTTCTAAACCACATTGATCCACTAGAGTCATTGTTTGTTTATTTTTCCTAAAACACATGGATCCACTAGAGTCATTGCATGTGTGTTATTTTCCTAAACCACATGGATCCACTAGTGACATTCCATGTGTGTTATTTTCCTAAACCACATGGATCCACTGGAGTCATTGCATGTGTGTTCTTTTTCTAAACCACATTGATCCACTAGTGACATTTCATGTGTGTTCTATTCCTAAACCACATGGATCCTCTAGAGTCACTTCATGTGTGTTCTTTTCCTAAACCACATTGATCCACTAGACTCATTGCATGTGTGTTCTTTTCCTGAACCTCATGGATCCACTGGAGTCACTACATGTGTGTTCTTTTCATAAACCACATTGATCCACTAGTGACATTGCATGTGTGATATTTTCCTAAACCAAATGGATCCACTGGTGACATTTCATGTGTGTTCTTTTCCTAAACCAGATTGATCCACTAGAGTTATTGCATGTGAGTTCTTTTCTTGAACCACATGGATCCACTAGAGTCACTCCATGTGTGCTCTTTTCATAAACCACATTGATCCACTAGTGACATTGCATATGTGATCTTTTCCTAAACCACACGGATCCACTGGTGACATTGCATGTGTGTTATTTTCTAGAACCACATTGATCCACTAGAGATATTACATGTTTGTTCTTTTACTAATCCACATTGATCCACTATAGTCATTGCTCATGTGTTGTTTTCCTAAACCACATGGATTCACCGGAGTCATTTCATGTGTGTTCTTTTCCTAAACCACATGGATCCACTAGTGACATTGCATGTGTGTTCTTTTCCTAAACCACATGGATCCACTCTTGACATTGCATGTGTGTTATTTTCCTAATCCACATTGATGCATTGGAATCATTGCATGTGTGTTCTTTTTCTAAACCACATAGATCCACTAGAGTCATTGCTTGTGTGTTTTTCCTAAACCACATGGATCCGCTAGAGTCATTGCATGTGTGTTATTTTCCTAAACCACATGGATCCACTAGTAACATTTCATGTGTGTTATTTTCCTAAACCAAATGGATCCACTAGAGTCATTGCATGTGTGTTCTTTTCGTAAACGACATGTGTCCACTGGTGACATTGCATGTGTTTTTTCCCCAACCACATTGATCCACTGTTGACATTGCATGTGTCTTCTTTTCCTAAACCACATGGATCCACTGGAGTCATTGCATGTGTGTTCTTTTCCTAAACCACATTGATCCACAAGTGAGATTTCATGTGTGTTCTTTTCCTGAACCACATGGATCCACTGCAGTCACTGCATGTGTGTTCTTTTCATAAACTAGATTGATCCACTAGTGACATTGCACGTCTGATATTTTCCTAAACCAAATGGATCCACTTGTGACATTTCATGCGTCTTATTTTCCTAAACCACATGGATCCACGAGTGTGGTTGCATGTTTGTTCTTTTCCTAAACCACATTGATCCACTACACTCACTGCATGTGTGCTCTTTTCCTAAGCCACATTGATCCACTACACTCACTGCATGTGTGCTCTTTTCCTAAGCCACATTGATCCACTGGAGTCCTTGCATGTGTTTTTTTCCTGAACCACATAGATCCACTAGACTCACTGCATGTGTGTTCTTTTCCTAAACCTCACTGATCCACTAGAATCATTGCATGTGTGTTCTTTTCCTACACCACATTGATCCACTTGAATCATTGCATGTGTGTTTTTTTCTTAAACCACATGGATCCACTAGTGATATTTCATGTGTGTTCTTTTCCTAAACCACATGGATGTAGTGGAATCACTGTATGTGTGTTCTTTTACTAAACCACATTGATCCACTGGTGATATTTCATGTGTTATTTTCCTAAACCACATTTATACACTAGAATCCTTGCATGTGTGTTCTACTCCTGAACCACATGGATCCACTGTACTCACTACATCTATGTTGTTTTCCTAAACCACAGTGACATAGCATGTGTGTTATTTTCCTAAATAACATGGATCCACTCATGACATTGCATGTGTGTTCGTTTACTAAACCACGTTGATCCACCAAAGTCATTGCATGTGTCTTCTTTTCCTAAAGCACATGGATCCAGTGGTGATATTGCATGTGTGTTCTTTTCTTAAACCACATGGATCCACTGGTGACATTTCATGTGTGTTCTTTTCCTAAACCACATTGATCCACTAGAGTCACTGCATGTGTGTTCTTTTCCTAAACCAGATTGATCCACTTGAGTCATTGCATGTGTGTTCTTTCCCAAAACCACATTGATCCACTAGAATCATTGCATGTGTGTTCTTTTCCTACACCACATTGATCTACTTGAATCATTGCATGTGTGTTTTTTCTTAAACCACGTGGATCCACTAGTGACATTTCATGTGTGTTCTTTTCCTAAACCACATGGATGTAGCGGAATCACTGTACGTGTGTTCTTTTACTAAACCACATTGATCCACTGGTGATATTGCACGTGTTATTTTCCTAAACCACATTTATACACTAGAATCCTTGTATGTGTGTTCTACTCCTGAACCACATGGATCCACTAGACTCACTGCATCTGTGTTGTTTTCCTAAACCACAGTGACATTGCATGTGTGTTATTTTCCTAGAGAACATGGATCCACTCATGACATTGCATGTGTGTTCTTTTACTAAACCACAATTATCCACTAGAGTCATTGCATGTGTGTTATTTTCCTAAATCACATGGATCCACTAGTGACATTGCATGTGTGTTCTTTTCCTAAACCACATTTATCCACTAGATTCATTGCATGTGTGTTCTTTTCCTAAACCACATGGATCCACTTGTGACATTTCATGTGTGTTCTTTTCCTAAACCACATTGATCCACTAGAGTCACTGCATGTGTGTTCTTTTCCTAAACCACATTGATCCACTAGAGTCATTGCATGTGTGTTCTTTTCCTGAACCACATGCATCTGTTGGAGTCACTGCATGTGTGTTCTTTTCGTAAACCACATTGATCCACTAGTGACATTGCATATGTGATCTTTCCCTAAACCACATGGATCCACTTGTGACATTGCATGTGTTTTATTTTCCTAATCCACATTGATTCATTGAAGACATTGCATGTGTGCTCTTTTTCTAAACCACATTGATCCACTAGAGTCATTGCTTGTGTATTTTTCCTAAAACACATGGATCCACTAGAGTCATTGCATGTGTGTTATTTTCCTAAACCACGTGGATCCACTAGTGACATTTAGTGTGTGTTATTTTCCTAAACCACATGGATCCACTAGAGTCATTGCATGTGTGTTCTTTTCCTAAACCACATTGATCCACTAGTGACATTTCATGTGTGTTCTTTTCCTAAACCACATGGATCCTGTAGAGTCACTGCATGTGTGTTCTTTTCCTAAACCACATTGATCCACTAGACTCATTGCATGTGTGTTCTTTTCCTGAACCTCATGGATTCACTGGAGTCACTACATGTGTGTTCTTTTCATAAACCACATTGATCCACTAGTGACATTGCATGTGTGATATTTTCCTAAACCAAATGGATCCACTGGTGACATTTCATGTGTGTTCTTTTCCTAAACCACATGGATCCACTAGTTTCATTGCATGTTTGTTGTTTTCCTAAACCACATTGATCCACTGGACTCACTGCATGTGTGTTGTTTTCCTAAGCCACATTGATCCACTGGAGTCCTTCCATGTGTTTTTTTCCTGAACCACATGGATCCACTAGACTCACTGCATGTGTGTTCTTTTCCTAAACCACATTGATCCACTAGAATTATTGCATGTGTGTTCTTTTCCTACACCACATAGATCCACTTGCATCATTGCATGTGTGTTCTTTTCTTAAACCACATGGATCCACTAGTGGCATTTCATGTGTGTTCTTTTCCTAAACCACATGGATGTAGTGGAATCAATGTATGTGTGTTCTTTTACTAAACCACATTGATCCACTAGTGATATTGCACGTGTTATTTTCCTAAACCACATTTATACACTAGAATTCTTGCATGTGTGTTCTAACCCTGAACCACATGGATCCACTGGACTCACTGCATCTGTGTTGTTTTCCTAAACCACTGTGACATTCATGTGTGTTATTTTCCTAAAAAACATGGATCCGCTCATGACATTGCATGTGTGTTCTTTTACTAAACCACATTGATCCACTAGAGTCATTGCATGTGTGTTCTTTTCCTAAACCACATGGATCCACAGGTGACATTGCATGTGTGCTCTCTTCCTAAACCACATTGATCCACTAGAGTCATTGCATGTGTGTTCTTTTCCTAAACCACATGGAATCACTAGTGACATTTCATGTTTGTTCTTTTCCTGAACCACATTGATCCACTAGAGTCACTACATGTGTGTTCTTTTCCTAAACCAGATTGATCCACCAGAGTCATTGCATGTGTGTTCTTTTCCTAAACCACATTTATCCACTAGAGTCATTGCATGTGTGTTCTTTTCTTGAACCACATGGATCCACTGGAGTCACTACATGTGTGCTATTTTCATAAACCACATTGATCCACTAGTGACATTGCATGTGTGATCTTTTCCTAAACCACATGGATCCACTCTTGACATTGCATGTGTGTTATTTTCTGGAACCACATTGATCCACTAGAGATATTGCATGTTTGTTCTTTTCCTAATCCACATTGATCCACTAGAGTCATTGCTCGCGTGTTTTTTTCTTAAACCACATGGATTCATCGTAGTCATTGCATGTGTGTTCTTTTCCTAAACCACATGGTTCCACTAGTGACATTTCATGTGTGTTCTTTTCCTAAACCACATGGATCCACTAGTGACATTGCATGTGTGTTCTTTTCCTAAACCACATGGATCCACTGGTGACATTGCATGTTTGTTATTTTCCTAATCCACATTGATGCATTGGAGACATTGCATGTGTGTTCTTTTTTCTAAACCACATTGATCCACTAGAGTCATTGTTTGTGTGTTTTTCCTAAACCACATGGATCCACTAGAGTTATTGAATGTGTGTTATTTTCCTAAAACACATGGATCCACTAGTGACATTTCATGTGTGTTATTTTCCTAAACCACATGGATCCACTGGAGTCATTGCATGTGTGTTCTTTTCCTAAACCACATTGATCCACTAGTGACATTTCATGTGTGTTCTTTTCCTAAACCACATGGATCCTCTAGACTCACTGCAAGTGTGTTCTTTTCCTAAACCACATTGACCCACTAGAATCATTACATGTGCGTTCTTTTCCTGAACCACATGGATCCACTGGAGTCACTTCATGTGTGTTCTTTTCATAAACCACATTGATCCACTGGTGACATTGCATGTGTGATATTTTCCTAAACCAAATGGATCCACTAGTGAAATTTCATGTGTGTTATTTTCCTAAACCACATGGATCCACTATTGTGATTGCATGTTTGTTCTTTTCCTAAACTACATTGATCCACTACACTCACTGCATGTGTGTTCTTTTCCTAAGCCACATTGATCCACTAGAGTCCTTGCATGTGTTTTTTTCCTGAACCACATGGATCCACTAGACTCACTGCATGTGTGTTCTTTTCCTAAACCACATTGATCCACTAGAATCATTGCATGTGTGTTCTTTTCCTACACCACATTGATCCACTTGAATCATTGCATGTGTGTTTTTTTCTTAAACCACATGGATCCACTAGTGATATTTCATGTGTGTTCTTTTCCTAAACCACATTGATCCACCAGAGTCATTGCATGAGTGTTCTTTTCCTAAACCACATGGATCCACTAGTGACATTGCAGGTGTGTTCTTTTCCTAAATCACATTGATCCACTAGAGTCATTGCATGTGTGTTCTTTTCCTAAACCACATGTGTGTTCTTTTCCTAAACCACATTGATCCACTAGAGTCACTGCATGTGTGTTCTTTTCGTAAACCAGAGTGATCCACTTGAGTCATTGCATGTCTGTTCTTTTCCTAAACCACATTGATCCACTAGAATCATTGCATGTGTGTTCTTTTCCTACATCACATTGATCCACTTGAATCATTGCATGTGTTTTTTTTCTTAAACAACATGCTTCCACCAGTGACATTTCATGTGTGTTCCTTTCCTAAACCACATGGATGTAGCGGAATCACTGTATGTGTGTTCTTTTACTAAACCACATTGATCCACTGGTGATATTGCACGTGTTATTTTCCTAAACCACATTCATACACTAGAATCCTTGCATGTGTGTTCTACTCCTGAACCACATGGATCCACTAGACTCACTGCATCTGTGTTGTTTTCCTAAACCACAGTGATATTGCATGTGTGTTCTTTTACTAAACTACATTGATCCACTAGAGTCATTGCATTTGTGTTCTTTTCCTAAACCACATGGATCCACTTGTGACATTGCAAGTGTGTTCTTTTCCTAAACCACATTCATCCACTAGAGTCATTGCATGTGTGTTCTTTTCCTAAACCACATGGATCCACTGGTGACATTTCATGTGTGTTCTTTTCCTAAACCACATTGATCCACTAGAGTCACTGCATGTGTGTTCTTTTCCTAAACCAGATTGATCCACTGGAGTCATTGCATGTGTGTTCTTTTCCTAAACCACATTGATCCACTAGATTCATTGCATGTGTGTTCTTTTCCTGAACCACATTGATTCACTAGAGTCATTGCATGTGTGTTCTTTTCATAAACCACATTGATCCACTAGTGACATTGCATGTGTGATCTTTTCCTAAACCACATGAATCCCCTGGTGACATTGCATGTGTGTTCTATTCCTAAATACATTGATCCACATTTCTTGTGTGTTTTTCCTAAGCCACATTGATCCACTAGAGTCATTGCATGTGTGTTATTTTCCTAAACCACATGGATCCACTAGTAAAATTTCATGTGTGTTATTTTCCTAAACCACATGGATCCACTGGAGTCATTGCATGTGTGTTCTTTTCCTAAACCAGATTGATCCACTAGAGTCATTGCATCTGTGTTCTTTTCTTGAACCACATGGATCCACTCGAGTCCTTTGCATGTGTTCTTTTCCTAAAACACATTAATCCACTAGTGACATTGCATGTGTGATCTTTTCCTAAACCATATGGATCCACTAGAGTCACTGCATGTGTGTTCTTTTCATAAACCACATTGATCCACTAGTGACGTTGCATGTGTGATATTTTCGTACACCAAATGGATCCACTGGTGACATTTCATGTGTGTTCTTTTCCTAAACGCATGGATCCACTAGTGTCATTGAATGTTTGTTCTTTTCTAAACCACATTGATCCACTGGACTCGTGCATGTGTTGTTTTCCTAAGCCACATTGATCCACTAGAGTCCTTGCATGTGTTTTTCTGAACCACATAGATCCACTAGGCTCACTGCATTTGTATTCTTTTCCTAAACCCCATTGATCCACTAGAATAATTGCATGTGTGTTCTTTTCCTACACCACATTGATCCACTTGAACCATTGCAAGTGTGTTCTTTTCTTAAACCACATGGATCCACTAGTGACATTTCATGTGTGTTCTTTTCCTAAACCACATGGATGTAGTTAAATCACTGTATGTGTGTTCTTTTACTAAACTACATTGATCCACTAGTGATATTGCACGTGTTATTTTCCTAAACCACATTTATACACTAGAATCCTTGCATGTTTTTTCTACTCATGAAACACATGGATCTGACTCACTGCATCTGTGTTGTTTTCCTACACCACAGTGATATTTCATGTGTGTTATTTTCAAAAACAACATGGATCCACTCATGACATTGCATGTGTGTTCTTTTACTAAACCACATGGATCCACTGGTGACATTGCATGTGTGTTCTTTTCCTAAACCACATTGATCCACTAGAGTCATTGCATTGTGTTCTTTCCCTAAACCACATGGATCCACTGGTGACATTTCATGTGTGTTCTTTTCCTAAACCACATTGATCCACTAGAGTCACTAAATGTGTGTTCTTTTCCTAAACTAGATTGATCCACTAGAGTCATTGCATATGTGTTCTTTTTCTAAACCACATTGATGCACTAGAGTCATTGCACGTGTGTTCTTTTCCTGAACCACATGGATCCACTGGAGTCACCGCATGTGTGTTATTTTCATAGACCACATTGATCCACTAATGACATTTCATGTGTGATCTTTTCCTAAACCACATGGATGTAGTGGAATCACTCTATGTGTGTTCTTTTACTAAACCACATTGATCCACTGGTGACATTGCACGTGTTATTTTCCTAAACCACATTTATACACTAGAATCCTTGCATGTGTGTTCTACTCCTGAAGCACATGGATCCACTGGACTCACTGCATCAATGTTGTTTTCCTAAACCACAGTGACAGTGCATGTGTGTTTTTTTCTAAACAACATGGATCCACTCATGACATTGCATGTGTGTTCTTTTACTAAACCACATTGATCCACTAGAGTCATTGCATTTGTGTTCTTTTCCTAAACCACATGGATCCACTTGTGACATTGCATGTGTGTTCTTTTCCTAAACCACATTGATCCACTAGAGTCATTGCATGTGTGTTCTTTTCCTAAACCACATGGATCCACTGGTGACATTTCATGTGTGTTCTTTTCCTAAACCACATTGATCCACTAGAGTCACTGCATGTGTGTTCTTTTCCTAAACCAGATTGATCCACTGGAGTCATTGCATGTGTGTTCTTTTCCTAAACCACATTGATCCACTAGAGTCATTGCATGTGTGTTCTTTTCCTGAACCACATTGATCCACTAGAGTCATTGCATGTGTGTTCTTTTCATAAACCACATTGATCCACTAGTGACATTGCATGTGTGATCTTTTCCTAAACCACATGGATCCCCTGGTGACATTGCATGTGTGTTCTTTTCCTAAATACATTGATCCACATTTCTTGTGTGTTTTTCCTAAGCCACATTGATCCACTAGAGTCATTGCATGTGTGTTATTTTCCTAAACCACATGGATCCACTAGTAAAATTTCATGTTTGTTATTTTCCTAAACCACATGGATCCACTGGAGTCATTGCATGTGTGTTCTTTTCCTAAACCAGATTGATCCACTAGAGTCATTGCATCTGTGTTCTTTTCTTGAACCACATGGATCCACTCGAGTCACTTCATGTGTGTTCTTTTCCTAAACCACATTAATCCACTAGTGACATTGCATGTGTGATCTTTTCCTAAACCATATGGATCCACTAGAGTCACTGCATGTGTGTTCTTTTCATAAACCACATTGATCCACTAGTGACGTTGCATGTGTGATATTTTCGTACACCAAATGGATCCACTGGTGACATTTCATGTGTGTTCTTTTCCTAAACCGCATGGATCCACTAGTGTCATTGCATGTTTGTTCTTTTCCTAAACCACATTGATCCACCGGACTCAGTGCATGTGTGTTGTTTTCCTAAGCCACATTGATCCACTAGAGTCCTTGCATGTGTGATCTTTTCCTAAACCACATGAATCCCCTGGTGACATTGCATGTGTGTTCTATTCCTAAATACATTGATCCACATTTCTTGTGTGTTTTTCCTAAGCCACATTGATCCACTAGAGTCATTGCATGTGTGTTATTTTCCTAAACCACATGGATCCACTAGTAAAATTTCATGTGTGTTATTTTCCTAAACCACATGGATCCACTGGAGTCATTGCATGTGTGTTCTTTTCCTAAACCAGATTGATCCACTAGAGTCATTGCATCTGTGTTCTTTTCTTGAACCACATGGATCCACTCGAGTCACTGCATGTGTGTTCTTTTCCTAAAACACATTAATCCACTAGTGACATTGCATGTGTGATCTTTTCCTAAACCATATGGATCCACTAGAGTCACTGCATGTGTGTTCTTTTCATAAACCACATTGATCCACTAGTGACGTTGCATGTGTGATATTTTCGTACACCAAATGGATCCACTGGTGACATTTCATGTGTGTTCTTTTCCTAAACCGCATGGATCCACTAGTGTCATTGAATGTTTGTTCTTTTCCTAAACCACATTGATCCACTGGACTCAGTGCATGTGTGTTGTTTTCCTAAGCCACATTGATCCACTAGAGTCCTTGCATGTGTTTTTTCTGAACCACATAGATCCACTAGGCTCACTGCATTTGTATTCTTTTCCTAAACCCCATTGATCCACTAGAATAATTGCATGTGTGTTCTTTTCCTACACCACATTGATCCACTTGAACCATTGCAAGTGTGTTCTTTTCTTAAACCACATGGATCCACTAGTGACATTTCATGTGTGTTCTTTTCCTAAACCACATGGATGTAGTTAAATCACTGTATGTGTGTTCTTTTACTAAACTACATTGATCCACTAGTGATATTGCACGTGTTATTTTCCTAAACCACATTTATACACTAGAATCCTTGCATGTTTTTTCTACTCATGAAACACATGGATCTGACTCACTACATCTGTGTTGTTTTCCTACACCACAGTGATATTTCATGTGTGTTATTTTCAAAAACAACATGGATCCACTCATGACATTGCATGTGTGTTCTTTTACTAAACCACATGGATCCACTGGTGACATTGCATGTGTGTTCTTTTCCTAAACCACATTGATCCACTAGAGTCATTGCATTGTGTTCTTTCCCTAAACCACATGGATCCACTGGTGACATTTCATGTGTGTTCTTTTCCTAAACCACATTGATCCACTAGAGTCACTAAATGTGTGTTCTTTTCCTAAACTAGATTGATCCACTAGAGTCATTGCATATGTGTTCTATTTCTAAACCACATTGATGCACTAGAGTCATTGCACGTGTGTTCTTTTCCTGAACCACATGGATCCACTGGAGTCACCGCATGTGTGTTATTTTCATAGACCACATTGATCCACTAATGACATTTCATGTGTGATCTTTTCCTAAACCACATGGATGTAGTGGAATCACTCTATGTGTGTTCTTTTACTAAACCACATTGATCCACTGGTGACATTGCACGTGTTATTTTCCTAAACCACATTTATACACTAGAATCCTTGCATGTGTGTTCTACTCCTGAAGCACATGGATCCACTGGACTCACTGCATCAATGTTGTTTTCCTAAACCACAGTGACAGTGCATGTGTGTTTTTTTCTAAACAACATGGATCCACTCATGACATTGCATGTGTGTTCTTTTACTAAACCACATTGATCCACTAGAGTCATTGCATTTGTGTTCTTTTCCTAAACCACATGGATCCACTTGTGACATTGCATGTGTGTTCTTTTCCTAAACCACATTGATCCACTAGAGTCATTGCATGTGTGTTCTTTTCCTAAACCACATGGATCCACTGGTGACATTTCATGTGTGTTCTTTTCCTAAACCACATTGATCCACTAGAGTCACTGCATGTGTGTTCTTTTCCTAAACCAGATTGATCCACTGGAGTCATTGCATGTGTGTTCTTTTCCTAAACCACATTGATCCACTAGAGTCATTGCATGTGTGTTCTTTTCCTGAACCACATTGATCCACTAGAGTCATTGCATGTGTGTTCTTTTCATAAACCACATTGATCCACTAGTGACATTGCATGTGTGATCTTTTCCTAAACCACATGGATCCCCTGGTGACATTGCATGTGTGTTCTTTTCCTAAATACATTGATCCACATTTCTTGTGTGTTTTTCCTAAGCCACATTGATCCACTAGAGTCATTGCATGTGTGTTATTTTCCTAAACCACATGGATCCACTAGTAAAATTTCATGTTTGTTATTTTCCTAAACCACATGGATCCACTGGAGTCATTGCATGTGTGTTCTTTTCCTAAACCAGATTGATCCACTAGAGTCATTGCATCTGTGTTCTTTTCTTGAACCACATGGATCCACTCGAGTCACTTCATGTGTGTTCTTTTCCTAAACCACATTAATCCACTAGTGACATTGCATGTGTGATCTTTTCCTAAACCATATGGATCCACTAGAGTCACTGCATGTGTGTTCTTTTCATAAACCACATTGATCCACTAGTGACGTTGCATGTGTGATATTTTCGTACACCAAATGGATCCACTGGTGACATTTCATGTGTGTTCTTTTCCTAAACCGCATGGATCCACTAGTGTCATTGCATGTTTGTTCTTTTCCTAAACCACATTGATCCACCGGACTCAGTGCATGTGTGTTGTTTTCCTAAGCCACATTGATCCACTAGAGTCCTTGCATGTGTTTTTTCTGAACCACATAGATCCACTAGGCTCACTGCATGTGTATTCTTTTCCTCAACCCCATTGATCCACTAGAATCATTGCATGTGTGTTCTTTTCCTACACCACATTGATCCACTTGAATCATTGCATGTGTTTTTTTTTCTTAAACCACATGGATCCACTAGTGATATTTCATGTGTGTTCTTTTCCTAAACCACATGGATGTAGTGGAATCACTTTATGTGTGTTCTTTTACTAAACCACATTGATCCACTAGTGATATTGCACGTGTTATTTTCCTAAACCACATTTATACACTAGAATCCTTGCATGTGTGTTCTACTCATGAAACACATGGATCCGACTCACTGCATCTGTGTTGTTTTCCTACACCACAGTGATATTGCAGGTGTGTTATTTTCCTAAACAACATGGATCCACTCATGACATTGCATGTGTGTTCTTTTACTAAACCACATTTATCCACTAGAGTCATTGCATGTGTATTATTTTTCTAAACCACATGGATCCACTGGTGACATTGCATGTGTGTTCTTTTCCTAAACCACAATGATCCACTAGTCATTGCATTGTGTTCTTTTCCTAAACCACATGGATCCACTGGTGACATTTCATGTGTGTTCTTTTCCTAAACCACATTCATCCACTAGAGTCACTTCATGTGTGTTATTTTCCTAAACTAGATTGATCCACTGGAGTCATTGCATGTGTGTTATTTTTCTAAACCACATTGATCCACTAGAGTCATTGCATGTGTGTTATTTTCCTAGACCACATGGATCCACTTGAGTCACTGCATGTGTGTTATTTTCATAAACCACATTAATCCAGTAGTGACATTTCATGTGTGATCTTTTCCTAAACCACATGGATGTAGTGGAATCACTCTATGTGTGTTCTTTTACTAAACCCGATTGATCCACTGGTGATATTGCACGTGTTATTTTCCTAAACAACATTTATACACTAGAATGCTTGCATGTGTGTTCTACTCCTAACCACATGGATCCACTAGACTCACTGCATTTGTGTTGTTTTCCTAAACCAAAGTGACATTGCATGTTTGTTATTTTTCTAAACAACATGGATCCACTCATGACATTGCATGTGTGTTCTTTTGCTAAACCACATGGATCCACTTGTGACATTGCATGTGCGTTCTTTTCCTAAACCACATTGATCCACTAGAGTCATTGCATGTGTGTTCTTTTCCTAAACCACAATGATCCACTGGTGACATTTCATGTGTGTTCTTTTCCTAAACCACATTTATCCACTAGAGTCACTGCATGTGTGTTCTTTTCCTAAACCAGATTGATCCACTAGAGTCATTGCATGTGTGTTCTTTTCCTAAACCACGTTGATCCACTAGAGTCATTGCATGTGTGTTCTTTTCCTGAACCACATTGATCCACTTGAGTCATTGCATGTGTCTTCTTTTCATAAACCACATTGATCCACTAGTGACATTGCATGTGTGATCTTTTCCTAAACCACATGGTACCCCTGGTGACATTGCATGTGTGTTCTTTTCCAAAACCACATTGATCCACTAGTGACATTTCATGTGTGTTCTTTTCCTAAACCACATGGATGTAGTTGAATCACTATATGTGTGTTCTTTTACTAAACCACACTAACCCACTAGTGATATTGCACGTGTTATTTTCCTAAACCACATTTATACACTAGAATCCTTGCATGTATGTTCTACTCATGAAACACATGGATCCGACTCACTGCATTTGTGTTGTTTTCCTACACCACAGTGATATTGCATGTGTGTTATTTTCCTAAACAACATGGATCCACTCATCATATTGCATGTGTGTTCTTTTACTAAACCATATTTATCCACTAGAGTCATTGCATGTGTATTCTTTTTCTAATCCACATGGATCCACTAGTGACATTGCATGTGTGTTCTTTTCCTAAACCACAATGATCCACTAGAGTAATTGCATTGTGTTCTTTTCCTAAACCACATGGATCCACTGGTGACATTTCATGTGTGTTCTTTTCCTAAACCACATTGATCCACTAGAGTCACTTCATGTGTGTTATTTTCCTAAACTAGATTGATCCACTAGAGTCATTGCATGTGTGTTCTTTTTCTATACCACATTGATCCACTAGAGTCATTGCATGTGTGTTCTTTTCCTGGACCACATGGATCCACTGGAGTCACTGCATGTGTGTTATTTTCATAAACCACATTGATCTAGTAGTGACATTTCATGTGTGATCTTTTCCTAAACCACATGGATGTAGTGGAATCACTCTATGTGTGTTCTTTTACTAAACCACATTGATCCACTGGTGATATTGCACTTGTTATTTTCCTAAACAACATTTATACACTAGAATGCTTGCATGTGTATTCTACTCCTGAACCACATGGATCCACTAGACTCACTACATTTGTGTTGTTTTCCTAAACCACAGTGACATTGCATGTGTGTTATTTTTCTAAACAACATGGATCCACTCATGACATTGCATGTGTGTTCTTTTACTAAACCACATGGATCCACTTGTGACATTGCATGTGCATTCTTTTCCTAAACCACATTGATCCACTAGAGTCATTGCATGTGTGTTCTTTTCCTAAACCACATGGATCCACTGGTGACATTTCATGTGTGTCCTTTTCCTAAACCACATTGATCCACTAGAGTCACTGCATGTGTGGTCTTTTCCTAAACCAGATTGATCCACTGGAGTCATTGCATGTGTGTTCTTTTCATAAACCACATTGATCCACTAGTGACATTGCATGTGTGATCTTTTCCTAAACCACATGGTACCCCTGGTGACATTGCATGTGTGTTCTTTTCCTAAACCACATTGATCCACATTGCTTGTATGTTTTTCCTAAGCCACATTGATCCACTAGAGTCATTGCATGTGTGTTATTTTCCTAAACCACATTCATCCACTAGTGAAATTTCATGTGTGTTATTTTCCTAAACCACATGGATCCACTGGAGTCATTGCATGTGTGTTCTTTTCCTAAACCAGATTGATCCACTAGAGTCATTGCATCTGTGTTCTTTTATTGAACCACATGGATCCACTCGAGTCACTGCATGTGTGTTCTTTTCCTAAACCACATTGATCCACTAGTGACATTGCATGTGTGATCTTTTCCTAAACCACATGGATCCACTAGAGTCACTGCATGTGTGTTCTTTCCATAAACCACATTGATCCACTGGTGACATTTCATGTGTGATATTTTCCTAAATGAAATGGATCCACTAGTGACATTTCATGTGTGTTCTTTTCCTAAACCACATGGATCCACTAGTGTCATTGCATGTTTGTTCTTTTCCTAAACCACATTGATCCACTGGACTCACTGCATGTGTGTTATTTTCCTAAGCCACATTGATCCACTAGAGTCCTTGCATGTGTTTTTTCCTGAACCACGTGGATCCACTAGACTCACTACATGTGTGTTTTTTTCGTAAACCACATTGATCCACTAGAATCATTGCATGTGTGTTCTTTTCCTACACCATATTGATCCACTTGAATCATTGCATGTGTGTTGTTTTCTTAAACCACATGGATCCACTAGTGACATTTGATGTGTGTTATTTTACTAAACCACATTGATCCACTTGTGATATTGCACGTGTTATTTTTCTAAACCACATTTATACACTAGAATCCTTGCATGTGTTTTCTACTCCGGAACCACATGGATCCACTGGACTCACTGCATCTGTGTTGTTTTCCGAAACCACATTGACATTGCATGTGTGTTATTTTCCTAAACAACATGGATCCACTCATGACATTGCATGTGTTTTCTTTTACTAAACCACATTGATCCACTAGAGTCATTGCATTTGTGTTCCTTTCCTAAACCACATGGATCCACTAGTGACATTGCATGTGTGTTCTTTTCCTAAACCACATTGATCCACTAGAGTCATTGCATGTGTGTTCTTTTCCTAAACCACATGGATCCTCTGGGGACATTTCATGTGTGTTCTTTTCCTAAACCACATTGATCCACTAGAGTCACTGCATGTGTGTTCTATTCCTAAACCACATTGATCCACTGGAGTCATTGCATGTGTGTTCTTTTCCTAAACCACACTGATCCACTAGAGTCATTGCATGTGTGTTCTTTTCCTGAACTACATGGATCCACTAGAGTCACTCCATGTGTTTTTTTTTCATAAACCACATTGATCCACTAGTGACATTGCATGTGTGATCTTTTCCTTAACCACGTGGATCCACTAGTGACATTGCATGTGTGTTATTTTCCTAATCCACATTGATGCATTGGATACATTGCATGTGTGTTCTTTTTCTAATCCACATTGAGCCACTAGAGTCATTGCTTGTGTGTTTTTCCTAAACCACATTGATCCACTAGAGTCATTACATGTGTGTTATTGTCCTATAACACGTGGATCCACTAGTGAAATTTCATGTGTTCTATTTTCCTAAACCACATGGATCCACTAGAGTCATTGCATGTGTGTTCTTTTCCTAAACCACATTGATCCACTAGTGACATTTCGTGTGTGTTCTTGTCCTAAACCACATGGATCCTCTAGAGTCACTACATGTGTATTCTTTTCCTAAACCACAATTATCCACTAGGGTCATTGTGTGTGTTCTTTTCCTGAACCACATGGATCCACTAGAGTCACTACATGTGTGTTCTTTTCATAAACCACATTGATCCACTAGTGACGTTGCATGTGTGATATTTTCCTAAACCAAATGGATCCACTGGTGACATTTCATGTGTGTTCTTTTCCTAAACCACATGGATCCACTACTGTCATTGCATGTTTGTTCTTTTCCTAAACCACATTGATCCACTGGACTCAGTGCATGTGTGTTGTTTTCCTAAGGAACATTTATCTATTAGAGTCCTTGCATGTGTTTTTTACCTGAACCACATAGATCCACTAGGCTCACTGCATGTGTATTCATTTCCTAAACCCCATTGATCCACTAGAATCATTGCATGTGTGTTCTTTTACTACACCACATTGATCCACTTGAACCATTGCATGTGTGTTCTTTTCTTAAACCACATGGATCCACTAGTGACATTTCATGTGTGTTATTTTCCTAAACCACATGGATGTAGTTGAATCACTGTATGTGTGTTCTTTTTCTAAACCACATTTATCTACTAGTGATATTGCACGTGTTATTTTCCTAAACCACATTTATACACTAGAATCCTTGCATGTGTGTTCTACTCATGAACCACATGGATCCGACTCACTGCATCTGTGTTGTTTTCCTACACCACAGTGATATTGCATGTGTGTTATTTTTCTAAACAACATGGATCCACTCATGACATTGCATGTGTGTTCTTTTACTAAACCACATTGATCCACTGGAGTCATTGCATTTGTGTTCTTTTCCTAAACCACATGGATCCACTTGTGACATTGCATGTGTGTTCTTTTCCTAAACCACATTGATCCACTAGAGTCATTGCATGTGTGTTCTTTTCCTAAACCACATGGATCCACTTGTGACATTTCATGAGTGTTATTTTCTTAAACCACATTGATCCACTAGAGTCACTTCACGTGTGTTCTTTTCCTAAACCAGATTGATCCACTAGAGTCATTGCATGTGTGTTATTTTGCTAAACCACGTTGATCCACTAGAGTCATTGCATGTGTGTTCTTTTCCTAAACCACATTGATCCACTAGAGTCATTGCATGTGTGTTCTTTTCATAAACCACATTGATCCACTAGTGACATTGCATGTGTGATCTTTTCCTAAACCACATGGATCCCCAGGTGACATTGCATGTGTGTTCTTTTCCTAAACCACATTGATCCACATTGCTTGTGTGTTTTTCCTAAGCCACATTGATCCACTAGAGTCATTGCATTTGTGTTATTTTCCTAAACCACATGGATCCACTAGTGAAATTTCATGTGTGTTATTTTCCTAAACCACATGGATCCACTAGAGTCATTGCATGTGTGTTCTTTTCCTAAACCAGATTGTTCCACTAGAGTCATTGCATCTGTGTTCTTTTCTTCAACCACATGGATCAACTCGAGTCACTACATGTGTGTTCTTTTCCTAAACCACATTATCCACTAGTGACATTGCATGTGTGATCTTTTCCTAAACCACATGGATCCACTAGAGTCACTGCATGTGTGTTCTTTTCATAAACCACATTGATCCACTGGTGACATTTCATGTGTGATATTTTCCTAAATGAAATGGATCCACTAGTGACATTTCATGTGTGTTCTTTTCCTAAACCACATGGATCCACTAGTGTCATTGCATGTTTGTTCTTTTCCTAAACCACATTGATCCACTAGACTCACTGCATGTGTGTTATTTTCCTAAGCCACATTGATCCACTGGAGTCCTTGCATGTGTTTTTTCCTAAACCGCGTGGATCCACTAGACTCACTAGATGTGTGTTTTTTTCGTAAACCACATTGATCCACTAGAATCATTGCATGTGTGTTCTTTTCCTACACCATATTGATCCACTTGAATCATTGCATGTGTGTTATTTTCTTAAACCACATGGATCCACTAGTGACATTTCATGTGTGTTCTTTTCCAAAACCACATGGATGTAGTGTAATCACTATATGTGTGTTCTTTTACTAAACCACATTGATCCACTGGTGATATTGCACGTGTTATTTTCCTAAACCACATTTATACACTAGAATCCTTGCATGTGTTTTCTACTCCTAAACCACATGGATCCACTGGACTCACTGCATCTGTGTTGTTTTCCGAAACCACAGTGACATTGCATGTGTGTTATTTTCCTAAACATCATGGATCCACTCATGACATTGCATGTGTGTTCTTTTACTAAACCACATTGATCCACTAGAGTCATTGCATTTGTGTTCCTTTCCTAAACCACATGGATCCACTAGTGACATTGCATGTGTGTTCTTTTCCTAAACCACATTGATCCACTAGAGTCATTGCATGTGTGTTCTTTTCCTAAACCACATGGATCCTCTGGTGACATTTCATGTGTGTTCTTTTCCTAAACCACATTGATCCACTAGAGTCACTTCATGTGTGTTCTATTCCTAAACCACATTGATCCACTGGAGTCATTGTATGTGTGTTCTTTTCCTAAACAACACTGATCCACTAGAGTCATTGCATGTGTGTTCTTTTCCTGAACCACATGGATCCACTAGAGTCACTCCATGTGTTTTTTTCATAAACCACATTGATCCACTAGTGACATTGCATGTGTGATCTTTTCCTTAACCACATGGATCCACTAGTGACATTGCATGTGTGTTATTTTCCTAATCCACATTGATGCATTAGAGACATTGCATGTGTGTTCTTTTTCTAATCCACATTGATCCACTAGAGTCATTGCTTGTGTGTTTTTCCTAAACCACATTGATCCACTAGAGTCATTACATGTGTGTTATTGTCCTATACCACGTGGATCCACTAGTGAAATTTCATGTGTTTTATTTTCCTAAACCACATGGATCCACTAGAGTCATTGCATGTGTGTTCTTTTCCTAAACCACATTGATCCACTAGTGACATTTCATGTGTGTTCTTCTCCTAAACCACATGGATCCTCTAGAGTCACTACATGTGTATTCTTTTCCTAAACCACAATTATCCACTAGAGTCATTGTGTGTGTGTTCTTTTCCTGAACCACATGGATCCACTAGAGTCACTACATGTGTGTTCTTTTCCTAAACCACATTGATCCACTAGTGACGTTGCATGTGTGATATTTTCCTAAACCAAATGGATCTACTGGTGACATTTCATGTGTGTTCTTTTCCTAAACCACATGGATCCACTACTGTCATTGCATGTTTGTCCTTTTCCTAAACCACATTGATCCACTGGACTCAGTGCATGTGTGATGTTGTCCTAAGGAACATTTATCCACTAGAGTCCTTGCATGTGTTTTTTTCCTGAACCACATAGATCCACTAGGCTCACTGCATGTGTATTCTTTTCCTAAACCCCATTGATCCACTAGAATCATTGCACGTGTGTTCTTTTACTACACCACATTGATCCACTTGAACCATTGCATATGTGTTCTTTTCTTAAACCACATGGATCCACTAGTGACATTTCATGTGTGTTATTTTCCTAAACCACATGGATGTAGTTGAATCACTGTATGTGTGTTCTTTTACTAAACTATATTGATCCACTAGTGATATTGCACGTGTTATTTTCCTAAACCACATTTATACACTAGAATCCTTGCATGTGTGTTCTACTCATGAACCACATGGATCCGACTCACTGCATCTGTGTTGTTTTCCTACACCACAGTGATATTGCATGTGTGTTATTTTCCTAAACAGCATGGATCCACTCATGACATTGCATGCGTGTTCTTTTACTAAACCACATTGATCCACTAGAGTCATTGCATGTGTGTTCCTTTTCTTAACCACATGGATCCACTAGTGACATTGCATGTATGTTCTTTTCCTAAACCACATTGATCCACTAGAGTCATTGCATTGTGTTCTTTTCCTAAACCACATGGATCCACTTGTGACATTTCATGTGTGTTCTTTTCCTAAACCACATTGATCCACTAGAGTCACTTAGTGTGTGTTCTTTTCCTAAACTAGATTGATCCACTGGAGTCATTGCATGTGTGTTCTTTTTATAAACCACATTGATCCACTAGAGTCATTGCATGTGTGTTCTTTTCCTGGACCACATGGATCCACTGGAGTCACTGCATGTGTGTTATTTTCATAAACCACATTGATCCACTAGTGACATTTCATGTGTGATCTTTTCCTAAACCACATTGATCCACTAGTGATATTGCACGTGTTATTTTCCTAAACCACATTTATACACTAGAATGCTTGCATGTGTGTTCTACTCCTGACCACATGGATCCACTAGAGTCGCTGCATTTGTGTTGTTTTCCTAAACCACAGTGACATTGCATGTGTGTTATTTTTCTAAACAACATGGATCCACTCACGACATTGCATGTGTGTTCTTTTACTAAACCACATTGATCCACTAGAGTCATTGCATGTGTGTTCTTTTCCTAAACCACATGGATCCACTTGTGAAATTGCATGTGTGTTCTTTTCCTAAACCACATTGATCCACTAGAGTCACTGCATGTGTGTTCTTTTCCTAAACCAGATTGATCCACTAGAGTCATTGCATGTGTGTTATTTTCCTAAACCACATTGATCCACTAGAGTCATTGCATGTGTGTTCTTTTCCTGAACCACATTGATCCACTAGAGTCATTGCATGTGTGTTCTTTTCATAAACCACATTGATCCACTAGTGACATTGCCTGTGTGATCTTTTCCTAAACCACATGGATCCCCAGGTGACATTGCATGTGTGTTCTTTTCCTAAACCACATTAATCCACATTGCTTGTGTGTTTTTCCTAAGCCACATTGATCCACTAGAGTCATTGCATGTGTGTTATTTTCCTAAACGACATGGATCCACTAGTGAAATTTCATGTGTGTTATTTTCCTAAACCACATGGATCCACTAGAGTCATTGCATGTGTGTTCTTTTCCTAAACCAGATTGATCCACTAGAGTCATTGCATCTGTGTTCTTTTCTTGAACCACATGGATCCACTCGAGTCACTACATGTGTGTTCTTTTCCTAAACCACATTAATCCACTAGTGACATTGCATGTGTGATCTTTTCCTAAACCACATGGATCCACTAGAGTCAATGCATGTGTGTTCTTGTCATAAACCACATTGATCCACTGGTGACATTTCATGTGTGATATTTTCCTAAATGAAATGGATCCACTAGTGACATTTCATGTGTGTTCTTTTCCTAAACCACATGGATCCACTAGTGTCATTGCATGTTTGTTCTTTTCCTAAACCACATTGATCCACTGGACTCACTCCATGTGTGTTATTTTCCTAAGCCACATTGATCCAGTGGAGTCCTTGCATGTTTTTTTTCCTGAACCGCGTGGATCCACTAGACTCACTACATGTGTGTTCTTTTCGTAAACCACATTGATCCACTAGAATCATTGCATGTGTGTTCTTTTCCTACACCATATTGATCCACTTGAATCATTGCATGTGTGTTCTTTTCTTAAACCACATGGATCCACTAGTGACATTTCATGTGTGTTCTTTTGCAAAACCACATGGATGTAGTGGAATCACTACATGTGTGTTCTTTTACTAAACCACATTGATCCACTGGTGATATTGCACGTGTTATTTTCCTAAACCACATTTATACAATAGAATCCTTGCATGTGTTTTCTACTCGTGAACCACATGGATCCACTGGACTCACTGCATCTGTGTTGTTTTCCGAAACCACAGTGACATTGCATGTGTGTTATTTTCCTAAACAACATGGATCCACTCATGACATTGCATGTGTGTTCTTTTACTAAACCACATTGATCCACTAGAGTCATTGCATTTGTGTTCTTTTCCTAAACCACATGGATCCACTTGTGACATTGCATGTGTGTCCTTTTCCTAAACCACATTGATCCACTAGAGTCATTGCATGTGTGTTCTTTTCGTAAACCACATGGATCCACTGGTGACATTTCATGTGTGTTATTTTCCTAAACCACATTGATCTACTAGAGTCACTGCATGTGTGTTCTATTCCTACACTAGATTGATCCACTAGAGTCATTGCATGTGTGTTCTTTTCCTAAACCACATTGATCCACTAGAGTCACTTCATGTGTGTTCTTTTCCTAAACCAGATTGATCCACTAGAGTCATTGCATGTGTGTTATTTTCCTAAACCACGTTGATCCACTAGAGTCATTGCATGTGTGTTCTTTTCCTGAACCACATTGATCCACTAGAGTCATTGCATGTGTGTTCTTTTCATAAACCACATTGATCCACTAGTGACATTGCCTGTGTGATCTTTTCCTAAACCACATGGATCCCCAGGTGACATTGCATGTGTGTTCTTTTCCTAAACCACATTAATCCACATTGCTTGTGTGTTTTTCCTAAGCCACATTGATCCACTAGAGTCATTGCATGTGTGTTATTTTCCTAAACGACATGGATCCACTAGTGAAATTTGATGTGTGTTATTTTCCTAAACCACATGGATCCACTAGAGTCATTGCATGTGTGTTCTTTTCCTAAACCAGATTGATCCACTAGAGTCATTGCATCTGTGTTCTTTTCTTGAACCACATGGATCCGACTCACTGCATCTGTGTTGTTTTCCAACACCACAGTGACATTTCATGTGTGTTCTTTTCCTAAACAGCATGGATCCACTAGTGTCATTGCATGTGTGTTCTTTTCCTAAACCACATTGATCCACTAGAGTCATTGCATGTGTGTTCCTTTTCTTAACCACATGGATCCACTAGTGACATTGCATGTATGTTCTTTTCCTAAACCACATTGATCCACTAGAGTCATTGCATTGTGTTCTTTTCCTAAACCACATGGATCCACTTGTGACATTTCATGTGTGTTCTTTTCCTAAACCACATTGATCCACTAGAGTCACTTAGTGTGTGTTCTTTTCCTAAACTAGATTGATCCACTGGAGTCATTGCATGTGTGTTCTTTTTATAAACCACATTGATCCACTAGAGTCATTGCATGTGTGTTCTTTTCCTGGACCACATGGATCCACTGGAGTCACTGCATGTGTGTTATTTTCATAAACCACATTGATCCACTAGTGACATTTCATGTGTGATCTTTTCCTAAACCACATTGATCCACTAGTGATATTGCACGTGTTATTTTCCTAAACCACATTTATACACTAGAATGCTTGCATGTGTGTTCTACTCCTGACCACATGGATCCACTAGAGTCGCTGCATTTGTGTTGTTTTCCTAAACCACAGTGACATTGCATGTGTGTTATTTTTCTAAACAACATGGATCCACTCACGACATTGCATGTGTGTTCTTTTACTAAACCACATTGATCCACTAGAGTCATTGCATGTGTGTTCTTTTCCTAAACCACATGGATCCACTTGTGAAATTGCATGTGTGTTCTTTTCCTAAACCACATTGATCCACTAGAGTCACTGCATGTGTGTTCTTTTCCTAAACCAGATTGATCCACTAGAGTCATTGCATGTGTGTTATTTTCCTAAACCACATTGATCCACTAGAGTCATTGCATGTGTGTTCTTTTCCTGAACCACATTGATCCACTAGAGTCATTGCATGTGTGTTCTTTTCATAAACCACATTGATCCACTAGTGACATTGCCTGTGATCTTTTACTAAACCACATGGATCCCCAGGTGACATTGCATGTGTGTTCTTTTCCTAAACCACATTAATCCACATTGCTTGTGTGTTTTTCCTAAGCCACATTGATCCACTAGAGTCATTGCATGTGTGTTATTTTCCTAAACGACATGGATCCACTAGTGAAATTTCATGTGTGTTATTTTCCTAAACCACATGGATCCACTAGAGTCATTGCATGTGTGTTCTTTTCCTAAACCAGATTGATCCACTAGAGTCATTGCATCTGTGTTCTTTTCTTGAACCACATGGATCCACTCGAGTCACTACATGTGTGTTCTTTTCCTAAACCACATTAATCCACTAGTGACATTGCATGTGTGATCTTTTCCTAAACCACATGGATCCACTAGAGTCACTGCATGTGTGTTCTTGTCATAAACCACATTGATCCACTGGTGACATTTCATGTGTGATATTTTCCTAAATGAAATGGATCCACTAGTGACATTTCATGTGTGTTCTTTTCCTAAACCACATGGATCCACTAGTGTCATTGCATGTTTGTTCTTTTCCTAAACCACATTGATCCACTGGACTCACTCCATGTGTGTTATTTTCCTAAGCCACATTGATCCAGTGGAGTCCTTGCATGTTTTTTTTCCTGAACCGCGTGGATCCACTAGACTCACTACATGTGTGTTCTTTTCGTAAACCACATTGATCCACTAGAATCATTGCATGTGTGTTCTTTTCCTACACCATATTGATCCACTTGAATCATTGCATGTGTGTTCTTTTCTTAAACCACATGGATCCACTAGTGACATTTCATGTGTGTTCTTTTGCAAAACCACATGGATGTAGTGGAATCACTACATGTGTGTTCTTTTACTAAACCACATTGATCCACTGGTGATATTGCACGTGTTATTTTCCTAAACCACATTTATACACTAGAATCCTTGCATGTGTTTTCTACTCGTGAACCACATGGATCCACTGGACTCACTGCATCTGTGTTGTTTTCCGAAACCACAGTGACATTGCATGTGTGTTATTTTCCTAAACAACATGGATCCACTCATGACATTGCATGTGTGTTCTTTTACTAAACCACATTGATCCACTAGAGTCATTGCATTTGTGTTCTTTTCCTAAACCACATGGATCCACTTGTGACATTGCATGTGTGTCCTTTTCCTAAACCACATTGATCCACTAGAGTCATTGCATGTGTGTTCTTTTCGTAAACCACATGGATCCACTGGTGACATTTCATGTGTGTTATTTTCCTAAACCACATTGATCTACTAGAGTCACTGCATGTGTGTTCTATTCCTACACTAGATTGATCCACTAGAGTCATTGCATGTGTGTTCTTTTCCTAAACCACATTGATCCACTAGAGTCACTTCATGTGTGTTCTTTTCCTAAACCAGATTGATCCACTAGAGTCATTGCATGTGTGTTATTTTTCTAAACCACATTGATCCACTAGAGTCATTGCATGTGTGTTCTTTTCCTGGACCACATGGATCCACTGGAGTCACTGCATGTGTGTTATTTTCATAAACCACATTGATCCACTACTGGCATTTCATGTGTGTTCTTTTCCTAAACCACATTGATCCATTGGTGATATTGCACGTGTTATTTTCCTAAACCACATTTATACACGAGAATGCTTGCATGTGTGTTCTACTCCTGAACCACATGGATCCACTGGACTCACTGCATCTGTGTTGTTTTCCTAAACCACAGTGACATTGCATGTGTGTTATTTTTCTAAACAACATGGATCCACTCATGACATTGCATGTGTTTTCTTTTAATAAACCACATTGATCCACTAGAGTCATTGCATTTGTGTTCTTTTCCTAAACCACATGGATCCACTTGTGACATTGCATGTGTGTTCTTTTCCTAAACCACATTGATCCACTAGAGTCATTGCATGTGTGTTCTTTTCCTAAACCACATGGATCCACTGGTGACATTTCATGTGTGTTCTTTTCCTAAACCACATTGATCCACTAGAGTCACTACATGTGTGTTCTTTTCCTAAACCAGATTGATCCACTGGAGTCATTGCATGTGTGTTCTTTTCCTAAACCACGTTGATCCACTAGAGTCATTGCATGTGTGTTCTTTTCCTGAACCACATTGATCCACTAGAGTCATTGCATGTGTGTTCTTTTCCTAAACCACATTGATCCACTAGTGACATTGCATGTGTGTTCTTTTCCTAAATCACATGGATCCACTAGACATTGCATGTGTGTTCTTTTCCTAAACCACATTGATCCACATTGCTTGTGTGTTTTTCAAGCCACATTGATGATCCTATGCATGTGTGTATTTTCCTAAACCACATGGATCCACTAGTGACATTTCATGTGTGTTATTTTCCTAAACCACATGGATCCACTAGTGTCATTGCATGTGTTGTTTTTCCTAGACCACATGGATCCACTGAGTCATTGCATGTGTGTTATTTTCATAAACCACATTGATCCACTACTGGCATTTCATGTGTGTTCTTTTCCTAAACCACATTGATCCATTGGTGATATTGCATGTGTGTTATTTTCCTAAACCACATTTGGATCCACTAGAGTGACATTGCATGTGTGTTCTTTCTAAACCACATTGATCCACTAGAGTCATTGCATTTGTGTTCTTTTCCTAAACCACATGGATCCACTTGTGACATTGCATGTGTGTTCTTTTCTAAACCACACTAATCCACTAGAGTCAATGCATGTGTGTTCTTTTCCTAAACCACATGGATCCACTGGTGACATTTCATGTGTGTTCTTTTCCTAAACCACATTGATCCACTAGAGTCATTGCATGTGTGTTCTTTTCCTAAACCACATTGATCCACTAGAGTCATTGCATGTGTGTTCTTTTCCTAAACCACATTGATCCACTAGTGACATTGCATGTGTGTTCTTTTCCTAAACCACATTGATTCATTAGTGACATTGCATGTGTTTTCTTTTAATAAACCACATTGATCCACTATAGTCAATGCATGTGTGTTATTTTCCTAAACCACATGGATCCACTAGTGAAATTTCATGTGTGTTATTTTCCTAAACCACATGGATAGACTGGAGTCATTGCATGTGTGTTATTTTCCTAAACCAGATTGATCCACTAGAGTCATTGCATCTGTGTTCTTTTCTTGAACCACATGGATCCACTCGAGTCACTGCATGTGTGTTCTTTTCCTAAACCACATTAATCCACAAGTGACATTGCATGTGTGATCTTTTCCTAAACCACATGGATCCACTAGAGTCACTGCATGTGTGTTCTTTTCATAAACCACATTGATCCACTGGTGACATTTCATGTGTGATATTTTCCTAAATGAAATGGATCCACTAGTGACATTTCATGTGTGTTCTTTTCCTAAACCACATGGATCCACTAGTGTCATTGCATGTTTGTTCTTTTCCTAGACCACATGGATCCACTGGAGTCACTGCATGTGTGTTATTTTCATAAACCACATTGATCCACTACTGGCATTTCATGTGTGTTCTTTTCCTAAACCACATTGATCCATTGGTGATATTGCACGTGTTATTTTCCTAAACCACATTTATACACTAGAATGCTTGCATGTGTGTTCTACTCCTGAACCACATGGATCCACTGGACTCACTGCATCTGTGTTGTTTTCCTAAACCAGAGTGACATTGCATGTGTGTTATTTTTCTAAACAACATGGATCCACTCATGACATTGCATGTGTGTTCTTTTAATAAACCACATTGATCCACTAGAGTCATTGCATTTGTGTTCTTTTCCTAAACCACATGGATCCACTTGTGACATTGCATGTGTGTTCTTTTCCTAAACCACATTGATCCACTAGAGTCATTGCATGTGTGTTCTTTTCCTAAACCACATGGATCCACTGGTGACATTTCATGTGTGTTCTTTTCCTAAACCACATTGATCCACTAGAGTCACTACATGTGTGTTCTTTTCCTAAACCAGATTGATCCACTGGAGTCATTGCATGTGTGTTCTTTTCCTAAACCACGTTGATCCACTAGAGTCATTGCATGTGTGTTCTTTTCCTGAACCACATTGATCCACTAGAGTCATTGCATGTGTGTTCTTTTCATAAACCACATTGATCCACTAGTGACATTGCATGTGTGATCTTTTCCTAAACCACATGGATCCCCTGGTGACATTGCATGTGTGTTCTTTTCCTAAACCACATTGATCCACATTGCTTGTGTGTTTTTCCTAAGCCACATTGATCCACTATAGTCAATGCATGTGTGTTATTTTCCTAAACCACATGGATCCACTAGTGAAATTTCATGTGTGTTATTTTCCTAAACCACATGGATAGACTGGAGTCATTGCATGTGTGTTATTTTCCTAAACCAGATTGATCCACTAGAGTCATTGCATCTGTGTTCTTTTCTTGAACCACATGGATCCACTCGAGTCACTGCATGTGTGTTCTTTTCCTAAACCACATTAATCCACAAGTGACATTGCATGTGTGATCTTTTCCTAAACCACATGGATCCACTAGAGTCACTGCATGTGTGTTCTTTTCATAAACCACATTGATCCACTGGTGACATTTCATGTGTGATATTTTCCTAAATGAAATGGATCCACTAGTGACATTTCATGTGTGTTCTTTTCCTAAACCACATGGATCCACTAGTGTCATTGCATGTTTGTTCTTTTCCTAGACCACATGGATCCACTGGAGTCACTGCATGTGTGTTATTTTCATAAACCACATTGATCCACTACTGGCATTTCATGTGTGTTCTTTTCCTAAACCACATTGATCCATTGGTGATATTGCACGTGTTATTTTCCTAAACCACATTTATACACTAGAATGCTTGCATGTGTGTTCTACTCCTGAACCACATGGATCCACTGGACTCACTGCATCTGTGTTGTTTTCCTAAACCAGAGTGACATTGCATGTGTGTTATTTTTCTAAACAACATGGATCCACTCATGACATTGCATGTGTGTTCTTTTAATAAACCACATTGATCCACTAGAGTCATTGCATTTGTGTTCTTTTCCTAAACCACATGGATCCACTTGTGACATTGCATGTGTGTTCTTTTCCTAAACCACATTGATCCACTAGAGTCATTGCATGTGTGTTCTTTTCCTAAACCACATGGATCCACTGGTGACATTTCATGTGTGTTCTTTTCCTAAACCACATTGATCCACTAGAGTCACTGCATGTGTGTTCTTTTCCTAAACCACATTGATCCACTGGAGTCATTGCATGTGTGTTCTTTTCCTAAACCACGTTGATCCACTAGAGTCATTGCATGTGTGTTCTTTTCCTGAACCACATTGATCCACTAGAGTCATTGCATGTGTGTTCTTTTCATAAACCACATTGATCCACTAGTGACATTGCATGTGTGATCTTTTCCTAAACCACATGGATCCACTAGTGACATTGCATGTGTGTTCTTTTCCTAAACCACATTGATCCACATTGCTTGTGTGTTTTTCCTAAGCCACATTGATCCACTATAGTCATTGCATGTGTGTTATTTTCCTAAACCACATGGATCCACTAGTGAAATTTCATGTGTGTTATTTTCCTAAACCACATGGATCGACTGGAGTCATTGCATGTGTGTTCTTTTCCTAAACCAGATTGATCCACTAGAGTCATTGCATCTGTGTTCTTTTCTTGAACCACATGGATCCACTCGAGTCACTGCATGTGTGTTCTTTTCCTAAACCACATTAATCCACAAGTGACATTGCATGTGTGATCTTTTCCTAAACCACATGGATCCACTAGAGTCACTGCATGTGTGTTCTTTTCATAAACCACATTGATCCACTAGTGACATTTCATGTGTGATATTTTCCTAAATGAAATGGATCCACTAGTGACATTTCATGTGTGTTCTTTTCCTAAACCACATGGATCCACTAGTGTCATTGCATGTTTGTTCTTTTCCTAAACCACATTGATCCACTGGACTCACTGCATGCGTGTTATTTTCCTAGGCCACATTGATCCACTGGAGTCCTTGCATGTGTTTTTTCCTGAACCGCGTGGATCCACTAGACTCAATACATGTGTGTTCTTTTCGTAAACCACATTGATCCACTAGAATCATTACATGTGTGTTCTTTTCCTACACCATATTGATCCACTTGAATCATTACATGTGTGTTCTTTTCTTAAACCACATGGATCCACTAGTGACCTTTCATGTGTGTTCTTTTCCAAAACCACATGGATGTAGTGGAATAACTATATGTGTGTTCTTTTACTAAACCACATTGATCTAGTGGTGATATTGCACGTGTTATTTTCCTAAACCACATTTATACACTAGAATCCTTGCATGTTTTCTACTCCTGAACCACATGGATCCACTGGAGTCACAGCATCTGTGTTGTTTTCCGAAACCACTGTGACATTGCATGTGTGTTATTTTCCTAAAGAACATGGATCCACTCATGACATTGCATGTGTGTTCTTTTACTAAACCACATTGTTCCACTAGAGTCATTGCATTTGTGTTCTTTTCCTAAACCACATGGATCTACTTGTGACATTGCATGTGTGTTCTTTTCCTAAACCACATTGATCCACTAGAGTCATTGCATGTGTGTTCTTTTCCTAAACCACATGGATCCACTGGTGACATTTCATGTGTGTTCTTTTCCTAAACCACATTGATCTACTAGAGTCACTGCATGTGTGTTCTATTACTACACCAGATTGATCCACTAGAGTCATTGCATGTGTGTTCTTTTCCTAAACCACATTGATCCACTAGAGTCATTTCATGTGTGTTCTTTTCCTAAACTAGATTGATCCACTGGAGTCATTGCATGTGTGTTCTTTTTCTAAACCACATTGATCCACTAGAGTCATTGCATGTGTGTTCTTTTCCTGGACCACATGGATCCACTGGAGTCACTGCATGTGTGTTATTTTCATAAACCACATTGATCCACTGGCATTTCATGTGTGTTCTTTTCCTAAACCACATTGATCCATTGGTGATAATGCACGTGTTATTTTCCTAAACCACATTTATACACTAGAATGCTTGCATGTGTGTTCTACTCCTGAACCACATGGATCCACTTGACTCACTGCATCTGTGTTGTTTTCCTAAACCAGAGTGACATTGCATGTGTGTTATTTTTCTAAACAACATGGATCCACTCATGACATTGCATGTGTTTTCTTTTAATAAACCACATTGATCCACTAGAGTCATTGCATTTGTGTTCTTTTCCTAAACCACATGGATCCACTTGTGACATTGCATGTGTGTTCTTTTCCTAAACCACATTGATCCACTAGAGTCATTGGATGTGTGTTCTTTTCCTAAACCACATGGATCCACTGGTGACATTTCATGTGTGTTCTTTTCCTAAACCACATTGATCCACTAGAGTCACTGCATGTGTGTTCTTTTCCTAAACCAGATTGATCCACTGGAGTCATTGCATGTGTGTTCTTTTCCTAAACCACGTTGATCCACTAGTCATTGCATGTGTGTTCTTTTCCTGAACCACATTGATCCACTAGAGTCATTGTATGTGTGTTCTTTTCATAAACCACATTGATCCACTAGTGACATTGCATGTGTGATCTTTCCTAAACCACATGGATCCCCTGGTGACATTGCATGTGTGTTCTTTTCCTAAACCACATTGATCCACATTGCTTGTGTGTTTTTCCTAAGCCACATTGATCCACTATAGTCATTGCATGTGTGTTATTTTCCTAAACCACATGGATCCACTAGTGAAATTTCATGTGTGTTATTTTCCTAAACCACATGGATCGATTGGAGTCATTGCATGTGTGTTCTTTTCCTAAACCAGATTGATCCACTAGAGTCATTGCATCTGTGTTCTTTTCTTGAACCACATGGATCCACTCGAGTCACTGCATGTGTGTTCTTTTCCTAAACCACATTAATCCACAAGTGACATTGCATGTGTGATCTTTTCCTAAACAACATGGATCCACTAGAGTCACTGCATGTGTTCTTTTCATAAACCACATTGATCCACTGGTGACATTTCATGTGTGATATTTTCCTAAATGAAATGGATCCACTAGTGACATTTCATGTGTGTTCTTTTCCTAAACCACATGGATCCACTAGTGTCATTGCATGTTTGTTCTTTTCCTAAACCACATTGATCCACTGGACTCACTGCATGCGTGTTATTTTCCTAGGCCACATTGATCCACTGGAGTCCTTGCATGTGTTTTTTCCTGAACCGCGTGGATCCACTAGACTCAATACATGTGTGTTCTTTTCAGAACCACATTGATCCACTAGAATCATTACATGTGTGTTCTTTTCCTACACCATATTGATCCACTTGAATCATTACATGTGTGTTCTTTTCTTAAACCACATGGATCCACTAGTGACCTTTCATGTGTGTTCTTTTCCAAAACCACATGGATGTAGTGGAATAACTATATGTGTGTTCTTTTACTAAACCACATTGATCTAGTGGTGATATTGCACGTGTTATTTTCCTAAACCACATTTATACACTAGAATCCTTGCATGTGTTTTCTACTCCTGAACCACATGGATCCACTGGAGTCACAGCATCTGTGTTGTTTTCCGAAACCACTGTGACATTGCATGTGTGTTATTTTCCTAAAGAACATGGATCCACTCATGACATTGCATGTGTGTTCTTTTACTAAACCACATTGTTCCACTAGAGTCATTGCATTTGTGTTCTTTTCCTAAACCACATGGATCTACTTGTGACATTGCATGTGTGTTCTTTTCCTAAACCACATTGATCCACTAGAGTCATTGCATGTGTGTTCTTTTCCTAAACCACATGGATCCACTGGTGACATTTCATGTGTGTTCTTTTCCTAAACCACATTGATCTACTAGAGTCACTGCATGTGTGTTCTATTACTACACCAGATTGATCCACTAGAGTCATTGCATGTGTGTTCTTTTCCTAAACCACATTGATCCACTAGAGTCATTTCATGTGTGTTCTTTTCCTAAACTAGATTGATCCACTGGAGTCATTTCATGTGTGTTCTTTTTCTAAACCACATTGATCCACTAGAGTCATTGCATGTGTGTTCTTTTCCTGGACCACATGGATCCACTGGAGTCACTGCATGTGTGTTATTTTCATAAACCACATTGATCCACTACTGGCATTTCATGTGTGTTCTTTTCCTAAACCACATTGATCCATTGGTGATAATGCACGTGTTATTTTCCTAAACCACATTTATACACTAGAATGCTTGCATGTGTGTTCTACTCCTGAACCACATGGATCCACTTGACTCACTGCATCTGTGTTGTTTTCCTAAACCAGAGTGACATTGCATGTGTGTTATTTTTCTAAACAACATGGATCCACTCATGACATTGCATGTGTTTTCTTTTAATAAACCACATTGATCCACTAGAGTCATTGCATTTGTGTTCTTTTCCTAAACCACATGGATCCACTTGTGACATTGCATGTGTGTTCTTTTCCTAAACCACATTGATCCACTAGAGTCATTGGATGTGTGTTCTTTTCCTAAACCACATGGATCCACTGGTGACATTTCATGTGTGTTCTTTTCCTAAACCACATTGATCCACTAGAGTCACTGCATGTGTGTTCTTTTCCTAAACCAGATTGATCCACTGGAGTCATTGCATGTGTGTTCTTTTCCTAAACCACGTTGATCCACTAGTCATTGCATGTGTGTTCTTTTCCTGAACCACATTGATCCACTAGAGTCATTGCATGTGTGTTCTTTTCATAAACCACATTGATCCACTAGTGACATTGCATGTGTGATCTTTTCCTAAACCACATGGATCCCCTGGTGACATTGCATGTGTGTTCTTTTCCTAAACCACATTGATCCACATTGCTTGTGTGTTTTTCCTAAGCCACATTGATCCACTATAGTCATTGCATGTGTGTTATTTTCCTAAACCACATGGATCCACTAGTGAAATTTCATGTGTGTTATTTTCCTAAACCACATGGATCGATTGGAGTCATTGCATGTGTGTTCTTTTCCTAAACCAGATTGATCCACTAGAGTCATTGCATCTGTGTTCTTTTCTTGAACCACATGGATCCACTCGAGTCACTGCATGTGTGTTCTTTTCCTAAACCACATTAATCCACAAGTGACATTGCATGTGTGATCTTTTCCTAAACAACATGGATCCACTAGAGTCACTGCATGTGTGTTCTTTTCATAAACCACATTGATCCACTGGTGACATTTCATGTGTGATATTTTCCTAAATGAAATGGATCCACTAGTGACATTTCATGTGTGTTCTTTTCCTAAACCACATGGATCCACTAGTGTCATTGCATGTTTGTTCTTTTCCTAAACCACATTGATCCACTGGACTCACTGCATGCGTGTTATTTTCCTAGGCCACATTGATCCACTGGAGTCCTTGCATGTGTTTTTTCCTGAACCGCGTGGATCCACTAGACTCAATACATGTGTGTTCTTTTCGTAAACCACATTGATCCACTAGAATCATTACATGTGTGTTCTTTTCCTACACCATATTGATCCACTTGAATCATTACATGTGTGTTCTTTTCTTAAACCACATGGATCCACTAGTGACCTTTCATGTGTGTTCTTTTCCAAAACCACATGGATGTAGTGGAATAACTATATGTGTGTTCTTTTACTAAACCACATTGATCTAGTGGTGATATTGCACGTGTTATTTTCCTAAACCACATTTATACACTAGAATCCTTGCATGTGTTTTCTACTCCTGAACCACATGGATCCACTGGAGTCACAGCATCTGTGTTGTTTTCCGAAACCACTGTGACATTGCATGTGTGTTATTTTCCTAAAGAACATGGATCCACTCATGACATTGCATGTGTGTTCTTTTACTAAACCACATTGTTCCACTAGAGTCATTGCATTTGTGTTCTTTTCCTAAACCACATGGATCTACTTGTGACATTGCATGTGTGTTCTTTTCCTAAACCACATTGATCCACTAGAGTCATTGCATGTGTGTTCTTTTCCTAAACCACATGGATCCACTGGTGACATTTCATGTGTGTTCTTTTCCTAAACCACATTGATCTACTAGAGTCACTGCATGTGTGTTCTATTCCTACACCAGATTGATCCACTAGAGTCATTGCATGTGTGTTCTTTTCCTAAACCACATTGATCCACTAGAGTCATTTCATGTGTGTTCTTTTCCTAAACTAGATTGATCCACTGGAGTCATTGCATGTGTGTTCTTTTTCTAAACCACATTGATCCACTAGAGTCATTGCATGTGTGTTCTTTTCCTGGACCACATGGATCCACTGGAGACACTGCATGTGTGTTATTTTCATAAACCACATTGATCCACTACTGGCATTTCATGTGTGTTCTTTTCCTAAACCACATTGATCCATTGGTGATATTGCACGTGTTATTTTCCTAAACCACATTTATACACTAGAATGCTTGCATGTGTGTTCTACTCCTGAACCACATGGATCCACTGGACTCACTGCATCTGTGTTGTTTTCCTAAACCAGAGTGACATTGCATGTGTGTTATTTTTCTAAACAACATGGATCCACTCATGACATTGCATGTGTTTTCTTTTAATAAACCACATTGATCCACTAGAGTCATTGCATTTGTGTTCTTTTCCTAAACCACATGGATCCACTTGTGACATTGCATGTGTGTTCTTTTCCTAAACCACATTGATCCACTAGAGTCATTGCATGTGTTCTTTTCCTAAACCACATGGATCCACTGGTGACATTTCATGTGTGTTCTTTTCCTAAACCACATTGATCCACTAGAGTCACTGCATGTGTGTTCTTTTCCTAAACCAGATTGATCCACTGGAGTCATTGCATGTGTGTTCTTTTCCTAAACCACGTTGATCCACTAGAGTCATTGCATGTGTGTTCTTTTCCTGAACCACATTGATCCACTAGAGTCATTGCATGTGTGTTCTTTTCATAAACCACATTGATCCACTAGTGACATTGCATGTGTGATCTTTTCCTAAACCACATGGATCCCCTGGTGACATTGCATGTGTGTTCTTTTCCTAAACCACATTGATCCACATTGCTTGTGTGTTTTTCCTAAGCCACATTGATCCACTATAGTCATTGCATGTGTGTTATTTTCCTAAACCACATGGATCCACTAGTGAAATTTCATGTGTGTTATTTTCCTAAACCACATGGATCGATTGGAGTCATTGCATGTGTGTTCTTTTCCTAAACCAGATTGATCCATTAGAGTCATTGCATCTGTGTTCTTTTCTTGAACCACATGGATCCACTCGAGTCACTGCATGTGTGTTCTTTTCCTAAACCACATTAATCCACAAGTGACATTGCATGTGTGATCTTTTCCTAAACCACATGGATCCACTAGAGTCACTGCATGTGTGTTCTTTTCATAAACCACATTGATCCACTGGTGACATTTCATGTGTGATATTTTCCTAAATGAAATGGATCCACTAGTGACATTTCATGTGTGTTCTTTTCCTAAACCACATGGATCCACTAGTGTCATTGCATGTTTGTTCTTTTCCTAAACCACATTGATCCACTGGACTCACTGCATGCGTGTTATTTTCCTAGGCCACATTGATCCACTGGAGTCCTTGCATGTGTTTTTTCCTGAACCGCGTGGATCCACTAGACTCAATACATGTGTGTTCTTTTCGTAAACCACATTGATCCACTAGAATCATTACATGTGTGTTCTTTTCCTACACCATATTGATCCGCTTGAATCATTACATGTGTGTTATTTCTTAAACCACATGGATCCACTAGTGACCTTTCATGTGTGTTCTTTTCCAAAACCACATGGATGTAGTGGAATAACTATATGTGTGTTCTTTTACTAAACCACATTGATCTAGTGGTGATATTGCACGTGTTATTTTCCTAAACCACATTTATACACTAGAATCCTTGCATGTGTTTTCTACTCCTGAACCACATGGATCCACTGGAGTCACAGCATCTGTGTTGTTTTCCGAAACCACTGTGACATTGCATGTGTGTTATTTTCCTAAAGAACATGGATCCACTCATGACATTGCATGTGTGTTCTTTTACTAAACCACATTGTTCCACTAGAGTCATTGCATTTGTGTTCTTTTCCTAAACCACATGGATCTACTTGTGACATTGCATGTGTGTTCTTTTCCTAAACCACATTGATCCACTAGAGTCATTGCATGTGTGTTCTTTTCCTAAACCACATGGATCCACTGGTGACATTTCATGTGTGTTCTTTTCCTAAACCACATTGATCTACTAGAGTCACTGCATGTGTGTTCTATTCCTACACCAGATTGATCCACTAGAGTCATTGCATGTGTGTTCTTTTCCTAAACCACATTGATCCACTAGAGTCATTTCATGTGTGTTCTTTTCCTAAACAAGATTGATCCACTGGAGTCATTGCATTTGTGTTCTTTTTCTAAACCACATTGATCCACTAGAGTCATTGCATGTGTGTTCTTTTCCTAGACCACATGGATCCACTGGAGTCACTGCATGTGTGCTATTTTCATAAACCACATTGATCCACTACTGGCATTTCATGTGTGTTCTTTTCCTAAACCACATTGATCCATTGGTGATATTGCATGTGTTATTTTCCTAAACCACATTTATACACTAGAATGCTTGCATGTGTGTTCTACTCCTGAACCACATGGATCCACTGGACTCACTGCATCTGTGTGGTTTTCCTAAACCACAGTGACATTGCATGTGTGTTATTTTTCTAAACAACATGGATCCACTCATGACATTTCATGTGTGTTCTTTTACTAAACCACATTGATCCACTAGAGTCATTGCATTTGTGTTCTTTTCCTAAACCACATGGATCCACTTGTGACATTGCATGTGTGTTCTTTTGCTAAACTAGATTGATCCACTAGAGTCATTCCATGTGTGTTCTTTTCCTAAACCACATGGATCCACTGGTGACATTTCATGTGTGTTCTTTTCCTAAACCAGATTGATCCACTGGAGTCATTGCATGTGTGTTCTTTTCCTAAACCACGTTGATCCACTAGAGTCATTGCATGTGTGTTCTTTTCCTGAACCACATTGATCCACTAGATTCATTGCATGTGTGTTCTTTTCCTAAACCACATTGATCCACTAGTGACATTGCATGTGTGATCTTTTCCTAAACCACATGGATCCCCTGGTGACATTGCATGTGTGTTCTTTTCCTAAACCACATTGATCCACATTGCTTGTGTGTTTTTCCTAAGCCACATTGATCCACTATAGTCATTGCATGTGTGTTATTTTCCTAAACCACATGGATCCACTAGTGAAATTTCATGTGTGTTATTTTCCTAAACCACATGGATCGACTGGAGTCATTGCATGTGTGTTCTTTTCCTAAACCAGATTGATCCACTAGAGTCATTGCATCTGTGTTCTTTTCTTGAACCACATGGATCCACTCGAGTCACTGCATGTGTGTTCTTTTCCTAAACCACATTAATCCACAAGTGACATTGCATGTGTGATCTTTTCCTAAACCACATGGATCCAGTAGAGTCACTGCATGTGTGTTCTTGTCATAAACCACATTGATCCACTGGTGACATTTCATGTGTGATATTTTCCTAAATGAAATGGATCCACTAGTGACATTTCATGTGTGTTCTTTTCCTAAACCACATCGATCCATTGGACTCACTTCATGTGTGTTATTTTCCTAGGCCACATTGATCCACTGGAGTCCTTGCATGTGTTTTTTCCTGAACCGCGTGGATCCACTAGACTCAATACATGTGTGTTCTTTTCGTAAACTACATTGATCCACTAGAATCATTGCATGTGTGTTCTTTTTCTACGCCATATTGATCCACTTGAATCATTACATGTGTGTTCTTTTCTTAAACCACATGGATACACTAGTGACCTTTCATGTGTGTTCTTTTCCAAAACGACATGGATGTAGTGGAATCACTATATGTGTGTTCTTTTACTAAACCACATTGATCCAGTGGTGATATTGCACGTGTTATTTTCCTAAACCACATTTATACACTAGAATCCTTGCATGTGTTTTCTACTCCTGAACCACATGGATCCACTAGACTCACTACATCTGTGTTGTTTTCCGAAACCACAGTGACATTGCATGTGTGTTATTTTCCTAAACAACATGGATCCACTCATGACATTGCATGTGTGTTCTTTTACTAAACCACATTGATCCACTAGAGTCATTGCATTTGTGTTCTTTTCCTAAACCACATGGATCCACTTGTGACATTGCATGTGTGTTCTTTTCCTAAACTAGATTGATCCACTAGAGTCATTGCATGTGTGTTCTTTTCCTAAACCACATGGATCCACTGGTGACATTTCATGTGTGTTCTTTTCCTAAACCAGATTGATCCACTGGAATCATTGCATGTGTGTTCTTTTCCTAAACCACGTTGATCCACTAGAGTCATTGCATGTGTGTTCTTTTCCTGAACCACATTGATCCACTAGATTAATTGCATGTGTGTTCTTTTCATAAACCACATTGATCCACTAGTGACATTGCATGTGTGATCTTTTCCTAAACCACATGGATCCCCTGGTGACATTGCATGTGTGTTCTTTTCCTAAACCACATTGATCCACATTGCTTGTGTGTTTTTCCTAAGCCACATTGATCCACTATAGTCATTGCATGTGTGTTATTTTCCTAAACCACATGGATCCACTAGTGAAATTTCATGTGTGTTATTTTCCTAAACCACATGGATCGACTAGAGTCACTGCATGTGTGTTCTTTTCCTAAACCACATTAATCCACAAGTGACATTGCATGTGTGATCTTTTCCTAAACCACATGGATCCAGTAGAGTCACTGCATGTGTGTTCTTGTCATAAACCACATTGATCCACTGGTGACATTTCATGTGTGATATTTTCCTAAATGAAATGGATCCACTAGTGACATTTCATGTGTGTTCTTTTCCTAAACCACATGGATCCACTAGTGTCATTGCATGTTTGTTCTTTTCCTAAACCACATTGATCCATTGGACTCACTTCATGTGTGTTATTTTCCTAGGCCACATTGATCCACTGGAGTCCTTGCATTTGTTTTTTCCTGAACCGCGTGGATCCACTAGACTCAATACATGTGTGTTCTTTTCGTAAACTACATTGATCCACTAGAATCATTGCATGTGTGTTCTTTTTCTACGCCATATTGATCCACTTGAATCATTACATGTGTGTTCTTTTCTTAAACCACATGGATACACTAGTGACCTTTCATGTGTGTTCTTTTCCAAAACCACATGGATGTAGTGGATTCACTATATGTGTGTTCTTTTACTAAACCACATTGATCCAGTGGTGATATTGCACGTGTTATTTTCCTAAACCACATTTATACACTAGAATCCTTGCATGTGTTTTCTACTCCTGAACCACATGGATCCACTAGACTCACTACATCTGTGTTGTTTTCCGAAACCACAGTGACATTGCATGTGTGTTATTTTCCTAAACAACATGGATCCACTCATGACATTGCATGTGTGTTCTTTTACTAAACCACATTGATCCACTAGAGTCATTGCATTTGTGTTCTTTTCCTAAACCACATGGATCCACTTGTGACATTGCATGTGTGTTCTTTTCCTAAACTAGATTGATCCACTAGAGTCATTGCATGTGTGTTCTTTTCCTAAACCACATGGATCCACTGGTGACATTTCATGTGTGTTCTTTTCCTAAACCAGATTGATCCACTGGAGTCATTGCATGTGTGTTCTTTTCCTAAACCACGTTGATCCACTAGAGTCATTGCATGTGTGTTCTTTTCCTGAACCACATTGATCCACTAGAGTCATTGCATGTGTGTTCTTTTCATAAACCACAATGATCCACTAGTGACATTGCATGTGTGATCTTTTCCTAAACCACATGGATCCCCTGGTGACATTGCATGTGTGTTCTTTTCCTAAACCACATTGATCCACATTGCTTGTGTGTTTTTCCTAAGCCACATTGATCCACTATAGTCATTGCATGTGTGTTATTTTCCTAAACCACATGGATCCACTAGTGAAATTTCATGTGTGTTATTTTCCTAAACCACATGGATCGACTGGAGTCATTGCATGTGTGTTCTTTTCCTAAACCAGATTGATCCACTAGAGTCATTGCATCTGTGTTCTTTTCTTGAACCACATGGATCCACTCGAGTCACTGCATGTGTGTTCTTTTCCTAAACCACATTAATCCACAAGTGACATTGCATGTGTGATCTTTTCCTAAACCACATGGATCTAGTAGAGTCACTGCATGTGTGTTCTTGTCATAAACCACATTGATCCACTGGTGACATTTCATGTGTGATATTTTCCTAAATGAAATGGATCCACTAGTGACATTTCATGTGTGTTCTTTTCCTAAACCACATGGATCCACTAGTGTCATTGGATGTTTGTTCTTTTCCTAAACCACATTGATCCATTGGACTCACTGCATGTGTGTTATTTTCCTAGGCCACATTGATCCACTGGAGTCCTTGCATGTGTTTTTTCCTGAACCGCGTGGATCCACTAGACTCAATACATGTGTGCTCTTTTCGTAAACTACATTGATCCACTAGAATCATTGCATGTGTGTTCTTTTTCTACGCCATATTAATCCACTTGAATCATTACATGTGTGTTCTTTTCTTAAACCACATGGATACACTAGTGACCTTTCATGTGTGTTCTTTTCCAAAACCACATGGATGTAGTGGAATCACTATATGTGTGTTCTTTTACTAAACCACATTGATCCAGTGGTGATATTGCACGTGTTATTTTCCTAAACCACATTTATACACTAGAATCCTTGCATGTGTTTTCTACTCCTGAACCACATGGATCCACTAGACTCACTACATCTGTGTTGTTTTCCGAAACCACAGTGACATTGCATGTGTGTTATTTTCCTAAACAACATGGATCCACTCATGACATTGCATGTGTGTTCTTTTACTAAACCACATTGTTCCACTAGAGTCATTGCATTTGTGTTCTTTTCCTAAACCACATGGATCCACTTGTGACATTGCATGTGTGTTCTTTTCCTAAACCACATTGATCCACTAGAGTCATTCCATGTGTTCTTTTCCTAAACCACATGGATCCACTGGTGACATTTCATGTGTGTTCTTTTCCTAAACCAGATTGATCTACTAGAGTCACTGCATGTGTGTTCTATTCCTACACCAGATTGATCCACTAGAGTCATTGCATGTGTGTTCTTTACCTAAACCACATTGATCCACTAGAGTCACTTCATGTGTGTTCTTTTCCTAAACTAGATTGATCCACTGGAGTCATTGCATGTGTGTTCTTTTTCTAAACCACATTGATCCACTAGAGTCATTGCATGTGTGTTCTTTTCCTAGACCACATGGATCCACTAGAGTCACTGCATGTGTGTTATTTTCATAAACCACATTGATCCACTACTGGCATTTCTTGTGTGTTCTTTTCCTAAACCACATTGATCCATTGGTGATATTGCACGTGTTATTTCCCTATATCATTTATACACTAGAATGCTTGCATGTGTGTTTTACTCCTGAACCACATGGATCCAATGGACTCACTGCATCTGTGTTGTTTTCCTAAACCACAGTGACATTGCATGTGTGTTATTTTTCTAAACAACATGGATCCACTCATGACATTGCATGTGTGTTCTTTTACTAAACCACATTGATCTACTAGAGTCATTGCATTTGTGTTCTTTTCCTAAACCACATGGATCCACTTGTGACATTGCATGTGTGTTCTTTTCCTAAACCACATTGATCCACTAGAGTCATTGCATGTGTGTTCTTTTCCTAAACCACATGGATCCACTGGTGACATTTCATGTGTGTTCTTTTCCTAAACCACATTGATCCACCAGAGTCACTGCATGTGTGTTCTTTTCCTAAACCAGATTGATCCACTAGAGACATTGCATGTGTGTTCTTTTCATAAACCACATTGATCCACTAGTGACATTGCATGTGTGATCTTTTCCTAAACCACATGGATCCCCTGGTGACATTGCATGTGTGTTCTTTTCCTAAACCACATTGATCCACATTGCTTGTGTGTTTTTCCTAAGCCACATTGATCCACTATAGTCATTGCATGTTTGTTATTTTCCTAAACCACATGGATCCACTAGTGAAATTTCATGGGTGTTATTTTCCTAAACCACATGGATCGACTGGAGTCATTGCATGTGTGTTCTTTTCCTAAACCAGATTGATCCACTAGAGTCATTGCATCTGTGTTCTTTTCTTGAACCACATGGATCCACTCGAGTCACTGCATGTGTGTTCTTTTCCTAGACCACATTAATCCACAAGTGACATTGCATGTGTGATCTTTTCCTAAACCACATGGATCCACTAGAGTCACTGCATGTGTGTTCTTGTCATAAACCACATTGATCCACTGGTGACATTTCATGTGTGATATTTTCCTAAATGAAATGGATCCACTAGTGACATTTCATGTGTGTTCTTTTCCTAAACCACATGGATCCACTAGTGTCATTGCATGTTTGTTCTTTTCCTAAACCACATTGATCCACTGGACTCACTGCACGTGTGTTATTTTCCTAGGCCACATTGATCCACTGGAGTCCTTGCATGTGTTTTTTCCTGAAGCGCGTGGATCCACTAGACTCAATACATGTGTGTTCTTTTCGTAAACCACATTGATCCACTAGAATCATTGCATGTGTGTTCTTTTCCTACACCATATTGATCCACTTGAATCATTACATGTGTGTTCTTTTCTTAAACCACATGGATCCACTAGTGACCTTTCATGTGTGTTCTTTTCCAAAACCACATGTATGTAGTGGAATCACTATATGTGTGTTCTTTTACTAAACCACATTGATCCAGTGGTGATATTGCACGTGTTATTTTCCTAAACCACATTTATACACTAGAATCCTTGCATGTGTTTTCTACTCCTGAACCACATGGATCCACTGGACTCACTGCATCTGTGTTGTTTTCCGAAACCACAGTGACATTGAATGTGTGTTATTTTCCTAAACAACATGGATCCACTCATGACATTGCATGTGTGTTCTTTTACTAAACCACATTGTTCCACTAGAGTCATTGCATTTGTGTTCTTTTCCTAAACCACATGGATCCACTTGTGACATTGCATGTGTGTTCTTTTCCTAAACCACATTGATCCACTAGAGTCATTGCATGTGTGTTCTTTTCCTAAACCACATGGATCCACTGGTGACATTTCATGTGTGTTCTTTTCCTAAACCACATTGATCTACTAGAGTCACTGCATGTGTGTTCTATTCCTACACCAGATTGTTCCACTAGAGTCATTGCATGTGTGTTCTTTTCCTAAACCACGTTGATCCACTAGAGTCATTGCATGTGTGTTCTTTTCCTGAACCACATTGATCCACTAGAGACATTGCATGTGTGTTCTTTTCATAAACCACATTGATCCACTAGTGACATTGCATGTGTGATCTTTTCCTAAACCACATGGATCCCCTGGTGACATTGCATGTGTGTTCTTTTCCTAAACCACATTGATCCACATTGCTTGTGTGTTTTTCCTAAGCCACATTGATCCACTATAGTCATTGCATGTGTGTTATTTTCCTTAACCACATGGATCCACTAGTGAAATTTCATGTGTGTTATTTTCCTAAACCACATGGATCGACTGGAGTCATTGCATGTGTGTTCTTTTCCTAAACCAGATTGATCCACTAGAGTCATTGCATCTGTGTTCTTTTCTTGAACCACATGGATCCACTCGAGTCACTGCATGTGTGTTCTTTTCCTAGACCACATTAATCCACAAGTGACATTGCATGTGTGATCTTTTCCTAAACCACATGGATCCACTAGAGTCACTGCATGTGTGTTCTTGTCATAAACCACATTGATCCACTGGTGACATTTCATGTGTGATATTTTCCTAAATGAAATGGATCCACTAGTGACATTTCATGTGTGTTCTTTTCCTAAACCACATGGATCCACTAGTGTCATTGCATGTTTGTTCTTTTCCTAAACCACATTGATCCACTGGACTCACTGCACGTGTGTTATTTTCCTAGGCCACATTGATCCACTGGAGTCCTTGCATGTGTTTTTTCCTGAAGCGCGTGGATCCACTAGACTCAATACATGTGTGTTCTTTTCGTAAACCACATTGATCCACTAGAATCATTGCATGTGTGTTCTTTTCCTACACCATATTGATCCACTTGAATCATTACATGTGTGTTCTTTTCTTAAACCACATGGATCCACTAGTGACCTTTCATGTGTGTTCTTTTCCAAAACCACATGTATGTAGTGGAATCACTATATGTGTGTTCTTTTACTAAACCACATTGATCCAGTGGTGATATTGCACGTGTTATTTTCCTAAACCACATTTATACACTAGAATCCTTGCATGTGTTTTCTACTCCTGAACCACATGGATCCACTGGACTCACTGCATCTGTGTTGTTTTCCGAAACCACAGTGACATTGAATGTGTGTTATTTTCCTAAACAACATGGATCCACTCATGACATTGCATGTGTGTTCTTTTACTAAACCACATTGTTCCACTAGAGTCATTGCATTTGTGTTCTTTTCCTAAACCACATGGATCCACTTGTGACATTGCATGTGTGTTCTTTTCCTAAACCACATTGATCCACTAGAGTCATTGCATGTGTGTTCTTTTCCTAAACCACATGGATCCACTGGTGACATTTCATGTGTGTTCTTTTCCTAAACCACATTGATCTACTAGAGTCATTGCATGTGTGTTCTATTCCTACACCAGATTGTTCCACTAGAGTCATTGCATGTGTGTTCTTTTCCTAAACCACATTGATCCACTAGAGTCACTTCATGTGTGTTCTTTTCCTAAACTAGATTGATCCACTGGAGTCATTGCATGTGTGTTCTTTTTCTAAACCACATTGATCCACTAGAGTCATTGCATGTGTGTTCTTTTCCTAGACCACATGGATCCACTGGAGTCACTGCATGTGTGTTATTTTCATAAACCACATTGATCCACTACTGGCATTTCATGTGTGTTCTTTTCCTAAACCACATTGATCCATTGGTGATATTGCACGTGTTATTTTCCTAAACCACATTTATACACTAGAATGCTTGCATGTGTGTTCTACTCCTGAACCACATGGATCCACTGGACTCACTGCATCTGTGTTGTTTTCCTAAACCACAGTGACATTGCATGTGTGTTATTTTTCTAAACAACATGGATCCACTCATGACATTGCATGTGTGTTCTTTTACTAAACCACATTGTTCCACTAGAGTCATTGCATTTGTGTTCTTTTCCTAAACCACATGGATCCACTTGTGACATTGCATGTGTGTTGTTTTCCTAAACCACATTGATCCACTAGAGTCATTGCATGTGTGTTCTTTTCCTAAACCACATGGATCCACTGGTGACATTTCATGTGTGTTCTTTTCCTAAACCACATTGATCTACTAGAGTCACTGCATGTGTGTTCTATTCCTACACCAGATTGATCCACTAGAGTCATTGCATGTGTGTTCTTTTCCTAAACCACATTGATCCACTAGAGTCACTTCATGTGTGTTCTTTTCCTAAACTAGATTGATCCACTGGAGTCATTGCATGTGTGTTCTTTTTCTAAACCACATTGATCCACTAGAGTCATTGCATGTGTGTTCTTTTCCTAGACCACATGGATCCACTGGAGTCACTGCATGTGTGTTATTTTCATAAACCACATTGATCCACTACTGGCATTTCATGTGTGTTCTTTTCCTAAACCACATTGATCGATTGGTGATATTGCACGTGTTATTTTCCTAAACCACATTTATACACTAGAGTCATTGCATCTGTGTTCTTTTCCTGAACCACATGGATCCACTGGACTCACTGCATCTGTGTTGTTTTCCTAAACCACGGTGACATTGCATGTGTGTTATTTTTCTAAACAACATGGATCCACTCATGACATTGCATGTGTGTTCTTTTACTAAACCACATTGTTCCACTAGAGTCATTGCATTTGTGTTCTTTTCCTAAACCACATGGATCCACTTGTGACATTGCATGTGTGTTGTTTTCCTAAACCACATTGATCCACTAGAGTCATTGCATGTGTGTTCTTTTCCTAAACCACATGGATCCACTGGTGACATTTCATGTGTGTTCTTTTCCTAAACCACATTGATCCACTAGAGTCACTGCATGTGTGTTCTTTTCCTAAACCAGATTGATCCACTGGAGTCATTGCATGTGTGTTCTTTTCCTAAACCACGTTGATCCACTAGAGTCATTGCATGTGTGTTCTTTTCCTGAACCACATTGATCCACTAGAGTCATTGCATGTGTGTTCTTTTCATAAACCACATTGATCCACTAGTGACATTGCATGTGTGATCTTTTCCTAAAGCACATGGATCCCCTGGTGACATTGCATGTGTGTTCTTTTCCTAAACCATATTGATCCACATTGCTTGTGTGTTTTTCCTAAGCCACATTGATCCACTATAGTCATTGCATGTGTGTTATTTTCCTAAACCACATGGATCCACTAGTGAAATTTCATGTGTGTTATTTTCCTAAACCACATGGATCGACTGGAGTCATTGCATGTGTGTTCTTTTCCTAAACCAGATTGATCCACTAGAGTCATTGCATCTGTGTTCTTTTCTTGAACCACATGGATCCACTCGAGTCACTGCATGTGTGTTCTTTTCCTAAACCACATTAATCCACAAGTGACATTGCATGTGTGATCTTTTCCTAAACCACATGGATCCACTAGAGTCACTGCATGTGTGTTCTTTTCATAAACCACATTGATCCACTGGTGACATTTCATGTGTGATATTTTCCTAAATGAAATGGATCCACTAGTGACATTTCATGTGTGTTCTTTTCCTAAACCACATGGATCCACTAGTGTCATTGCATGTTTGTTCTTTTCCTAAACCACATTGATCCACTGGACTCACTGCATGCGTGTTATTTTCCTAGGCCACATTGATCCACTGGAGTCCTTGCATGTGTTTTTTCCTGAACCGCGTGGATCCACTAGACTCAATACATGTGTGTTCTTTTTGTAAACCACATTGATCCACTAGAATCATTGCATGTGTGTTCTTTTCCTACACCATATTGATCCACTTGAATCATTACATGTGTGTTCTTTTCTTAAACCACATGGATCCACTAGTGACCTTTCATGTGTGTTCTTTTCCAAAACCACATGGATGTAGTGGAATCACTATATGTGTGTTCTTTTACTAAACCACATTGATCCAGTGGTGATATTGCACGTGTTTTTTTCCTAAACCACATTTATACACTAGAATCCTTGCATGTGTTTTCTACTCCTGAACCACATGGATCCACTGGACTCACTGCATCTGTGTTGTTTTCCGAAACCATAGTGACATTGCATGTGTGTTATTTTCCTAAACAACATGGATCCACTCATGACATTGCATGTGTTTTTTTACTAAACCACATTGATCCACTAGAGTCATTGCATTTGTGTTCTTTTCCTAAACAACATGGATCCACTAGTGACATTGCATGTGTGTTCTTTTCCTAAACCACACTGATCCACTAGAGTCATTGCATGTGTGTTCTTTTCCTAAACCACATGGATCCACTGGTGACATTTCATGTGTGTTCTTTTCCTAAACCACATTGATCCACTAGAGTCACTGCATGTGTGTTCTATTCCTAAACCAGATTGATCCACTGGAGTCATTGCATGTGTGTTCTTTTCCTAAACCACATTGATCCACTAGATTCATTGCATGTGTGTTCTTTTCCTGAACCACATGGATCCACTAGAGTCACTCCATGTGTGTTTTTTTGATAAACCACATTCATCCACTAGTGACATTGCATGTGTGATCTTTTCCTTAACCACATGGATCCACTAGTGACATTGCATGTGTGTTATTTTCCTAATCCACATTGATGCATTGGAGACATTGCATGTGTGTTCTTTTTCTAATCCACATTGATCCACTAGAGTCATTTCTTGTGTGTTTTTCCTAAACCACATTGATCCACTAGAGTCATTACATGTGTGTTATTGTCCTATACCACATGGATCCACTAGTGAAATTTCATGTGTTCTATTTTTCTAAACCACATGGATCCACTAGAGTCATTGCATGTGTGTTCTTTTCCTAAACCACATTGATCCACTAGTGACATTTCATGTGTGTTCTTGTTCTAAACCACATGGATCCTCTAGAGTCACTACATGTGTATTCTTTTCCTAAACCACAATTATCCACTAGAGTCATTGTGTGTGTGTTCTTTTCCTGAACCACATGGATCTACTAGAGTCACTACATGTGTGTTCTTTTCATAAACCACATTGATCCACTAGTGACGTTGCATGTGTGATATTTTCCTAAACCAAATGGATCCACTGGTGACATTTCATGTGTGTTCTTTTCCTAACCACATGGATCCACTAGTGTCATTGCATGTTTGTTCTTTTCCTAAACCACATTGATCCACTGGACTCAGTGCATGTGTGTTGTTTTCCTAAGCCACATTTATCCACTAGAGTCCTTGCATGTGTTTTTTCCTGAACCACATAGATCCACTAGGCTCACTGCATGTATATTCTTTTCCTAAACCCCATTGATCCACTAGAATCATTGCATGTGTGTTCTTTTCCTACACCACATTGAACCACTTGAACCATTGCATGTGTGTTCTTTTCTTAAACCAGATGGATCCACTAGTGACATTTCATGTGTGTTCTTTTCCTAAACTACATGGATGTAGTTGAATCACTATATGTGTGTTCTTTTACTAAACCACATTGATCCACTAGTGATATTTCACGTGTTATTTTACTAAACCACATTGATACACTAGAATCCTTGCATGTGTGTTCTACTCATGAACCACATGGATCCGACTCACTTCATCTGTGTTGTTTTCCTACACCACAGTGATATTGCATGTGTGTTATTTTCCTAAACAACATGGATGCACTCATGACATTGCATGTGTGTTCTTTTACTAAACCACATTGATCCACTAGAGTCATTGCATGTGTGTTCTTTTTCTAAACCACATGGATCCACTAGTGACATTGCATGTGTGTTCTTTTTCTAAACCACATTGATCCACTAGAGTCATTGCATTGTGTTCTTTTGATAAAACACATGGATCCACTGGTGACATTTCATGTGTGTTCTTTTCCTAAACCACATTGATCTACTAGAGTCACTGCATGTGTGTTCTATTCCTACACCAGATTGATCCACTAGAGTCATTGCATGTGTGTTCTTTTCCTAAACCACATTGATCCACTAGAGTCACTTCATGTGTGTTCTTTTCCTAAACTAGATTGATCCACTGGAGTCATTGCATGTGTGTTCTTTTTCTAAACCACATTGATCCACTAGAGTCATTGCATGTGTGTTCTTTTCCTAGACCACATGGATCCACTGGAGTCACTGCATGTGTGTTATTTTCATAAACCACATTGATCCACTACTGGCATTTCATGTGTGTTCTTTTCCTAAACCACATTGATTCATTGGTGATATTGCACGTGTTATTTTCCTAAACCACATTTATACACTAGAATGCTTTCATGTGTGTTCTACTCCTGAACCACATGGTTCCACTGGACTCACTGCATCTGTGTTGTTTTCCTAAACCACTGTGACATTGCATGTGTGTTATTTTTCTAAACAACATGGATCCACTCATGACATTGCATGTGTGTTCTTTTACTAAACCACATTGTTCCACTAGAGTCATTGCATTTGTGTTCTTTTCCTAAACCACATGGATCCACTTGTGACATTGCATGTGTGTTGTTTTCCTAAACCACATTGATCCACTAGAGTCATTGCATGTGTGTTCTTTTCCTAAACCACATGGATCCACTGGTGACATTTCATGTGTGTTCTTTTCCTAAACCACATTGATCTACTAGAGTCACTGCATGTGTGTTCTATTCCTACACCAGATTGATCCACTAGAGTCATTGAATGTGTGTTCTTTTCCTAAACCACATTGATCCACTAGAGTCACTTCATGTGTGTTCTTTTCCTAAACTAGATTGGTCCACTGGAGTCATTGCATGTGTGTTCTTTTTCTAAACCACATTGATCCACTAGAGTCATTGCATGTGTGTTCTTTTCCTAGACCACATGGATCCACTGGAGTCACTGCATGTGTGTTATTTTCATAAACCACATTGATCCACTACTGGCATTTCATGTGTGTTCTTTTCCTAAACCACATTGATCCATTGGTGATATTGCACGTGTTATTTTCCTAAACCACATTTATACACTAGACTGCTTGCATGTGTGTTCTACTCCTGAACCACATGGATCCACTGGACTCACTGCATCTGTGTTGTTTTCCTAAACCACAGTGACATTGCATGTGTGTTATTTTTCTAAACAACATGGATCCACTCATGACATTGCATGTGTGTTCTTTTACTAAACCACATTGATCCACTAGAGTCATTGCATTTGTGTTCTTTTCCTAAACCACATGGATCCACTTGTGACATTGCATGTGTGTTCTTTTCCTAAACCACATTGATCCACTAGAGTTGTAAGATCCCTCCTTTGTAAAGGAAAAGATCCCTGTGATTGCAATGCTAGTCCCTGGATCAATGCTAGCATCCACAGTTTAAGATGAAGTACACAGATACAAAGGTCGTTTATTACAGTCATTCCAGAGATAAGACATAGTCTTTTACAACTCATGGCCAAAGGCCTAATACAAGAGTTTATGGAATATATAAATAAACATAAGTCTTCATCTTCATGTGCCACAGGCAAGCATGTTGAGTGTAGACTCATGACTCCTAATCATCATCAGAATAACCTGCAACATTACAAGTTACAGCCACAGAGGATCAATACTTTGGAATAGTATTGGCAAGTGATACCTTAGTATATTTTAAGTGGACTATAAGACTATATGCATTTGGCTGGTGGAGCTTAGGCTTGCATTGCTCAAAATAGATTTTTCCTAACTTTTGAAAATACTAAGTTTTTGTAAGGCACAAAACACCCAAGGCATCTACCAATCAAAGACTGAAGATCCACTCAGGGCATCTACCAATCAAGGACTGAAGACCCTTTTAACCCTTGTTCACCCACAAGTTTTATTTAGAAATTGGAGTGATGAGATTCTTGAAGTTTCCATGTCTTGATGCTCAAATTGTCCTTTACCAGGGACATGGCTAAGTACTTAGGTTTTACACTCTGCAGAGGTGGTGCACTTTCCCCACAAGACTTGGTTTCCCAAGACAAGATCCTTCAGTAGCCTTTCCTTAGTCAAATGGACGCTCCAACCTATCATCCCATCTACCACCCACCTGTCCAAGAGACTAAGTTCTAGCATCCTAAGATCATGGCGAGCCCATAATGCCAAGTGGTTGCACTTGAAGCTTCTCAACATTTGACATCTCAAATCTCTTTGTTCTGGGTGGCCATCCACAAGTGAGATACACAAGCCAAATCCATGGCCTTGTGAACCACTCAACATAAACCATTCCTTCCATTCCACCAGGTGATTCATTAACTTAGTTGTTTTGTTAAAATAAAACACAAGTCCAAAGACTTAGAATAATTTTTCAAAATGTGAATATATAAACCACCCTTGTTTTCTAGTAGCTAGGCTAAGCATGATAGTATTAGGAATCTTGACTTAGGTAATTTTCACTAAGGTTTCACCTAATAGGTTTTCCCATAGCATAGTTTATACTTAGCAAAATCCATGCAAGTCCTATACTTGGAAAAATAATACTAATGCATAGATAAAATATAGGAATGGAATATTCATGAAGATATCACTTGCCTTGGTAGTGTGGAGTAGCACTCGTCACAATCACAATCACTAGCAAAATCTACACACAAAGTTGTAGCACACAATTACACACAAATATATACAAACAAAGATATTATGAATGCATGCATGCATGAATCTACTAAGTGGTGATTTTTGAAAATTCTACCAAGCAAGTGCATGTTTACAGAATATAAACAAGTCATAAAATAACCAAGACAAACTTATTTAACCTAAAACAAAATACTAAACTAAATCTATACTCAAAAGGCCTCAAACAAGTTTCTGCAATTTAAGACAAACTAATGGTTACTATTTGCTAAACAAAAGGATAGGCAGATAGGTCTTGTTTTACTGAATCAGCAGTAAAAGTTTGCAAAATTCCAACGTGGCATTCAAAAGATATAGGCATTTGAATTTGGATCAAATTTCTGGTTTTAAATCTATTTTCAAACCTAACCTAGCCAAGCGTCCTTTGTCTAATTGGTGGTGCGGTTCGTCTGGATCGAGTGATCTCCACCGCTGGATTTAAAGGCAGGTGCGGCTCAGATCAACGCGTGCCCTTGATTAGTCATTCTATCCAAGCCATCGATGCAGATCTAATGGTTCCTATTCTGGCCAAAATCTGGCGGGCGGTGGCTACCGGCTGGCCGGCAGTCGATCGGCAGCGAGGCGACAATGCAGGTGAGTGAAAGAGGAGTAGCTCACCGGGCTCGAGGTCACGGTGATGCTCGTCGTACTGCGGTTGGTCAAGGCGCTGGGTTGCCGCGATTCCTCACGGAGGGAGGACAGCGTCGATGCGTCGGGTGGTCGTCGTGGGCGTCAGTGAATCACCCAAGGCAAGGCGAAGATACGGTTAGATTCACGAGTCGACAGTCGTGAGCGTGAACTAGAAAGCGAAGCGGTATGGACTTACCACTAGAGCTCGCGGAGTTGATGTCGGAAGGCGGTGGCGGCGATCGGCGATCTTGCCGGAATTACGGTTCATCTGAAGGCAAGCGAAATGTGTTAAAAGAAGCGCGATTCAGAACCAGTTTGCAAAACGATGGCGGAGGAGCTCGAACTCACGGAATTCGCCGGTAGCGATCGTCGGCAATGAGGCTCTGAGTAATGCTCAGCCTAGTGGCGCTCTGGGTTGAGGTTTGAGGAGAAGAGAGAGGGGCAAAGGGATTCTTATAGCCTGGTCACGGCGAGAATTACTCGGCCATTTAATCGAATTAACGCCATGGATTAAACGGCCGCGTTGATTTGGGGATGAACTGGTCGCGTGCAGGGAGACGATCTTGCGTGGAGGAGGCCGCTTGTCAGCGAGGTCGCGTGGAAGTGGGGCACTGGCTGTCGGCTGTTTGCGTGTGCTTCGTGAGAGAAAAAAAGGAAGGTCCCGGGTGGGCTTCTTTGGGCTCGATTCTTTTGGCGGCAGAACTTCTTTTCCTTTTTCTTTGAGAAATCCTTTTCTTTTCTAATTTCATTTTTCTGAATGATTTTGATATGAATTCAAATCCTTTTGAATTCAAACTTCTTTGGGAATTTTTGCAGGGTTCTTGTGGGTTCAAAACAGTCATTTTAACTAAGTGGTCACCTTGCAAGGCTTGGTCAAGCTTGGGTTTTGAAATAAGCAGACTTTGTCTCTAGTTTGCAAATATTTGGAATAGGGTTTGAAAATATTTCTAAAATTGAATCTTGGGTTTAAATGCTATACCTAATCATTCCAACCATTGAGGCAATCAAACAAGTTCATAGACAATCAAATCTAAAATGGTGATGGCCATTTGAGATAATTTGCCAAAATGAAATCATAGCCAAAGTTTATGCATATAAATTATTTTTAGAAAAACCCTTTATGAATGAAAGATGCAAAGATGATATGAATGAGTTTTGAAACATGATTTTTGGGATGTTACAAATCTAACCCCTTAAAATGAATCTTGCCCTCGAGATTCGGATTGGCTAACAAATAGGTGTGGGTGGTCTTTCCAAGATCATCTTCTCTTTCCCATGTTGCTTCTTCTTGAATGATGATTCCATTGTACTTTACAAAACTTGATAGTCTTTGTTCTTGTGACTCTTTCTGTGGTCTCAAGTATCTTGTGAGCTTTTCTTCATAGGTGAGATCACTTTCTAGTTGAACTTCTTCCAAAGATATGGTATCTTTCAAAGATGTTTCTTCCATTTCGGGTGACATTTCTTGAGTGGCTCACATGAAAAACATTATGGATTGCTAGTAAAGATCTTTGGCGTTCTATTTCATATAACTTCTCCTTGCGACTTAAAATGTTGAATGGTCCAACATATCTTGGTGCTAACTTTCCTTTGACTCCAAATCTTTTCCACGAGTGGTGATACTCTAAGATAAGCTCTATCCCCAACCGTAAGTGACTTCTCTCGCTTAGCATCTGCGTAGCTTTTCTATCGAGCGTGCTATCTTTAACCTGCCTCTAACCTATTTGACCTTTTCTTGGCGTCTTTGATAAGGTCTGGTCCAAACAAACTTCTTTCTCCCACACCATTCCATTGCAATGGGGTGGTACACTTCCTTCCGTATAGAAACTCAAATGGTGCCATCCCAATACTAGATTGGTGGTGTTGTTGTAAGAAAACTTCTGCGTAAAGCGGACTTTCATCCCAACTTGCTCCATAGTCTAGGGCACATGCCTCAACATGTCTTCAAGAATTTGATTAGTCCTTTCTGTTTGTCCATCGGTTTGAGGATGAAAGCAGTCTTTGAATTCCAATCTCGTTCCTAGAGATTCATGAAGCTGTCTCCAAAAGTGAGAAGTGAACTGAGTTCCTCTATCGGACACAATACTCTTAGGTACACCGTGAAGGCATACAATTCTGCCCATGTAAATTTTGGCTAACTTTGCACTGGTATAAGTTGTCTTTACGGGTATAAAATGAGCCACTTTAGTTAGGCGATCTACTACCCATATGGAATCATACCCTGACCTGGTCCTTGGTAATCCGATAATGAAATCCATACCAATATTTTCCCACTTCCATTCAGAATAGGCATTGGTTGAAGCAAACCGCTGGTTTACGATGCTCGCTTTCACTCTACTACACATCACACAAAGCAATGTGTTCGATGTCCCTTTTAAGATTGTTCCACCAAAATCTTTCTTTCATATCCATATACATTTTGGTGTTTCCGGGTGAATAGAATATGGAGAGTTATGGGCTTCTTGTAATATCAGTTTCCGCATTTCGGATCTTGTGGAACACAAATCGTTTCTCGTGCCATAAAGTACCTTGTTAGTCCATATGGAAACTTTTAGCTTTCCCTTGGCTAATCTTTCCTTAATCTCTTGATTTCTTTATCCGTCTTTTGAGCTTCTTTAATCTTATCCAGCAGTGGGTTGAACATCCAAAGACATGAGATGTCCTTCGTCACAATCTCCAACCTGAGTTCCTTGAATTGCTTACACAAATCATCGGCAATTCACCTTTGGTAAGACCATTTACAAGCTTTCGACTTAGAGCATCTACTACATTTGCTTTACCGGGGTGGTATTGCAAATTCAAGTCATAATCCTTGATAAGTTCTAGCCATCTCCGTTGTCTCATATTGATTTCCTTCTGGGTGAAGATATATTTCAAACTCTTATGGTCGGTGAACACTTCACAACGTTTTCCCAAAAGGTAATGTCTCCATGTTTTGAGTGCATGGACAACATGACTAACTCTAAATCATGAGTAGGATAATTTACTTCATGAGTTTTGAGTTGTCTCGGCATAAGCCACAACTTTCCGCCTTGCATAAGTACGGCACCTAATCCTTGATGAGAAGCATCACAATATACTTGGAAATCCTTTTCCAAATCTGGTAGGCACAAAGCGGTCGACACAAGTCTCTTCTTTAGTTCTTGAAAGCTGAGTTCACATCCTTGGACCAAGCAAATTTCTTATCTTTCTTTAACAATTCCGTCATTGGTTTAGCAACCTTAGAAAAATTTCAATGAATCTTCTGTAGTAACCGCTAAACCAAGGAAACTACGAACCTCTTTTACATTCTTAGGAGATTCCCATTACATCACGCTGAAACCTTAGCAGGATCAACTGCTACACCATCCTTTGTCATAACATGCCCAAGAAATCCAACTTCCTCTAACCAAAACTCACACTTGCTGAACTTGGCATAAAGTTTATGTTCCTTAGTTTCTCAAGTATCAAGCGTAGATGTCTTTCATGTTCTTCCTTGCTCTTGGAGTAGACTAAGATGTCATCGATGAAAGCGACAACGAACTTGTCGAGAAATTCCATGAACACTTTGTTCATCATATTCATGAAGTATTGGGCGTTGGTTAATCCAAAAGGCATCACGGTGTACTCATACAATCCATACCTTGTGGTAAATGCTGTTTTAGGTATGTCTTGCTCTCTTATCTTGAGTTGAAAATAGCGACCGAAGGTCAATCTTGAGAACACACAAGCTCCTTCTAGCTGATCGAACAAGTCATTGATTCTTGGCAAAGGATATTTGTTCTTGATGGTTACCTCGTTGAGAACGGTAATCTATGCATAGTCTTTGAGTTATCTCTCTTTTCTATGAACAAAGCTGGAGCTCCCCAAGATGAAGAACTTGGCTGGATGAATCCTTTACGCAATTGTTCTCCAAGTTGTTTCTTGAGTTCTTTAAGTTCGTCACGACATTTTATAAGGTCTCTTTGCTCTTGGCCCTCCTAGTACCAATTCTATTATAAATTCCACATCTCTATCTGGTGGCATTCTGGTAACTCTTCCGGAACACATCCGGATATTCACACACACAATTGGCACATTGTCCAAGCTAACCCCTTAAGAGAATTCAGCTTACTTCCTTTAGATCTAAAGTTGGATTTGAATATTATCCTCTTACCTTGGGGTTGTGAGTGAAATAAATGCGATTTGCACAATCTAGTACTCCCTCATATTTAGCCATCCAATCCATTCCCAAAATTACATCCAATCCTTGGAATTTAGGATTATTAAGTTTACTGAAACTTATGTTTTCCGATCTCTATGACTAGATCCGGCATCCAAGACTCACTATCATATCCCTCCCGGAGAGCTAACTTTTATTGGACACCCAATGTTTTCAGATGCAAACCCATTTCTTTCGACAAACGCTTTTGATATGAATGAATGAGATGCACCGGTCAAAGAGTACAAATGCTGAGATGGAATTGAGTCTGAACTTACCCAGAACATCAGGTTCTTCATAGACTTCCTCCACATTGATGTGGTTAACCTGTCCTTCTGAAAGGATTGGGTTTGTTAGGTCCTTCAACGTTCTTTTGGGGCACTCATTAGCATAATGCCCACTTCTTGCATTTGAAGCATTCAACTTTGTTGATGTCCTTCTTAGGTTGACTTCACTTCCACTCCCTCCACTATGGTGGCTCTTATATCCACTCTTGTGGTTCTTGTACTTATCATTGTCATGGTGCGATGATGCTTGTTGTCATGACGGTTGTGGTTGTGGTGCTTGTTAAACTTCCCATGCTTGTGGGATCTGGTGACACTATCGTCATAATGAGTTCATTTATGATACGTTCGAGCTATGCTTGTCGGAGTGTTTCCTCTTTCTACTCTAAACTTGATTCATTTTATTCTCCACAATAACAGACTTTTAAAAAATCGACTGATAAGTTGGAACATATGCCACAGACAGATTGCCATTTAGCTCATCATTTAAGCCTTCTAGAAACTTTTCCTTCCTTTTGGCATCGGTGTCAACCTCATCGTGCATAGCGCCGATTGTTGAATTCTTCGATGTATTCAGCCACTGTGGTGGCGCTGTTTCGTTGTGAAATTCCTTCTTTTCGTGCTCATCATACCGTGAGATATGAGTAGTCTGAAATCCATCTTCAAAGATAGACCAAGTTACCTCATCAATAGGCGTGGTAATGAAGTTGTCCCACCATGCGCGGCTGGTCCTTCCAACAAATGTGCAAACCTGACTTTTCAGCATCCGGGCATCCCACGTCACTAAGTCTTTGTTCACGTACGAGCCAATCATTGGCCACCATGGGATCGATCGTTCCAAAACTTAGCTGGCCTCGGGGCAATCTGGTGAGCATATCAAAACCTGGAGGGTTGTTGTTATTGTTGTTATTGTTGTTGTTGTTGTTGTTGGGGTTGTTGTTGTTCTGGTTCTGGATGAACGTCGTCATCATTTGCATAAGCTGTGTCTGCGCATTCATCATTTGTTGCATTTCCGGGGTAATGTTGGGGTTGGGGTTGGTGACGGGAGGCATCTGTGGTTTATTCATATAGAGATAAGAATGAGATACCCTTACATGATTTATGCACAATACATCACACAAGCAAGCAACACTAGGATAAAAGCTAAACAACAAGATAACAAAAGTCTCAAAGTACAAACACACAAGTGGCAAGCCATCCACATGTCGGATGGTCCAACAATAAGTTCATAAATAACAAGTGCGGTAAATAAAGATAAGCGAGTAGTCAAATCTACTCGGCATCAATCTCCTCCTCGACAAAGGTAAGACCTGCGTTCTCCATTGCGGTCTTGTTCTCCTCGATGGTAGTGGTCAAAGAGTCGATCTTGGCCTTGAGAGCCCTCTTACGGGCAAGCCTCTCAATCACTGTCTGCTTCTTTGCTCTAACTCAAAGTCCTTGGACTGTAGTTCCTCGGTCATATCACGAATCCTCTTATTCCTATCCTGGACACGCTTCTCTTGACTCTTGAACTTACGGTCTTGGGTCTCGAACCTTGCCTCCATCTCCTTGACTATCTCGTCCCTCTGCTGAAGAGCTTGTCCTTCTCAAGGCTGCACCTGGAGCTCGTCATTACTAAGCATGACGTTGGTCCTATCGGTATCCACGTGCCTAATAAGAGTCTCTAAGTCCTGGAGGTACAGGCGTATCGGCTCTGCTGTGACCCTCAAGTCGTCCTCAAAGTCAATGGACTCTCCGTCATCATCTCGCCTTCAAGGCGTGGAAGTGAGTGCCTCTAACCTGTCGGGAGTGGCGTCCTATGATGCGTCCATCGATCCTGCATGACCACCTCCATGCCTCTCTCCCTGTCATCGTGCATAAGCTTGAAGACGATGGCCTCCGTAGTAGGCTCAAGGCGTCTGGCTGGTTCACCTTGAAGCCCAAAGGTCCTTCCTCTCAAACTTGGTGAGTGGGTGCACCGTAATGATAGGAAGAGGAGATCGAGTAAAGTAGTAAGCTCTACGATACGAGGACCAAAACAGGTAACTGGAACTCCTCAACAGTGCTGATGGCAATAGGCATCTATTTATAAGATTGAAAAGTTAGAACAACACAATTTAAGATAAACAAGACAACATTCAAACACATTCTTGAGACACACATAAATCATACAAGTCATGCATACAAGAATCCATTTCTTCAACCAAGGTTCAAACTTATTTAAGGTATCATTTTGGAAAATAAGGTGATAGGTGGTGGTCAACTAACGAAGTGCGCTTACAATCCTATCTCATTGGATCTGGTGGCTAACACAATGTTCCTAGTGGCAATCACCCTATCTTGTTCACATGCTTCTATCACTAAGTCTATAATATCTCCTCTTAAAGATTGGTTGGTGCCTTCCAACTCTTGAGTATGTTCCTTCTCTTTCTCTAAGTCTTTTTGGAGGTTGAGCATCCTGCATTTGACTCTAGCTATTAGTTCCTTGATAGTCTTCCAAGCTGCTTCTTTTGCTGACTCAAAGAATGTGGTGTGCATAAAAGTGTTGGTGTACATGCAGAAGCCTTTTTCTTTGTGGTTGTCTTCCTTGTTCTTGTACAAGTGAAGTTGCACCCACCAATACTCCAATCCATCCTCCATTACTGGAAAGCCCTTGTACACAGCTGCACCATGTACTCCCATGGTTTCCATGAGGTCCTTGACAATCTTGGGAAACTCAGTCTCACACTCCAAGGTCATGGTCATGAGTGGTCCTTTCTTCACGGCTTCGTTGACGGAGTTCATCTACAAATAGAGATGAGAAGGAGAAGATTAGAAAAGTTTACGAGAAAAATAGACAAGTGTAGAAGAAGTAAAAATTTTCCTTAGTGGTTTCCAATCCTAGGGTCATAATCCTACAGGCAACACAGTGCTCTGATACCATCTGTAAGATCCCTCCTTAATAAAGGAAAAGATCCCTGTGATTGCAATGCTAGTCCCTGGATCAATGCTAGCATCCACAGTTTAAGATGAAGTACACAGATACAAAGGTCGTTTATTACAGTCATTCCAGAGATAAAACATAGTCTTTTACAACTCATGGCCAAAGGCCTAATACAAGAGTTTATGGAATAAGTAAATAAACATAAGTCTTCATCTTCATGTGCCACAGGCAAGCATGTTGAGTGTAGACTCATGACTCCTAATCATCATCAGAGTAACCTGCAACATCATAAGTTACAGCCACAGAGGGTCAATACTTTGGAATAGTATTGGCAAGTGATACCTTAGTATATATTTAAGTGGACTATAAGGCTATATGCATTTGGCTGGTGGAGCTTAGGCTTGCATTGCTCAAAATAGATTTTTCCTTAACTTTTTGAAAACACTAAGTTTTTGCTTGACAAAGTCCATCCCAAGGTATCTACCCATCAGAGACTGAAGATCCACTCCGGGCATCTACCAATCAAAGACTGAAGATCCTTTAACCCTTGTTCACCCACAAGTTTTATTTAGAAATTGGAGTGGTGAGATTCTTTGAAGTTTCCATGTCTTGATGCTCAAATTGTCCTTTACCAGGGACATGGCTAAGTACTTAGGTTTTACACTCTGCAGAGGTGGTGCACTTTCCCCACAAGCCTTGGTTTCCCAAGACATGATCCTTGAGCCTTTCCTTAGTCAAATGGACGCGCTCCAACCTATCAACCCATCTACCACCCACTGTCCAAGAGACTAAGTTCCAGCATCCTAAGATCATGGCAGAGCCCATATTACCAAGTGGTTGCACTTGAAGCTTCTCAACATTTGACAACTCAGATCTCTTTGTTCCTGGGTGGCCATCCACAAGTGAGATACACAAGGTTCACCAGTACCCCTGGCCTTGTGTAACCACTCAACATAACCCATTCTTTCCATTCCACCCAGGTGATTCATTAACTTAGTTGTTTTGTTAAATAAAAACAAGTCCTTAGACTTAGAATATTTTTCCATAGTGTGAATATATAAACCACCCTTGTTTTCTAGTAGCTAGGCTAAGCATGGCATGGCAATTTGTCCTTAGGAAATTTCCTAGCAATTCTAGCATTCTATTCTAAATAGGATTTCCCAACATTAGTTGACAAAAGTAGCATGCAAGTCCTAACAAAAATATATCTAATGCAAGAATAAAATATAGGTAGGGAATATTCATGAAGATATCACTTGCCTTGGTAGTGTGGAGAGTAGCACTCGTCACAATCACAATCACTAGCAAAATCTACACACAAAGTTGTAGCATACAATTACACACAAATATATACAAACAAAAGTATTATGAATGCATGCATGCATGAATCTACCAAGTGATGATTTTTGAAAACTTCAACCAAGCAAGTGCATGAATACAGAAACTAAAACTAGTCACAAAGTAGCCAAGACAACTTAAATAACCCTAAAACAAAAATACTAAACTAAATCTATACTTAAAATGGCCTCAAACATGTCTCTGCAATTTAAGCTAATCAAATGGTTACTATTTGCTAAACAAAAAGGATAGGCAGAAAGGTCTTGTTTTTCTGAATCCAACGGTATAAAGTTTGCAAAATTCCAACGTGGCATTCAAAAGATATAGGCATTTGAATTTGGATCAAATTTCTGGTTTTAAATTCTATTCTCAGATCTAACCTAGCCAAGCGTCTTATTCTTATTATTCGCTCGTGCAGTTATGGATCGAGCTCCACAGCCGTAGGATCTAAAGGCAGGTGCGGCTCGATCGCGTGCTTCGGTTTAAGTGATCTATCGTAGGCGTTCGATCCAGATCTAACGGCTGCTGCTGCCTGGCCACAGATGGGCAGCGCTGCGCGGTGGCTACCGGCGGTGGAACCGTCGGTCAACAACGTTGCCGATGATCTGAGTAGGAAGATCGAGGTAGCTCACGGGCTCGAGAGGTCACGGCGCAGCTCGTCGTACTGCGGTTGGTTAAAGGCGCTCACACTGCGATTCCTCACGGAGTTCGCGGCGGCGTCGGTGCGTCGGGTGGTCGTCGGGGCGTCGTGTGGATCACCCAAAGGCAAGTCGAGGACACGTTAGGTTCACGAGTCAAGCGGTAGTGAGCATGAACTAGGAGGCGAAGCGGTCTGGACTTACCACTAGAGCTCGTCCGGAGTTGATGTCGCCGTCGGTGCTCGCGGTGTCAAGTGGAACCGGCGACACAGGGTCTGAGACAGACTAGCGAGGTCGATAGATGCGCAAGGATTCACCGAGCAGGATAGCAAGAACGAGAGGCGAGGAACACTGGGCTCACGGAATCGATCGCGGAGAGGCTCTGTGGCCGGTGCAAAGCTGATTGAGGCACTGGTGGCGGAGTGAGCGAGGTGTGGGGAAAAAGATGGGCGAGAGGATCTTATAGCGGAATCGATAAACGCCGGGTTTAATGCCCATTACGCCGCCATTACCGGCCTTCCGCTTTGCGGCGGCGGTAGTGCGGCGGTCTGCAGGGAAGACGAGGCGGCGTGGACCGGCCCGTTAAATCGGCGAGGTGCGCGGTGTGCAGTGTGGGGTTACATTTGCGTGACTCGGTAGTGCGCTTCTTTATGATGAAGAAAAAGAAGATCCGGGTGGGATCTGGCTTCTTGGGCAGTCTGGCCGCTCGGCCCTCTTTTCCTTAGCCTTTTCTTTTTCTAATTTCATTTTTGGAATGAATTTGATATGAATTCAAATCTTTTGAATTCAAACTTCTTTGGGATTTTGCAGGGTTCTTGTGGGTTCAAATGCAGTCAAATAACCATGTGGTCACCTTGCAAGGCTTGGTCAAGCTTGGGTCTTTGAAATAAACAGAGGCTTTGTCTCTTTGCAAATATTTGGAATAGGGTTTAGAAAATATTTCTAAATCTTGAATCTTGGGTCAAAAGCTTCTCCTAGCTTTTCCAACCATGGAGGCAATCAAACAAGTTCATAGACAATCAAATCCCAAAGGGTGATGGCCATTTGAGATAAATTGCCCACATGAAACCATAGCCAAAGTGTATGCCTCTAAATGATTTTGAGAAAAACCCTATATGAATGAATGATGCAAAGATGATATGAATGAGTTTTGAAACATGATTTTTAGGGATGTTACAAATCTAACCCCCTTAAAATGAATCTCGCCCTCGAGATTCGGATTGGCTAGCAAATAGGTGTGGGTGGTCTTTCCGAAGATCATCTTCTCTTTCCCATGTTGCTTCTTCTTCGGAATGATGATTCCATTGTACTTTGCAAAACTTGATAGTCTTTGTTCTCGTGACTCTTTCTGTGGTCTCAAGTATCTTGTGAGCTTTTCTTCATAGGTGAGATCACTTTCTAGTTGAACTTCTTCCAAAGATATGGTATCTTTCAAAGATGTTTCTTCCATTTCTGGGTGACATTTCTTGAGTGGCTCACATGAAAAACATTATGAATTGCTAGTAAAGATCTTTGGCGATTCGATTTCATATCTGACTTCTCCCTTGCGACTTAAAATGTTGAATGGTCCCACATATCTTGGTGCTAACTTTCCTTTGACTCCAAATCTTTTTACTCCACGAGTAGTGATACTCTAAGATAAGCTCTATCCCCAACTTCGTAAGTGACTTCTCTCGCTTAGCATCTGCGTAGCTTTTGTCGAGGCTGTTATCTTCAATCTGTCTCTCACCCATTTGACCTTTTCTTTGGCGTCTTTGATAAGGTCTGGTCCACACACACTTCTTACTCCCACCCCATTCCATAGCACTGGGGTGCTACACTTTCTTCGTATAGAAACTCAAATGGTGCCATCCTAATACTAGATTGGTGGATTGTTGTTGTAAGAAAACTCTGCGTAAGGCAGACTTTCATCCCAACTTGCTCCATAGTCTAGGGCACATGCCCTCAACATGTCTTCAAGAATTTGATTAGTCCTTTCTGTTTGTCCATCAGTTTGAGGATGAAAAGCAGTGCTGAATTCCAACCTCGTTCCTAGAGATTCATGAAGCTGTCTCCAAAAGTGAGAAGTGAACTGAGTTCCTCTATCAGACACAATACTCTTAGGTACACCGTGAAGGCATACAAATCTGACCATGTAGATTTTGGCTAACTTTGCCTTTGGTATAAGTTGTCTTCTGGTATAAAATGAGCCACTTTAGTTAGGCGATCTACTATTACCCATATGGAATCATACCCTGACCTGGTCCTTGGTAATCCGGTAATGAAATCCATACCGATATTTTCCCACTTCCATTCAGGAATAGGCATTGGTTGAAGCAAACCTGCTGGTTTCTGATGCTCCGCTTTCACTCTACTACACACGTCACACAAGGCAATGTGTTCGGCGATGTCCCTTTTAAGATTGTTCCACCAAAATCTTTCTTTCATATCCATATACATTTTGGTGTTTCCCGGGTGAATAGAATACGGAGAGTTATGGGCTTCTTGCAGAATCAGTTTCCGCATTTCCGGATCTTGTGGAACACAAATACGTTTCTCGTGCCATAAAGTACCTTGTTCGTCCATATGGAAACTTTTAGCTTTCCCTTGGCTAATCCTTTCCTTAATCTCTTCGATTTCTTTATCCGTCTTTTGGGCTTCTTTAATCTTATCCAACAGAGTGGGTTGAACATCCAAAGACATGAGATGTCCTTCTGGCACTATCTCCAACCTGAGTTCCTTGAATTGCTTACACAAATCATCAGGCAATTCACCTTTGGTAAGACCATTTACAAACGCCTTACGACTTAGAGCATCTGCTACTACATTTGCTTTACCGGGGTGGTATTGCAAATTCAAGTCATAATCCTTGATAAGTTCTAGCCATCTTCTTTGTCTCATATTGATCTCCTTCTGTGTGAAGATATATTTCAAACTCTTATGGTCGGTGAACACTTCACAACGTTTTCCCAAAGGTAATGTCTCCATGTTTTGAGTGCATGGACAACAGCGGCTAACTCTAAATCATGAGTAGGATAATTTACTTCATGAGTTTTGAGTTGTCTCGAGGCATAAGCCACAACTTTTCCGCCTTGCATAAGTACGGCACCTAATCCTTGATGAGAAGCATCACAATATACTTGGAAATCCTTTTCCAAATCTGGTAAACCTGAGCGGGTCTTGACACAAGTCTCTTCTTTAGTTCTTGAAAGCTGAGTTCACATCCTTGGACCAAGCAAATTTCTTATCTTTCTTTAACAATTCCGTCATTGGTTTAGCAACCTTAGAAAAATTTTCAATGAATCTTACGTAGTAACCTGCTAAACCAAGGAAACTACGAACCTCTTTTACATTCTTAGGAGATTCCCATTACATTCTGGCTGAAACCTTAGCAGGATCAACTGCTACACCATCCTTTGTCATAACATGACCAAGAAATCCAACTTCCTCTAACCAAAACTCACACTTGCTGAACTTGGCATAAAGTTTATGTTCCCTTAGTTTCTCAAGTATCAAGCGTAGATGTCTTTCATGTTCTTCCTTGCTCTTGGAGTAGACTAAGATGTCATCGATGAAAACGACAACGAACTTGTCGAGAAATTCCATGAACACTTTGTTCATCATATTCATGAAGTATCTTTGGGCGTTGGTTAATCCAAAAGGCATCACAGTGTACTCATACAATCCATACCTTGTGGTAAATGCTGTTTTAGGTATGTCTTGCTCTCTTATCTTGAGTTGAAAATAGCCTGACCGTAGGTCAATCTTTGAGAACACACAAGCTCCTTCTAGCTGATCGAACAAGTCATTGATTCTTGGCAAAGGATATTTGTTCTTGATGGTTACCTCGTTGAGAGAACGGTAATCTATGCATAGTCTTTGGGTTCTATCTCTCTTTTCTACGAACAAAACTGGAGCTCCCCAAGATGAAGAACTTGGCTGGATGAATCCTTTCTGCAATTGTTCTCCAAGTTGTTTCTTGAGTTCTTTAAGTTCGTCAACTGACATTTTATAAGGTCTCTTTGCTCTTGGCCCAGATCCTAGTACCAATTCTATTATAAATTCCACATCTCTATCTGGTGGCATTCCTGGTAACTCTTCCGGGAACACATCCGGATACTCACACACAATTGGCACACTGTCCAAGCTAACCCCCTTAAGAGAATTCAGCTTACTCCCCTTAGATCTAAAGTTGGATTTGAATATTATCCTCTTACCTTCAGGGGTTGTGAGTGAAATCGTACGATTTGCACAATCTAGTACTCCCTCATATTTAGCCATCCAATCCATTCCCAAAATTACATCCAATCCTTGGGAATTTAGGATTATTAGGTTTACTGGAAACTTATGTTTTCCGATCTCTATGACTAGATCCCGGCATCCAAGACTCACTATCATATCCCCTCCCGGAGAGCTAACTTTTATCGGACACCCAATGTTTTCAGATGCAAACCCATTTCTTTCGACAAATGCTTTAGATATGAATGAATGAGATGCACCAGTGTCAAAGAGTACAAATGCTGAGATGGAATTGAGTCTGAACTTACCAGCAACGGCATCAGGTTCTTCATAGACTTCCTCCACATTGATGTGGTTAACCTGTCCTTTCTGAAAAGGATTGGGTTTGTTAGGTCCTTCAACGTTCTTCTCAGGGCACTCATTAGCATAATGCCCCAGCTTCTTGCATTTGAAGCATTCAACTTTGTTGTTGTCCTTCTTAGGTTGACTTCCACTTCCACTTCCACTATGGTGGCTCTTATATCCACTCTTGTGGTTCTTGTACTTATCATTGTCATGACTGCGATGATGCTTGTTGTCATGACGGTTGTGGTTGTGGTGCTTGTTAAACTTCCCATGCTTGTGGGATCCTGAGCTGACACTATCGTCATAATGAGTTCATTTATGATACGTTCCCGAGCTATGCTTGTCGGAGTGTTTCCTCTTTCTACTCTCAACTTGCTTCATTTTATTCTCCACAATAACAGCCTTGTCACACAGCGACTGATAAGTTGGAACATATGCCACAGACAGCTGCAGATTTAGCTCATCATTTAAGCCTTCTAGAAACTTTTCCTTCCTTTTGGCATCAGTGTCAACCTCATCCGGTGCATAGCGCGCCAGATTGTTGAATTCTTCGATGTATTCAGCCACGCTGTGGTGGCGCTGTTTCAGGTTGTGAAATTCCTTCTTTTTCAGGCTCATCATACCTGGTGAGATATGAGTAGTTCCTAAACCACATGTATCCACTTGTTCCATTGCATGTCTGTTCTTTTGCTAAACCACATTGATCCACTAGAGTCATTGCATGTGTGTTATTTTCCTAAACCACATTGATCCACTTGTGACATTGCCTGTGTGTTCTTTCCCTAAACCACATGTATCCACTAGAGTCAATGCATTTCATGTGTGTTCTTTTCCTAAACCACATGGATTCACACGTGACATTTCATGTGTTTTCTTTTCCTAAAGCACATTGATCCACTAGTGACATTGCATGGGTGTTCTTTTTCTAAACGACATGGAGACACTAGAGTCAATGCATGTGCGTTCTTTTCCTAAACCACATGGATCCACTAGTGAAATTACATGTGTGTTATTTTCCTAAACTACATTGATCCACTAGAGTCACTGCATGTGTGTTCTTTTTCTAAACCACACTGATCCCCTGGTGACATTGCATGTGTGTTCTTTTCCGAAACCACATTGATCCACTAGTGACACTGCATGTGTATTCTTTTCCTAACCCACATTGATCCACTAGTGACATTGCACGTGTGTTCTTTTCCTAAACCACATTGATCCACGAGTGACATTGCATGTGTGTTCTTTTCATAAACCACATGGATCCATTGGTGACATTGCATGTGTGTTCTTTTCCTAAACCACATTGATCCACTGGTGCCATTGCATGTGTGTTCGTTTCCTAAACCACATTGATCAACTAGAGTCATTGCATGTGTGTTATTTTCCTAAACCACATTGATCCACTTGTGACATTGCATGTGTGTTCTTTTCCTAAACCACATGTATCCACTAGAGTCAATGCATGTGTGTTCTTTTCCTAAACCACATGGATTCACAGGTGACATTTCATGTGTTTTCTTTTCCTAAAGCACATTGATCCACTAGTGACATTGCATGGGTGTTCTTTTTCTAAACGACATGGAGACACTAGAGTCATTGCATGTGTGTTCTTTTCCCACACCACATGGATCCACTAGAATCATTGCATGTGTGTTCTTTTTCTAAACCACATTAATCCACTAGAGTCACTGCATGTGTGTTCTTTTCCTAAAGCACATTGATCCACTAGTGACATTGCATGTTCGTTGTTTTACTAAACCACATTTATCCACTAGAGTCATTGCATGTGTGTGTTTTCCTATACACATTGATCCACTGGTGACATTGCATGTGTGTTATTTTCCTAAACCACATGGATCCACTGGTGACATTGCACGTGTGTTCTTTTCCTAAACCACATTGATCCACTGATGCCATTGCATGTGCGTTCTTTTCCTATACCACATGGATTCACTAGTGATATTTCATGTGTGTTGTTTTCCTAAACCACATGTATCCACTGGTGCCATTGCATGTGTGTTCTTTTCCTAAACCACATTGATCCACTAGAGTCATTGCATGTGCGTTATTTTCCTAAACCACATTGATCCACTAGAGTCATTGCATGTGTGTTATTTTCCTAAACCACATTGATCCACTTGTGACATTGCATGTGTGTTCTTTTCCTAAACCACATGTATCCACTAGAGTCAATGCATGTGTGTTCTTTTCCTAAACCACATGTATCCACTAGAGTTAATGCATGTGTGTTCTTTTCCTAAACCACATGGATCCACTTGTGAAATTGCATGTGTGTTCTTTTCCTAAACTACATTGTTCCACTAGAGTCATTGCATGTGTGTTCTTTTTCTAAACTACATTGATCCACTGGTGACATTGCATGTGTGTTCTTTTCCTAATCCACATTGATCCACTAGAGTCATTGCATGTGTGTTCTATTCCTAAACCACATTTATCCACAAGAGTCACTGCATGTGCGTTCTTTTCCTAAACCACATTGATCAAGTGGAGTCATTGCATGTGTGTACTTTTCCTAAACCACATTCATCCACTAGAGACATTGCATGTGTGTTCTTTTCCTAAACCACATGGATCCACTAGAATCATTGCATGTGTTTTCTTTTCCTAAACCACATTGATCCACAGGTGACATTTCATGTGTGTTCTTTTCCTAAACCACATGGATCCACTAGTGAAATTGCATGTGTGTTCTTTTCCTAAACCACATGGATCTAATAGAGTCATTGCATGTGTGTTCTTTTTCTAAACCACATTAATCCACTAGAGTCACTACATGTGTGTTCTTTTCCTAAACCACATATATCCACTAGAGTCATTGCATGTGTGTTCTTTTCCTAAAGCACATTGATCCACTAGTGACATTGCATGTTCGTTCTTTTACTAAACCACATTGATCCACTAGAGTCATTGCATGTGTGTTCTTTTCCTATACACATTGATCCACTGTTGACATTGCATGTGTGTTCTTTTCCTAAACCAAATTGATCCACTAGAGTCACTGCATGTGTGTTCTTTTCTTAAACCACATATATCCACTAGAGTCATTGCACGTGCGTTCTTTTCCTAAACCACATGGATTCACTGGTGACATTTCATGTGTGTTGTTTTCCTAAACCACATGTATCAACTGGTGCGATTGCATGTGTGTTCTTTTCCTAAACCACATTGATCCACTAGAGTCATTGCATGTGTGTTATTTTCCTAAACCACATTGATCCACTTGTGACATTGCATGTGTGTTCTTTTCCTAAACCACATGTATCCACTAGAGTCAATGCATGTGCGTTCTTTTCCTAAACCACATGGAGCCACTAGAATCATTGCATGTGTTTTCTTTTCCTAAACCACATTGATCCACTAGTGACATTGCATGGGTGTTCTTTTTCTAAGCGACTAAAGTCATTGCATGTGTGTTCTTTTCCTAAACCACATGGATCCACTAGAATCATTGCATGTGTGTTCTTTTTCTAAACCACATGGATCCACTACTGAAAGTGCATGTGTGTTCTTTTCCTAAACTACATTGTTCCACTAGGGTCATTGCACGTGTGTTCTTTTTCTAAACTACATTGTTCCACTAGAGTCATTGCATATGTGTTCTTTTCCTAAACCACACGGATCCACTATAGTCATTATATGTGTGTTCTTTTCCTAAACCACATATATCCACTAGAGTCATTGCATGTGTGTTCTTTTCCTAAAGCACATTGATCCACTAGTGACATTGCATGTGTGTTCTTTTACTAAACCACATTGATCCACTAGAGTCATTGCATGTGTGTTCTTTTCCTAAACCACATTGATCCACTGGTGACATTGCATGTGTGTTCTTTTCCTAAACCACATTGATCCACTAGAGTCATTGCATGTATGTTATTTTCCTAAACCACATGGATCCAGTGGTGACATTGCATGTGTGTTCTTTTCCTAAACCACATTGATCCACTAGTGCCATTTCATGTGTGTTCTTTTCCTAAACCACATTGATCCACTAGAGTCATTGCATGTGTGTTATTTTCCTAAACCACATTGATCCACTAGAGTCATTGCATGTGTGTTCTTTTCCTAAACCACATTGATCCACTAGTGACATTGCATGTGTGTTCTTTTCCTAAACCACATTGACCCACTAGCGTGATTGCATGTATGTTATTTTCCTAAACCACATGGATCCAGTGGTGACATTGCATGTGTGTTCTTTTCCTAAACCACATTGATCCACTAGAGTGATTGCATGTGTGTGGTTTTCCTAAACCACATTGATCCACTAGAGTCATTGCATGTGTGTTATTTTCCTAAACCACATTGATCCACTAGAGTCATTGCATGTGTGTTCTATTCCTAAACCACATGTATCCACTAGATTCAATGCATGTGTGTTATTTTCATAAACCACATTGATCCACTAGAGTCATTGCATGTCTCTTATTTTCCTAAACCACATGGATCCACTGGTGACATTGCACGTGTTTTTTTCCTAAACCACGTTGATCCACTAATGCCATTGCATGTGTGTTGTTTTTCCTAAACCACATTGATCCACTAGAGTCATTGCATGTGTGTTATTTTCCTAAACCACATTGATCCACTAGAGTCATTGCATGTGTGTTCTATTCCTAAACCACATGTATCCACTAGAGTCAATGAATGTGTGCTATTTTCCTAAACCACATTGATCCACTAGAGTCATTGCATGTGTGTTATTTTCCTAAACCACATTGATCCACTTGTGACATTGCATGTGTTTTTTTCATAAACCACAGGTATCCACTAGAGTCAATGCATGTGTGTTGTTATCCTAAACCACATGGATCCACTGGTGACATTTCATGTGTGTTATTTTCCTAAACCACATGTATCCACTTGAGTCAATGCATGTGTGTTCTTTTCCTAAACCACATGTATCCACTAGAGTTAATGCATCTGTGTTCTTTTCCTAAACCACATGGATCCACTTGTGAAATTGCATGTGTGTTCTTTTCCTAAACTACATTGTTCCACTAGAGTCATTGCATGTGTGTTCTTTTTTCTAAACTACATTGATCCACTAGTGACATTACATGTGTGTTCTATTCCTAAACCACATTTATCCACAAGAGTCACTGCATGTGCGTTCTTTTCCTAAACCACATTGATCAAGTGGAGTCATTGCATGTGTGTACTTTTCCTAAACCACATTCATCCACTAGAGACATTGCATGTGTGTTGTTTTCCTAAACCACATGGATCCACTAGAATCATTGCATGTGTGTACTTTTCCTAAACCACATTCATCCACTAGAGACATTGCATGTTTGTTCTTTTCCTAAACCACATGGATACACTAGTGAAATTACATGTGTGTTCTTTTCCTAAACTACATTGTTCCACTAGAGTCATTGCATATGTGTTCTTTTCCTAAACCACATGGATCCACTAGAGTCATTATATGTGTGTTCTTTTTCTAAACCACATTAATCCACTAGAGTCACTGCATGTGTGTTCTTTTCCTAAACCACATATATCCACTAGAGTCATTGCATGTGTGTTCTTTTCCTAAAGCACATTGATCCACTAGTGACATTGCATGTTCGTTCTTTTACTAAACCACATTGATCCACTAGAGTCATTGCATGTGTGTTATTTTCCTAAACCACATTGATCCACTAGAGACATTGCATGTGTGTTCTTTTCCTAAACCACATTGATCCACTAGAGTCATTGCATGTATGTTATTTTCCTAAACCACATGGATCCAGTGGTGACATTGCATGTGTGTTCTTTTCCTAAACCACATTGATCCACTGATGCCATTGCATGTGTGTTGTTTTCCTAAACCACATTGATCCACTAGAGTCATTGCATGTGTGTTATTTTCCTAAACCACATTGATCCACTAGAGTCATTGCATGTGTGTTCTATTCCTAAACCACATGTATCCACTAGAGTCAATGCATGTGTGTTGTTTTTCTTAAACCACATTGATCCACTAGAGTCATTGCATGTGTGTTATTTTCCTAAACCACATTGATCCACTAGAGTCATTGCATGTGTGTTCTATTCCTAAACCACATGTATCCACTAGATTCAATGCATGTGTGTTATTTTCATAAACCACATTGATCCACTAGAGTCATTGCATGTCTGTTATTTTCCTAAACCACATGGATCCACTGGTGACATTGCACGTGTGTTCTTTTCCTAAACCACGTTGATCCACTAATGCCATTGCATGTGTGTTGTTTTTCCTAAACCACATTGATCCACTAGAGTCATTGCATGTGTGTTATTTTCCTAAACCACATTGATCCACTAGAGTCATTGCATGTGTGTTCTATTCCTAAACCACATGTATCCACTAGAGTCAATGCATGTGTGTTATTTTCCTAAACCACATTGATCCACTAGAGTCATTGCATGTGTGTTATTTTCCTAAACCACATTGATCCACTTGTGACATTGCATGTGTTTTTTTTCATAAACCACAGGTATCCACTAGAGTCAATGCATGTGTGTTGTTATCCTAAACCACATGGATCCACTGGTGACATTTCATGTGTGTTATTTTCCTAAACCACATGTATCCACTTGAGTCAATGCATGTGTGTTCTTTTCCTAAACTACATTATTCCACTAGAGTCATTGCATGTGTGTTCTTTTTTCTAAACTACATTGATCCACTAGTGACATTACATGTGTGTTCTTTTCCTAATCCACATTGATCCACTAGAGTCATTGCATGTGTGTTCTATTCCTAAACCACATTTATCCACAAGAGTCACTGCATGTGCGTTCTTTTCCTAAACCACATTGATCCACTAGAGTCATTGCATGTGTGTTCTTTTCCTAAACCACATTCATCCACTAGAGACATTGCATGTGTGTTGTTTTCCTAAACCACATGGATCCACTAGAATCATTGCATGTGTGTACTTTTCCTAAACCACATTCATCCACTAGAGACATTGCATGTGTGTTGTTTTCCTAAACCACATGGATCCACTAGAATCATTGCATGTGTGTACTTTTCCTAAACCACATTCATCCACTAGAGACATTGCATGTTTGTTCTTTTCCTAAACCACATGGATACACTAGTGAAATTACATGTGTGTTCTTTTCCTAAACTACATTGTTCCACTAGAGTCATTGCATATGTGTTCTTTTCCTAAACCACATGGATCCACTAGAGTCATTATATGTGTGTTCTTTTTCTAAACCACATTAATCCACTAGAGTCACTGCATGTGTGTTCTTTTCCTAAACCACATATATCCACTAGAGTCATTGCATGTGTGTTCTTTTCCTAAAGCACATTGATCCACTAGTGACATTGCATGTTCGTTCTTTTACTAAACCACATTGATCCACTAGAGTCATTGCATGTGTGTTATTTTCCTATACACATTGATCCACTGGTGACATTGCATGTGTGTTCTTTTCCTAAACCACATTGACCCACTAGAGTGATTGCATGTATGTTATTTTTCTAAACCACATGGATCCAGTGGTGACATTGCATGTGTGTTCTTTTCCTAAACCACATTGATCCACTGATGCCATTGCATGTGTGTTGTTTTCCTAAACCACATTGATCCACTAGAGTCATTGCATGTGTGTTATTTTCCTAAACCACATTGATCCACTAGAGTCATTGCATGTGTGTTCTATTCCTAAACCACATGTATCCACTAGAGTCAATGCATGTGTGTTGTTTTTCTTAAACCACATTGATCCACTAGAGTCATTGCATTCGTGTTATTTTCCTAAACCACATTGATCCACTAGAGTCATTGCATGTGTGTTCTATTCCTAAACCACATGTATCCACTAGATTCAATGCATGTGTGTTATTTTCATAAACCACATTGATCCACTAGAGTCATTGCATGTCTGTTATTTTCCTAAACCACATGGATCCACTGGTGACATTGCATGTGTGTTCTTTTCCTAAACCACGTTGATCCACTAATGCCATTGCATGTGTGTTGTTTTTCCTAAACCACATTGATCCACTAGAGTCATTGCATGTGTGTTATTTTCCTAAACCACATTGATCCACTAGAGTCATTGCATGTGTGTTCTATTCCTAAACCACATGTATCCACTAGAGTCAATGCATGTGTGTTATTTTCCTAAACCACATTGATCCACTAGAGTCATTGCATGTGTGTTATTTTCCTAAACCACATTGATCCACTTGTGACATTGCATGTGTGTTCTTTTCATAAACCACATGTATCCACTAGAGTCAATGCATGTGTGTTGTTTTCCTAAACCACATGGATCCACTGGTGACATTTCATGTGTGTTATTTTCCTAAACCACATGTATCCACTTGAGTCAATGCATGTGTGTTCTTTTCCTAAACCACATGTATCCACTAGAGTTAATGCATCTGTGTTCTTTTCCTAAACCACATGGATCCACTTGTGAAATTGCATGTGTGTTCTTTTCCTAAACTACATTGTTCCACTAGAGTCATTGCATGTGTGTTCTTTTTTCTAAACTACATTGATCCACTAGTGACATTACATGTGTGTTCTTTTCCTAATCCACATTGATCCACTAGAGTCATTGCATGTGTGTTCTATTCCTAAACCACATTTATCCACAAGAGTCACTGCATGTGCGTTCTTTTCCTAAACCACATTGATCAAGTGGAGTCATTGCATGTGTGTACTTTTCCTAAACCACATTCATCCACTAGAGACATTGCATGTGTGTTGTTTTCCTAAACCACATGGATCCACTAGAATCATTGCATGTGTGTACTTTTCCTAAACCACATTCATCCACTAGAGACATTGCATGTGTGTTGTTTTCCTAAACCACATGGATCCACTAGAATCATTGCATGTGTGTACTTTTCCTAAACCACATTGATCCACAGGTGACATTTCATGTGTGTTCTTTTCCTAAACCACATGGATCCACTAGTGAAATTGCATGGGTGTTCTTTTCCTAAACTACATTGTTCCACTAGAGTCATTGCATGTGTGTTCTTTTCCTAAACCACATGGATCCACTAGAGTCATTGCATGTGTGTTCTTTTTCTAAACCACATTAATCCACTAGAGTCACTGCATGTGTGTTCTTTTCCTAAACCACATATATCCACTAGAGTCATTGCATGTGTGTTCTTTTCCTAAAGCACATTGATCCACTAGTGACATTGCATGTTCGTTCTTTTACTAAACCACATTGATCCACTAGAGTCATTGCATGTGTGTTATTTTCCTAAACCACATTGATCCACTGGTGACATTGCATGTGTGTTCTTTTCCTAAACCACATTGATCCACTAGAGTCATTGCATGTATGTTATTTTCCTAAACCACATGGATCCAGTGGTGACATTGCATGTGTGTTCTTTTCCTAAACCACATTGATCCACTGATGCCATTGCATGTGTGTTGTTTTTCCTAAACCACATTGATCCACTAGAGTCATTGCATGTGTGTTATTTTCCTAAACCACATTGATCCACTAGAGTCATTGCATGTGTGTTCTATTCCTAAACCACATGTATCCACTAGAGTCAATGCATGTGTGTTGTTTTTCTTAAACCACATTGATCCACTAGAGTCATTGCATGTGTGTTCTTTTCCTAAACCACATGTATCCACTAGAGTCAATGCACGTGTGTTGTTTTCCTAAACCACATGGATCCACTAGTGACATTTCATGTGTGTTATTTTCCTAAACCACATGTATCCACTTGAGTCAATGCATGTGTGTTCTTTTCCTAAACCACATGTATCCACTAGAGTTAATGCATGTGTGTTCTTTTCCTAAACCACATGGATCCACTTGTGAAATTGCATGTGTGTTCTTTTCCTAAACTACATTGTTCCACTAGAGTCATTGCATGTGTGTTCTTTTTCTAAACTACATTGATCCACTAGTGACATTGCATGTGTGTTCTTTTCCTAAACCACATTGATCCACTAGAGTCATTGCATGTGTGTTCTATTCCTAAACCACATTTATCCACTAGAGTCATTGCATGTGTGTTATTTTCCTAAACCACATTGATCCACTAGAGTCATTGCATGTGTGTTCTTTTCCTAAACCACATTCATCCACTAGAGACATTGCATGTGTGTTCTTTTCCTAAACCACATGGATCCACTAGAATCATTGCATGTGTGTTCTTTTCCTAAACCACATTGATCCACTAGAGACATTGCATGTGTGTTCTTTTCCTAAACCACATGGATCCACTAGAATCATTGCATGTGTGTTCTTTTCCTAAACCACATTGATCCACTAGAGTCATTGCATGTGTGTTCTTTTCCTAAACCACATGGATCCACTAGTGAAATTGCATGTGTGTTCTTTTCCTAAACCACATTGATCCACTAGAGTCATTGCATGTGTGTTCTTTTCCTAAACCACATGGATCCACTAGAGTCATTGCATGTGTGTTCTTTTTCTAAACCACATTAATCCACTAGAGTCACTGCATGTGTGTTCTTTTCCTAAACCACATATATCCACTAGAGTCATTGCATGTGTGTTCTTTTCCTAAACCACATTGATCCAGTGGTGACATTGCATGTGTGTTCTTTTCCTAAACCACATTGATCCACTAGAGTCATTGCATGTGTGTTATTTTCCTATACACATTGATCCACTGGTGACATTGCATGTGTGTTCTTTTCCTAAACCACATTGATCCACTAGAGTCATTGCATGTGTGTTATTTTCCTAAACCACATGGATCCACTAGTGACATTGCATGTGTGTTCTTTTCCTAAACCACATTGATCCACTGATGCCAGTGCATGTGTGTTGTTTTCCTAAACCACATTGATCCACTAGAGTCTTTGCATGTGTGTTATTTTCCTAAACCACATTGATTCACTAGAGTCATTGCATGTGTGTTGTATTCCTAAACCACATGTATCCACTAGAGTCAATGCATGTGTTTTGTTTTTCCTAAACCACATTGATCCACTAGAGTCATTGCATGTGTGTTATTTTCCTAAACCACATTGATCCACTAGAGTCATTGCATGTGTGTTCTATTCCTAAACCACATGTATCCACTAGAGTCAATGCATGTGTGTTATTTTCCTAAACCACATTGATCCACTAGAGTCATTGCATGTATGTTATTTTCCTAAACCACATGGATCCACTGGTGACATTGCATGTGTGTTCTTTTCCTAAACCACGTTGATCCACTAATGCCATTGCATGTGTGTTGTTTTTCCTAAACCACATTGATCCACTAGAGTCATTGCATGTGTGTTATTTTCCTAAACCACATTGATCCACTAGAGTCATTGCATGTGTGTTCTATTCCTAAACCACATGTATCCACTAGAGTCAATGCATGGGTGTTGTTTTTCTTAAACCACATTGATCCACTAGAGTCATTGCATGTGTGTTATTTTCCTAAACCACATTGATCCACTAGAGTCATTGCATGTGTGTTCTATTCCTAAACCACATGTATCCACTAGATTCAATGCATGTGTGTTATTTTCATAAACCACATTGATCCACTAGAGTCATTGCATGTCTGTTATTTTCCTAAACCACATGGATCCACTGGTGACATTGCACGTGTGTTCTTTTCCTAAACCACGTTGATCCACTAATGCCATTGCATGTGTGTTGTTTTTCCTAAACCACATTGATCCACTAGAGTCATTGCATGTGTGTTATTTTCCTAAACCACATTGATCCACTAGAGTCATTGCATGTGTGTTCTATTCCTAAACCACATGTATCCACTAGAGTCAATGCATGTGTGTTATTTTCCTAAACCACATTGATCCACTAGAGTCATTGCATGTGTGTTATTTTCCTAAACCACATTGATCCACTTGTGACATTGCATGTGTTTTTTTCATAAACCACAGGTATCCACTAGAGTCAATGCATGTGTGTTGTTATCCTAAACCACATGGATCCACTGGTGACATTTCATGTGTGTTATTTTCCTAAACCACATGTATCCACTTGAGTCAATGCATGTGTGTTCTTTTCCTAAACCACATGTATCCACTAGAGTTAATGCATCTGTGTTCTTTTCCTAAACCACATGGATCCACTTGTGAAATTGCATGTGTGTTCTTTTCCTAAACTACATTGTTCCACTAGAGTCATTGCATGTGTGTTCTTTTTCTAAACTACATTGATCCACTAGTGACATTGCATGTGTGTTCTTTTCCTAATCCACATTGATCCACTAGAGTCATTGCATGTGTGTTCTATTCCTAAACCACATTTATCCACAAGAGTCACTGCATGTGCGTTCTTTTCCTAAACCACATTGATCAAGTGGAGTCATTGCATGTGTGTACTTTTCCTAAACCACATTCATCCACTAGAGACATTGCATGTGTGTTCTTTTCCTAAACCACATGGATCCACTAGAATCATTGCATGTGTGTACTTTTCCTAAACCACATTCATCCACTAGAGACATTGCATGTGTGTTCTTTTCCTAAACCACATGGATCCACTGGTGAACTTACATGTGTGTTCTTTTCCTAAACTACATTGTTCCACTAGAGTCATTGCATGTGTGTTCTATTCCTAAACCACATGTATCCACTAGAGTCAATGCATGTGTGTTCTTTTTCTAAACCACATTAATCCACTAGAGTCACTGCATGTGTGTTCTTTTCCTAAACCACATATATCCACTAGAGTCATTGCATGTGTGTTCTTTTCCTAAAGCACATTGATCCACTAGTGACATTGCATGTTCGTTCTTTTACTAAACCACATTGATCCACTAGAGTCATTGCATGTGTGTTATTTTCCTATACACATTGATCCACTGGTGACATTGCATGTGTGTTCTTTTCCTAAACCACATTGATCCACTAGAGTCATTGCATGTATGTTATTTTCCTAAACCACATGGATCCAGTGGTGACATTGCATGTGTGTTCTTTTCCTAAACCACATTGATCCACTGATGGTATTGCATGTGTGTTGTTTTCCTAAACCACATTGATCCACTAGAGTCATTGCATGTGTGTTATTTTCCTAAACCACATTGATCCACTAGAGTCATTGCATGTGTGTTCTATTCCTAAACCACATGTATCCACTAGAGTCAATGCATGTGTGTTGTTTTTCTTAAACCACATTGATCCACTAGAGTCATTGCATGTGTGTTATTTTCCTAAACCACATTGATCCACTAGAGTCATTGCATGTGTGTTCTATTCCTAAACCACATGTATCCACTAGATTCAATGCATGTGTGTTATTTTCATAAACCACATTGATCCACTAGAGTCATTGCATGTCTGTTATTTTCCTAAACCACATGGATCCACTGGTGACATTGCATGTGTGTTCTTTTCCTAAACCACGTTGATCCACTAATGCCATTGCATGTGTGTTATTTTCCTAAACCACATTGATCCACTAGAGTCATTGCATGTGTGTTATTTTCCTAAACCACATTGATCCACTAGAGACATTGCATGTGTGTTCTATTCCTAAACCACATGTATCCACTAGAGTCAATGCATGTGTGTTATTTTCCTAAACCACATTGATCCACTAGAGTCATTGCATGTGTTTTCTTTTCCCACCCCACATTGATCCACTAGTGACATGGCACGTGTGTTCTTTTCCTAAACCACATGTATCCACTAGAGTCAATGCATGTGTGTTGTTTTCCTAAACCACATGGATCCACTGGTGACATTTCATGTGTGTTATTTTCCTAAACCACATGTATCCACTTGAGTCAATGCATGTGTGTTCTTTTCCTAAACCACATGTATCCACTAGAGTCATTGCATGTGTGTTCTTTTCCTAAAGCACATTGATCCACTAGTGACATTGCATGTGTGTTCTTTTCCTAAACCACATTGATCCACTAGAGTCATTGCATGTGTGTTCTTTTCCTAAACCACATTGATCCACTAGAGTCATTGCATGTGTGTTCTTTTCCTAAACCACATGTATCCACTAGAGTCATTGCATGTGTGTTCTTTTCCTAAACCACATTGATCCACTAGAGTCATTGCATGTGTGTTATTTTCCTAAACCACATTGATCCACTTGTGACATTGCATGTGTGTTGTTTTCCTAAACCACATGTATCCACTAGAGTTAATTCATGTGTGTTCTTTTCCTAAACCACATGGATCCACTTGTAAAATTGCATGTGTGTTATTTTCCTAAACCACATGTATCCACTTGAGTCAATGCATGTGTGTTCTTTTCCTAAACCACATGTATCCACTAGAGTTAATGCATCTGTGTTCTTTTTCCTAAACCACGTTGATCCACTAATGCCATTGCATGTGTGTTGTTTTTCCTAAACCACATTGATCCACTAGAGTCATTGCATGTGTGTTATTTTCCTAAACCACATTGATCCACTAGAGTCATTGCATGTGTGTTCTATTCCTAAACCACATGTATCCACTAGAGTCATTGCATGTGTGTTATTTTCCTAAACCACATTGATCCACTAGAGTCATTGCATGTGTGTTATTTTCCTAAACCACATTGATCCACTTGTGACATTGCATGTGTGTTCTTTTCCTAAACCACATGTATCCACTAGAGTCAATGCACGTGTGTTGTTTTCCTAAACCACATGGATCCACTGGTGACATTTCATGTGTGTTATTTTCCTAAACCACATGTATCCACTTGAGTCAATGCATGTGTGTTCTTTTCCTAAACCACATGTATCCACTAGAGTTAATGCATGTGTGTTCTTTTCCTAAACCACATGGATCCACTTGTGAAATTGCATGTGTGTTCTTTTCCTAAACTACATTGTTCCACTAGAGTCATTGCATGTGTGTTCTTTTTCTAAACTACATTGATCCACTGGTGACATTGCATGTGTGTTCTTTTCCTAATCCACATTGATCCACTAGAGTCATTGCATGTGTGTTCTATTCCTAAACCACATTTATCCACAAGAGTCACTGCATGTGCGTTCTTTTCCTAAACCACATTGATCAAGTGGAGTCATTGCATGTGTGTACTTTTCCTAAACCACATTCATCCACTAGAGACATTGCATGTGTGTTCTTTTCCTAAACCACATGGATCCACTAGAATCATTGCATGTGTTTTCTTTTCCTAAACCACATTGATCCACAGGTGACATTTCATGTGTGTTCTTTTCCTAAACCACATGGATCCACTAGTGAAATTGCATGGGTGTTCTTTTTCTAAACGACATGGAGACACTAGAGTCATTGCATGTGTGTTCTTTTCCTAAACCACATGGATCTACTAGAGTCATTGCATGTGTGTTCTTTTTCTAAACCACATTAATCCACTAGAGTCACTACATGTGTGTTCTTTTCCTAAACCACATATATCCACTAGAGTCATTGCATGTGTGTTCTTTTCCTAAAGCACATTGATCCACTAGTGACATTGCATGTTCGTTCTTTTACTAAACCACATTGATCCACTAGAGTCATTGCATGTGTGTTCTTTTCCTATACACATTGATCCACTGGTGACATTGCATGTGTGTTCTTTTCCTAAACCACATTGATCCACTAGAGTCATTGCATGTATGTTATTTTCCTAAACCACATGGATCCAGTGGTGACATTGCATGTGTGTTCTTTTCCTAAACCACATTGATCCACTGATGCCATTGCATGTGTGTTGTTTTCCTAAACCACATTGATCCACTAGAGTCATTGCATGTGTGTTATTTTCCTAAACCACATTGATTCACTAGAGTCATTGCATGTGTGTTGTATTCCTAAACCACATGTATCCACTAGAGTCAATGCATGTGTTTTGTTTTTCCTAAACCACATTGATCCACTAGAGTCATTGCATGTGTGTTATTTTCCTAAACCACATTGATCCACTAGAGTCATTGCATGTGTGTTCTATTCCTAAACCACATGTATCCACTAGAGTCAATGCATGTGTGTTATTTTCCTAAACCACATTGATCCACTAGAGTCATTGCATGGCTATTATTTTCCTAAACCACATGGATCCACTGGTGACATTGCACGTGTGTTCTTTTCCTAAACCACGTTGATCCACTAATGCCATTGCATGTGTGTTGTTTTTCCTAAACCACATTGATCCACTAGAGTCATTGCATGTGTGTTATTTTCCTAAACCACATTGATCCACTAGAGTCATTGCATGTGTGTTCTTTTCCTAAACCACATGTATCCACTAGAGTCAATGCATGTGTGTTATTTTCCTAAACCACATTGATCCACTAGAGTCATTGCATGTGTGTTATTTTCCTAAACCACATTGATCCACTTGTGACATTGCATGTGTTTTTTTCATAAACCACATGTATCCACTAGAGTCAATGCATGTGTGTTGTTTTCCTAAACCACATGGATCCACTGGTGACATTTCATGTGTGTTATTTTCCTAAACCACATGTATCCACTTGAGTCAATGCATGTGTGTTCTTTTCCTAAACCACATGTATCCACTAGAGTTAATGCATCTATGTTCTTTTCCTAAACCACATGGATACACTAGTGAAATTACATGTGTGTTCTTTTCCTAAACTACATTGTTCCACTAGAGTCATTGCATATGTGTTCTTTTCCTAAACCACATGGATCCACTAGAGTCATTGCATGTGTGTTCTTTTCCTAATCCACATTGATCCACTAGAGTCATTGCATGTGTGTTCTATTCCTAAACCACATTTATCCACAAGAGTCACTGCATGTGCGTTCTTTTCCTAAACCACATGGATCCACTAGAATCATTGCATGTGTTTTCTTTTCCTAAACCACATTGATCCACAGGTGACATTTCATGTGTGTTCTTTTCCTAAACCACATGGAGACACTAGAGTCATTGCATGTGCGTTCTTTTCCTAAACCACATGGATCCACTAGTGAAATTGCATGTGTGTTCTTTTCCTAAACCACATGGATCCACTTGTGAAATTACATGTGTGTTCTTTTCCTAAACTACATTGTTCCACTAGAGTCATTGCATATGTGTTCTTTTCCTAAACCACATGGATCCACTAGAGTCATTGCATGTGTGTTCTTTTCCTAAACCACATATATCCACTAGAGTCATTGCATGTGTGTTCTTTTCCTAAACCACATATATCCACTAGAGTCATTGCATGTGTGTTCTTTTCCTAAACCACATTGATCCACTTGTGACATTGCATGTTCGTTCTTTTCTTAAACGACATGGATCCACTAGAGTCATTGCATGTGTGTTCTTTTCCTAAACCACATTGATCCACTGGTGACATTGCATGTGTGTTCTTTTCCTAAACCACATTGACCCACCAGAGTGATTGCATGTATGTTATTTTTCTAAACCACATTAATCCACTAGAGTCACTGCATGTGTGTTCTTTTCCTAAACCACATGGATCCACTAGAGTCATTATATGTGTGTTCTTTTTCTAAACCACATTAATCCACTAGAGTCACTACATGTGTGTTCTTTTCCTAAACCACATTGATCCACTAGAGTCATTGCATGTGTGTTCTTTTCCTAAACCACATTGATCCACTAGTGACATTGCATGCGTGTTCTTTTCCTAATCCACAATGATCCACTAGAGTCATTGCATGTGTGTTATTTTCCTAAACCACATTGATCCACTAGTGTCATTGCATGTGTGTTCTTTTTCTAAACCACATGGATCCACTGGTGACATTGCATGTGTGTTCTTTTCCTAAACTACATTGTTCCACTGGGGTCATTGCACGTGTGTTCTTTTTCTAAACTACATTGGTCCACTGGTGACATTGCATGTGTGTTCTTTTCCTAATCCACATTGATCCACTAGTGTCATTGCATGTGTGTTATTTTCCTAAACCACATTGATCCACTAGAGTCATTGCATGTGTGTTCTATTCCTAAACCACATGTATCCACTAGAGTCATTGCATGTGTGTTCTTTTCCTAAACCACATTGATCCACTTGTGCCATTGCATATGTGTTCTTTTTTTAAACCACATTGATCCACTAGAGTCATTGCATGTGTGTAATTTTCCTAAACCACATGTATCCACTAGACTTAATGCATGTATGTTCTTTTCCTAAATCACATGGATCCACTAGAGTCATTGCATGTATGTTATTTTCCTAAACCACATGGATCCACTGGTGACATTGCACGTGTGTTCTTTTCCTAAACCACATTGATCCACTTATTCCATTGCATGTGTGTTGTTTTTCCTAAACCACATTGATCCACTAGAGTCATTGCATGTGTGTTATTTTCCTAAACCACATTGATCCACTAGAGTCATTGCATGTGTGTTCTATTCCTAAACCACATGTATCCACTAGAGTCAATGCATGTGTGTTATTTTCCTAAACCACATTGATCCACTAGAGTCATTGCATGTGTGTTATTTTCCTAAACCACATTGATCCACTTGTGACATTGCATGTGTTTTTTTTCATAAACCACAGGTATCCACTAGAGTCAATGCATGTGTGTTGTTATCCTAAACCACATGGATCCACTGGTGACATTTCATGTGTGTTATTTTCCTAAACCACATGTATCCACTTGAGTCAATGCATGTGTGTTCTTTTCCTAAACCACATGTATCCACTAGAGTTAATGCATCTGTGTTCTTTTCCTAAACCACATGGATCCACTTGTGAAATTGCATGTGTGTTCTTTTCCTAAACTACATTGTTCCACTAGAGTCATTGCATGTGTGTTCTTTTTCTAAACTACATTGATCCACTAGTGACATTGCATGTGTGTTCTTTTCCTAATCCACATTGATCCACTAGAGTCATTGCATGTGTGTTCTATTCCTAAACCACATTTATCCACAAGAGTCACTGCATGTGCGTTCTTTTCCTAAACCACATTGATCAAGTGGAGTCATTGCATGTGTGTACTTTTCCTAAACCACATTCATCCACTAGAGACATTGCATGTGTGTTCTTTTCCTAAACCACATGGATCCACTAGAATCATTGCATGTGTGTACTTCTCCTAAACCACGTTGATCCACTAGAGACATTGCATGTTTGTTCTTTTCCTAAACCACATGGATCCACTAGTGAAATTACATGTGTGTTCTTTTCCTAAACCACATTGATCCACTAGAGTCATTGCATGTGTGTTCTTTTCCTAAACCACATGGATCTACTAGAGTCATTGCATGTGTGTTCTTTTTCTAAACCACATTAATCCACTAGAGTCACTGCATGTGTGTTCTTTTCCTAAACCACATATATCCACTAGAGTCATTGCATGTGTGTTCTTTTCCTAAAGCACATTGATCCACTAGTGACATTGCATGTTCGTTCTTTTACTAAACCACATTGATCCACTAGAGTCATTGCATGTGTGTTCTTTTCCTATACACATTGATCCACTGGTGACATTGCATGTGTGTTCTTTTCCTAAACCACATTGATCCACTAGAGTCATTGCATGTATGTTATTTTCCTAAACCACATGGATCCAGTGGTGACATTGCATGTGTGTTCTTTTCCTAAACCACATTGATCCACTGATGCCATTGCATGTGTGTTGTTTTTCCTAAACCACATTGATCCACTAGAGTCATTGCATGTGTGTTATTTTCCTAAACCACATTGATCCACTAGAGTCATTGCATGTGTGTTCTATTCCTAAACCACATGTATCCACTAGAGTCAATGCATGTGTGTTATTTTCCTAAACCACATTGATCCACTAGAGTCATTGCATGTGTGTTATTTTCCTAAACCACATTGATCCACTAGAGTCATTGCATGTGTGTTCTTTTCCTAAACCACATGTATCCACTAGAGTCAATGCATGTGTGTTCTTTTCCTAAACCACATTGATCCACTAGAGTCATTGCATGTATGTTATTTTCCTAAACCACATGGATCCAGTGGTGACATTGCATGTGTGTTCTTTTCCTAAACCACATTGATCCACTGATGCCATTGCATGTGTGTAGTTTTTCCTAAACCACATGTATCCACTAGAGTCATTGCATGTGTGTTATTTTCCTAAACCACATTGATCCACTAGAGTCATTGCATGTGTGTTATTTTCCTAAACCACATTGATCCACTTGTGACATTGCATGTGTGTTCTTTTCCTAAACCACATGTATCCACTAGAGTCAATGCACGTGTGTTGTTTTCCTAAACCACATGGATCCACTGGTGACATTTCATGTGTGTTATTTTCCTAAACCACATGTATCCACTTGAGTCAATGCATGTGCGTTCTTTTCCTAAACCACATGGAGCCACTAGAATCATTGCATGTGTTTTCTTTTCCTAAACCACATGGATCCACTTGTGAAATTGCATGTGTGTTCTTTTCCTAAACTACATTGTTCCACTAGAGTCATTGCATGTGTGTTCTTTTTCTAAACTACATTGATCCACTGGTGACATTGCATGTGTGTTCTTTTCCTAATCCACATTGATCCACTAGAGTCATTGCATGTGTGTTCTATTCCTAAACCACATTTATCCACAAGAGTCACTGCATGTGCGTTCTTTTCCTAAACCACATTGATCAAGTGGAGTCATTGCATGTGTGTACTTTTCCTAAACCACATTCATCCACTAGAGACATTGCATGTGTGTTCTTTTCCTAAACCACATGGATCCACTAGAATCATTGCATGTGTTTTCTTTTCCTAAACCACATTGATCCACTAGTGAAATTGCATGTGTGTTCTTTTCCTAAACCACATGGATCCACTTGTGAAATTACATGTGTGTTCTTTTCCTAAACTACATTGTTCCACTAGAGTCATTGCATGTGTGTTCTTTTCCTCAACCACATGGATCTACTAGAGTTATTGCATGTGTGTTCTTTTTCTAAACCACATATATCCACTAGAGTCATTGCATGTGTGTTCTTTTCCTAAACCACATATATCCACTAGAGTCATTGCATGTGTGTTCTTTTCCTAAAGCACATTGATCCACTAGTGACATTGCATGTTCGTTCTTTTACTAAACCACATTGATCCACTAGAGTCATTGCATGTGTGTTCTTTTCCTATACACATTGATCCACTGGTGACATTGCATGTGTGTTCTTTTCCTAAACCACATTGATCCACTAGAGTCATTGCATGTATGTTATTTTCCTAAACCACATGGATCCAGTGGTGACATTGCATGTGTGTTCTTTTCCTAAACCACATTGATCCACTGATGCCATTGCATGTGTTGTTTTTCCTAAACCACATTGATCCACTAGAGTCATTGCATGTGTGTTATTTTCCTAAACCACATTGATCCACTAGAGTCATTGCATGTGTGTTCTATTCCTAAACCACATGTATCCACTAGAGTCATTGCATGTGTGTTATTTTCCTAAACCACATTGATCCACTTGTGGCATTGCATGTGTGTTCTTTTCCTAAACCACATTGATCCACTTGTGACATTGCATGTGTGTTATTTTCCTAAACCACATTGATCCACTAGAGTCATTGCATGTGTGTTCTTTTCCTAAACCACATTGATCCACTAGAGTCATTGCATGTGTGTTATTTTCCTAAACCACATTGATCCACTAGAGTCATTGCATGTGTGTTCTTTTCCTAAACCACATGTATCCACTAGAGTCATTGCATGCGTGTTATTTTCATAAACCACATTGATCCACTAGAGTCATTGCATGTCTCTTATTTTCCTAAACCACATTGATCCACTAGTGACATTGCACGTGTGTTTTTTTCCTAAACCACGTTGATCCACTAATGCCATTGCATGTGTGTTGTTTTTCCTAAACCACATTGATCCACTAGAGTCATTGCATGTGTGTTATTTTCCTAAACCACATTGATCCACTAGAGTCATTGCATGTGTGTTCTTTTCCTAAACCACATGTATCCACTAGAGTCAATGAATGTGTGCTATTTTCCTAAACCACATTGATCCACTAGAGTCATTGCATGTGTGTTATTTTCCTAAACCACATTGATCCACTAGAGTCATTGCATGTGTTTTTTTCATAAACCACAGGTATCCACTAGAGTCAATGCATGTATGTTCTTTTCCTAAACAACATTGATCCACTAGTGTCATTTGCATGTATGTTCTTTTCCTAAACCACATGGATCCATTGGTGAGATTGCATGTGTGTTATTTTCCTAAACCACATTGATCCACTAGAGTCATTGCATGTGTGTTCTTTTTCCTAAACCACATTGATCCACTAGAGTCATAGCATGTGTGTTATTTTCCTAAACCACATTGATCCACTAGTGTCATTGCATGTGTGTTCTTTTCCTAAACCACATGTATCCACTAGAGTCATTGCATGTGTGTTCTTTTCCTAAACCACATTGATCCACTAGAGTCATTGCATGTGTGTTATTTTCCTAAACCACATTGATCCACTTGTGACATTGCATGTGTGTTCTTTTCCTAAACCACATGTATCCACTAGAGTCAATGCATGTGTGTTCTTTTCCTAAACCACATGGATTCACTAGTGACATTTCATGTGTTTTCTTTTCCTAAAGAACATTGATCCACTAGTGACATTGCATGTGTGTTCTTTTCCTAAACCACATGTATCCGCCAGAGTCAATACATGTGTGTTCTTTTCCTAAACCACATGGATCCACTGGTGAAATTGCATGTGTGTTCTTTTCCTAAACTACATTGTTCCACTAGAGTCATTGCATGTGCGTTCTTTTTCTAAACCACATGGATCTACTAGAGTTATTGCATGTGTGTTCTTTTTCTAAACCACATATATCCACTAGAGTCATTGCATGTGTGTTCTTTTCCTAAACCACATATATCCACTAGAGTCATTGCATGTGTGTTCTTTTCCTAAAGCACATTGATCCACTAGTGACATTGCATGTTCGTTCTTTTACTAAACCACATTGATCCACTAGAGTCATTGCAAGTGTGTTCTTTTCCTATACAGATTGATCCACTAGTGACATTGCATGTGTGTTCTTTTCCTAAACCACATTGATCCACTAGAGTCATTGCATGTATGTTATTTTCCTAAACCACATGGATCCACTAGTGACATTGCACGTGTGTTCTTTTCCTAAACCACATTGATGCACTGATGCCATTGCATGTGAGTTGTTTTTCCTAAACCACATTGATCCACTAGAGTCATTGCATGTGTGTTATTTTCCTAAACCACATTGATCCACTAGAGTCATTGCATGTGTGTTCTTTTCCTAAACCACATAGATCCACTAGAGTCATTGCATGTGTTGTTTTTCCTAAACCACATTGATCCACTAGAGTCATTGCATGTGTGTTATTTTCCTAAACCACATTGATCCACTAGAGTCATTGCATGTGTGTTCTATTCCTAAACCACATGTATCCACTAGAGTCAATGCATGTGTGTTATTTTCCTAAACCACATTGATCCACTAGAGTCATTGCATGTGTGTTATTTTCCTAAACCACATTGATCCACTAGAGTCATTGCATGTGTGTTATTTTCCTATACACATTGATCCACTGGTGACATTGCATGTGTTTTCTTTTCCCAAACCACATTGATCCACTAGAGTCATTGCATTCGTGTTATTTTCCTAAACCACATTGATCCACTAGAGTCATTGCATGTGTATTCTATTCCTAAACCACATGTACCCACTAGATTCAATGCATGTGTGTTATTTTCCTAAACCACATTGATCCACTAGAGTCATTGCATGTCTGTTATTTTCCTAAACCACATGGATCCACTGGTGACATTGCACGTGTGTTCTTTTCCTAAACCACGTTGATCCACTAATGCCATTGCATGTGTGTTGTTTTTCCTAAACCACATTGATCCACTAGAGTCATTGCATGTGTGTTATTTTCCTAAACCACATTGATCCACTAGAGTCATTGCATGTGTGTTCTATTCCTAAACCACATGTATCCACTAGAGTCATTGCATGTGTGTTATTTTCCTAAACCACATTGATCCACTAGAGTCATTGCATGTGTGTTATTTTCCTAAACCACATTGATCCACTAGAGTCATTGCATGTGTGTTCTTTTCCTAAACCACATGTATCCACTAGAGTCATTGCATGTGTGTTCTTTTCCTAAACCACATTGATCCACTAGAGTCATTGCATGTGTGTTCTTTTCCTAAACCACATGGATCCACTAGTGACATTGCATGTGTGTTCTTTTCCTAAACCACATTGATCCACTAGAGTCATTGCATGTGTGTTCTTTTTTCTAAACCACATTGATCCACTAGAGTCATTGCATGTGTGTTCTTTTCCTAAACCACATTGATCCACTAGAGTCATTGCATGTGTGTTCTTTTCCTAAACCACATGTATCCACTAGAGTCATTGCATGTGTGTTCTTTTCCTAAACCACATTGATCCACTAGAGTCATTGCATGTGTGTTATTTTCCTAAACCACATTGATCCACTTGTGACATTGCATGTGTTTTTTTCATAAACCACAGGTATCCACTAGAGTCAATGCATGTGTGTTGTTTTCCTAAACCACATGGATCCACTGGTGACATTTCATGTGTGTTATTTTCCTAAACCACATGGATCCACTAGAGTCATTATATGTGTGTTCTTTTTCTAAACCACATTCATCCACTAGAGACGTTGCATGATTGTTCTTTTCCTAAACCACATGGATCCACTAGTGAAATTACATGTGTGTTCTTTTCCTAAACCACATTGATCCACTAGAGTCATTGCATGTGTGTTCTTTTCCTAAACCACATGGATCCACTAGAGTCATTATATGTGTGTTCTTTTTCTAAACCACATTAATCCACTAGAGTCACTGCATGTGTGTTCTTTTCCTAAACCACATATATCCACTAGAGTCATTGCATGTGTGTTCTTTTCCTAAACCACATTGATCCACTAGTGACATTGCATGTTCGTTCTTTTACTAAACCACATTGATCCACTAGAGTCATTGCATGTGTGTTATTTTCCTAAACCACATTGATCCACTAGAGACATTGCATGTGTGTTCTATTCCTAAACCACATTGATCCACTAGAGTCATTGCATGTGTGTTATTTTCCTAAACCACATTGATCCACTTGTGACATTGCATGTGTGTTCTTTTCCTAAACCACATTGATCCACTAGAGTCATTGCATGTGTGTTCTTTTCCTAAACCACATTGATCCACTAGAGTCATTGCATGTGTGTTCTTTTCCTAAACCACATGGATCCACTAGAGTCATTGCATGTGTGTTCTTTTCCTAAACCACATGGATCCACTAGAGTCATTGCATGTGTGTTCTTTTCCTAAACCACATTGATCCACTAGAGTCATTGCATGTGTGTTCTTTTCCTAAACCACATTGATCCACTAGTGACATTGCATGTGTGTTTTTTCCTAAACCACATGGATCCACTAGAGTCATTGCATGTGTGTTCTTTTCCTAAACCACATTGATCCACTAGTGACATTGCATGTGTGTTCTTTTCCTAAACCACATGGATCCACTAGAGTCATTGCATGTGTGTTCTTTTCCTAAACCACATTGATCCACTAGAGTCATTGCATGTGTGTTCTTTTCCTAAACCACATTGATCCACTAGAGTCATTGCATGTGTGTTCTTTCCCTAAACCACATGGATCCACTAGAGTCATTGCATGTGTGTTCTTTTCCTAAACCACATTGATCCACTAGAGACATTGCATGTGTGTTCTTTTCCTAAACCACATGGATCCACTTGTGAAATTACATGTGTGTTCTTTTCCTAAACTACATTGATCCACTAGAGTCACTGCATGTGTGTTCTTTTCCTAAACCACATGTATCCACTAGAGTCACTTCATGTGTGTTCTTTTCCTAAAACACATGGATCCACTAGTGACATTGCATGTGTGTTCTTTTCCTAAACCACATTGATCCACTAGTGACATTGCATGTGTGTTCTTTTCCTAAACCACATGGATCCACTAGAGTCATTGCATGTGTGTTCTTTTCCTAAACCACATGGATCCACTAGAGTCATTGCATGTGTGTTCTTTTCCTAAACCACATTGATCCACTAGAGTCATTGCATGTGTGTTCTTTTCCTAAACCACATTGATCCACTAGAGTCATTGCATGTGTGTTCTTTTCCTAAACCACATGGATCCACTAGAGTCATTGCATGTGTGTTCTTTTCCTAAACCACATTGATCCACTAGAGACATTGCATGTGTGTTCTTTTCCTAAACCACATGGATCCACTAGTGACATTGCATGTGTGTTCTTTTCCTAAACCACATGGATCCACTAGTGACATTGCATGTGTGTTCTTTTCCTAAACCACATGGATCCACTAGAGTCATTGCATGTGTGTTCTTTTCCTAAACCACATTGATCCACTAGAGTCATTGCATGTGTGTTCTTTTCCTAAACCACATTGATCCACTAGAGTCATTGCATGTGTGTTCTTTTTCTAAACCACATCGATCCACTAGAGTCATTGCATGTGTGTTATTTACCTAAACCACATTGATCCACTAGAGTCATTGCATGTGTGTTATTTTCCTAAACCACATTGATCCACTAGTGACATTGCATGTGTGTTCTTTTCCTAAACCACATGGATCCACTAGAGTCATTGCATGTGTGTTCTTTTCCTAAACCACATGGATCCACTAGAGTCATTGCATGTGTGTTCTTTTCCTAAACCACATTGATCCACTAGTGACATTTCATGTGTGTTCTTTTCCTAAACCACATTGATCCACTAGAGTCATTGCATGTGTGTTCTTTTCCTAAACCACATGGATCCACTAGTGACATTGCATGTGTGTTCTTTTCCTAAACCACATGGATCCACTAGAGTCATTGCATGTGTGTTCTTTTCCTAAACCACATTAATCCACTAGTGACATTGCATGTGTGTTATTTTCCTAAACCACATGGATCCACTAGAGTCATTGCATGTGTGTTCTTTTCCTAAACCACATTGATCCACTAGTGACATTGCATGTGTGTTCTTTTCCTAAACCACATTGATCCACTAGAGTCATTGCATGTGTGTTCTTTTCCTAAACCACATTGATCCACTAGAGTCATTGCATGTGTGTTCTTTTCCTAAACCACATGAATCCACTAGAGTCATTGCATGTGTGTTCATTTCCTACACCACATTGATCCACTTGTGACATTTCATGTGTGTTCTTTTCCCAAACCACATTGATCGACTGCTGACATTGCATGTGAGTTATTTTTCCTAAACCACATGGATCCCCTAGAGTCATTGCATGTGGATTCTTTTCCCTAAACCACATGGATCCACTAGAGTCATTGCATGTGTGTTCTTTTCCTAAACCACATTGATCCACTAGTGACATGGCATGTGTGTTCTTTTCCTAAACCACATGGATCCACTAGAGTCATTGCATGTGTGTTCTTTTCCTAAACCACATGGATCCACTAGAGTCATTGCATGTGTGTTCTTTTCCTAAACCACATGGATCCACTAGAGTCATTGCATGTGTGTTCTTTTCCTAAACCACATTGATCCACTAGAGTCATTGCATGTGTGTTCTTTTTCTAAACCACATGGCATCAGTAGAGTCATTGCATGTGTGTTCTTTTCCTAAACCACATTGATCCACTAGAGTCATTGCATGTGTGTTCTTTTCCTAAACCACATTGATCCACTAGTGACATTGCATGTGTGTTCTTTTCCTAAACCACATGGATCCACTAGAGTCATTGCATGTGTGTTCTTTTCCTAAACCACATGGATCCACTAGAGTCATTGCATGTGTGTTCTTTTCCTAAACCACATGGATCCACTAGAGTCATTGCATGTGTGTTCTTTTCCTAAACCACATTGATCCACTAGAGTCATTGCATGTGTGTTCTTTTCCTAAACCACATTGATCCACTAGAGTCATTGCATGTGTGTTCTTTTCCTAAACCACATGGATCCACTAGTGACATTGCATGTGTGTTCTTTTCCTAAACCACATGGATCCACTAGTGACATTGCATGTGTGTTCTTTTCCTAAACCACATGGATCCACTAGAGTCATTGCATGTGTGTTCTTTTCCTAAACCACATTGATCCACTAGAGTCATTGCATGTGTGTTCTTTTCCTAAACCACATTGATCCACTAGTGTCATTAAGTGTATGTTCTTTTCCTAAACCACATCGATCCACTTGAGTCAGTGCATGTGTGTTCTTTTCCTAAACCACATTGATCCACTTGAGACATTGCATGTGTGTTCTTTTCCTAAACCACATGGATCCACTAGAGTCATTGCATGTGTGTTCTTTTCCTAAACCACATTGATCCACTAGAGTCATTACATGTGTGTTCTTTTCATAAACAACATTAATCCACTACAGACATTTCATGTGTGTTCTTTTCCTAAAACACATTGATCCACAACAGACATTGCATGTGTGTTCTTTTCCCAAACCACATTGATCGACTAGTGACATTGCATGTGTGTTCTTTTCCTAAACCACATTGATCCACTAGAGTCATTGCATGTGGATTCTTTCTCTAAACCACATGGATCCACTATAGTCATTGCATGTGAGTTCTTTTCCTAAACCACATGGATCCACTAGAGTCATTGCATGTATGTTCTTTTCCTAAACCACATGAATCCACTAGAGTCATTGCATGTGTGTTCTTTTCCTAAACCACATCGATCCACTAGAGTCATTGCATGTGTTCCTTTCCTAAAAAACATTGATCCACTGGTGACATTTCATGTGTGTTCTTTTCCTAAACCACATGGATCCACTTGTCACATTGCATGTGTGTTCTTTTCCTAAACCACATGGATCCACTAGTGACATTGCATGTGTGTTCTTTTCCTAAACCACATGGATCCACTAGAGTCATTGCATGTGTGTTCTTATCCTAAATCACATTGATCCACTAGAGTCATTACATGTGTGTTCTTTTCCTAAACCACAAGGATCCGCTAGTGTCATTAAGTGTATGTTCTTTTTCTAAACCACATGGAATTAGTAGAGTCATTGCATGTGTGTTCTTTTCATAAACCACATTGATCCACTTGTGACATAGCATGTGTGTTCTTTTCCTAAACCACATGGATCCACTAGAGTCATTGCATGTGTGTTCTTTTCCTAAACCACATAGATCCACTAGAGTAATTGCATGTGTGTTCTTTTCCTAAACCACATGAATTCAGTAGAGTCATTTCATGTGTGTTCTTTTCCTAAAACACATTGATCCACCGATGACATTTCATGTGTGATCTTTTCCCAAACCACATTGATCGACTGGTGACATTGCATGTGTGTTATTTTTCCTAAACCACATGGATCCCCTAGAGTCATTGCATGTGGATTCTTTTCCTAAACCACATGGATCCACTAGAGTCATTGCATGTGTGTTCTATTCCTAAACCATATGGATCCACTAGAGTCATTGCATGTGTGATCTTTTCCTAAACCACATGGATCCACTAGAGTCATTGCATGTGTGTTCTATTCCTAAACCACATGGATCCACTAGAGTCATTGCATGTGTGTTCCTTTCCTAAAACACATTGATCCACCTGTGACGTTTCATGTGTGTTCTTTTCCTAAACCACATGGATCCACTAGTGACATTGCATGTGTGTTCTTTTACTAAGCCACATGGATCCACTAGTGACATTGCATGTGTGTTCTTTTCCTAAACCACATGGATCCACTAGAGTCATTGCATGTGTGTTCTTATACTAAACCACATTGATCCACTAGAGTCATTACATGTGTGTTCTTTTCCTAAACCACAAGGATCCGCTAGTGTCATTGCGTGTATGTTCTTTTTCTAAACCACATGAAATCAGTAGAGTCATTGCATGTGTGTTACTTTCCTAAAACACATTGATCCACCGATGACATTTCATGTGTGTTCTTTTCCTAAACCACATTGATCGACTGGTGACATTGCATGTGTGTTCTTTTCCTAAACCACATGGATCCACTAGAGTCATTGCATGTGTGTTCTTTTCTTAAACCACATGGATCCACTAGAGTCATTGCATGTGTGTTCTTTTCAGAAAACACACTGAGACACCGGTGACATTTCATGTGTATTCTTTTCCTAAACCACATTGATCCACTAGGGACATTGGATGTGTGTTCTTTTCCTTAACCACGTGGATCCACTGGTGACATTGCGTGTGCGTTCTTTCCAGAAACCACATGGATCCTATAGAGTCATTGCATGTGTGTTCTTATCCTCAACCACATTAATACACTGGTGACATTGCATGAGTGTTCTTTTCCTAAACCACATGGATCTACTAGAGTTGTTGCATGTGTGTTCTTTTCATAAACCACATTGATCCACTTGTGACATAGCATGTGTGTTCTTTTCCTAAACCACATTTATCCACTAGAGTCATTGCATGTGTGTTCTTCTCCTAAACCACATAGATCCACTAGAGTAATTGCATGTGTGTTCTTTTCCTAAACCACATGAATTCAGTAGAGTCATTTCATGTGTGTTCTTTTCCTAAAATACATTGATCCACCGATGACATTTCATGTGTGTTGTTTTCTGAAACCACATTGATCGACTGGTGACATTGCATGTGTGTTATTTTTCCTAAACCACATGGATCCCCTAGAGTCATTGCTTGTGGATTCTTTTCCTAAACCACATGGATCCACTAGAGTCATTGCATGTGTGTTCTATTCCTAAACCACATGGATCCACTAGAGTCATTACATGTGTGATCTTTTCCTAAACCACATGGATCCACTAGAGTCATTGCATGTGTGTTCTATTCCTAAACCACATGGATCCACTAGAGTCATTGCATGTGTGTTCTTTTCCTAAACCACAAGGATCCGCTAGTGTCATTGAGTGTATGTTCTTTTTCTAAACCACATGGCATTAGTAGAGTCATTGCATGTGTGTTCCTTTCCTAAAACACATTGATCCACTGATGACATTTCATGTGTGTTCTTTTCCTAAACTACATTGATCGACTGGTGACATTGCATGTGTGTTCTTTTCCTAAACCACATGGATCCACTAGAGTCATTGCATGTGGATTCTTTTCCTAAACCACATGGATCCACTAGAGTCATTGCATGTGTATTCTTTTCTTAAACCACATGGATCCACTAGAGTCATTGCATGTGTGTTCTTTTCCTAAACTACATTGATCCAGTAGAGTCATTGCATGTGTGTTCTTTTCCTAAACCACATCGATCCACTAGAGTCATTACATGTGTGATCTTTTCCTAAACCACATGGATCAACTAGAGTCATTACATGTGTGTTATTTTCCGAAACCCCATGTATCCACTCGTGACATTGCATGTGTGTTCTTTTCCTAAACCACATTTATCCAGTAGTGACATTGCATGTGTGTTCTTTTTCTAAAACACATGGATCCACTAGAGTCATTGCATGTGTGTTCTTTTCCTAAACCGCATAGATCCACTAGAGTAATTGCATGTGTGTTCTTTTCCTAAACCACATGAATTCAGTAGAGTCATTTCATGTGTGTTCTTTTCCTAAAACACATTGATCCACCGATGACATTTCATGTGTGTTCTTTTCCCAAACCACATTGATCGACTGGTGACATTGCATGTGTGTTATTTTTCCTAAACCACATGGATCCCCTAGAGTCATTGCATGTGGATTCTTTTCCTAAACCACATGGATCCACTAGAGTCATTGCATGTGTGATCTTTTCCTAAACCACATGGATCCACTAGAGTCATTGCATGTGTGTTCTATTCCTAAACCACATGGATCCACTAGAGTCATTGCATGTGTGTTCCTTTCCTAAAACACATTGATCCAGCTGTGACGTTTCATGTGTGTTCTTTTCCTAAACCACATTGATCGACTGGTGACATTGCAAGTTTGTTCTTTTCCTAAACCACATGGATCCACTAGAGTCATTGCATGTTGATTCTTTTCCTAAACCACATGGATCCACTAGAGTCATTGCATGTGTGTTCTTTTCGTAAACCACATGGATCCACTAGAGTCATTGCATGTGTGTTCTTTTCCTAAAACACACTGATCCATCGGTGACATTTCATGTGTGTTCTTTTCGTAAACCACATTGATCCACTAGGGACATTGGTGTAGGGTTTCGCGCATAAAAACAATAAATTTTACTCTACGCCCCTGAACTCCTGAAGCTGCCAGGACCTATCTATTAATGTCTGATGGGAGGGGCTTTTCGTGAACTTACCCTTGAAGACCGAAAAGCGTTGTTAACGCTCAGGAGAGCGTGGTTGATGTAGACGAGCCAAAGCCGACCTCAAGGTCGTGATGAAGTCCTTGCGCTCCTTCTGGCTCCAACGACTTGAGTGCCTCAAGTGCGACACCTCGGGGGGAGTTACACATGTCCGGTGCCTGACGATGACTCCCGCTTCCCCGATCCAGCGATGTTCGGAAGTAGAGCTCTCGATCCGAATCCCACATAGCCAGGCGCTCATGGTGAAGATGTCTCTTGCTCGTGCAGTCCGGACTTGGGACCCACGATCCGAGAGAGGAGAGAGAAAATATCAATTAGAGGTCCTCCCAAAAAGTGGGGAGACCTTTTATTGATTAATGGGTGTATTTTTCTAGGGAAAATACCCCACTATATATAGGGGGAGGGGAGGTACTACCTCCCCTCAAGTCCCGAGGTGGGACTAAAGGAGAGGAGGGAGGGAGGAGGTGGCCGTCGGCCACTAGTGGGCCCTCATGGGCTAGGCCCACCCGGCCTCCCCTTGCCCCTTCTCCCTTTCTCCTTTTCCCTAATGGGCCCTCCCTCCTAATTAGCCCATTAAGCCGTTTTGACCTTTTAATTGATTTTATCTTTATTAAATAATTATGAATATATGATTAAATAAATATTTAACATTCATTCACATATTATCTAATCTCCGTGGTCATGGAACACCTTCCATCTCCACTCCGGACATCCTCCGGACTTACCGAAACCCTTCCGGTTTTCTCCCTTCTTTTCTTCGGCGATTCTACCGATCCTATAAATACTCTATAAGCATCATCAAGCCCTTAAGCGTAATACCCCACGGTTCGGGAACACTCCAGACATGGTCGGGACACTCCCGCACCAATGATCAACAGAGGGACCTGGATGGCCATGTGGCCCCTGTGCATTCCACGAAGATCTTTCGTCGTTTGAACTGGTGACAGTCGTCTCTTATTCCCTTTGTCATTCGATACTTGCATTGCCCGAGACTCGATCAATGACATCACCATGTCGTGTTCAATCTCGTTACTGAACAATGCTATTTGACTCGTTCCGACAAGTGATATCCCGTGATCTAATCATGCCGCTAACTATTGGATATAACCTCTCCGAGTGGGCCCTTGAGTATCTTCCCATCACATGGGCGGACAAATCCCGCTCTTGACATATATTGCCTCTATGGTTTCCTCCAAATACCTGAACACACCTTTATAACCACCGTATTACCAGATGGCGTTTGATGCTATCTAAGCATTCTCGGGAGACGGTGATTGATGTAGCCTCACGGTCTAAGGAATAGTCTACAAGGATCCTTTTCTAATCATCGTAACTTGAACTTCGTGACATGTTCAAATCACGATGTTTAGGTTGGGTGTTGGTTCATCATCTCATTCTAAGAATGAGATGACCTCATTTCCAACTGGCATAAATGCCACATGATCAGGAAACATGATCATCTGTTGACCAATGAACCAGTGACTAGAGTTTCACTGGGAACCCCTGGTTTGTTTGTATATCACACGTGTATTGATGTTTCCACTCGACACAGTTATAGCATGATATAAAACTTAATCATAAACTATATGAAATATGATAATAGTCCTTACTACTATTTGTCTCTAGGGCATATTTCCAACAATTGGATGTGTGTTCTTTACCTTAACCACATAGATCCACTGGTGACATTGCGTGTGTGTTCTTTCCAGAAACCACATGGATCCTATAGAGTCATTGCATGTGTGTTCTTATCCTAAACCACATTGATACATTGGTGACATTGCATGAGTGTTATTTTCCTAAACCACATGGATCCACTAGAGTCATTGCATGTGTGTTTTTTTCCTAAACCACATTGAGCCACTAGAGTCATTGCATGTGTGTTCTTTTCCTAAACCACATGGATCCACTAGAGTAATTGCATGTTGTTCTTATCCTAAACCACATTGATCCACTAGAGTCATTACATGTGTGTTCTTTTCCTAAACCACAAGGATCCACTAGTGTCATTGCGTGTATGTTCTTTTCCTAAACCACATGGAATCAGTAGAGTCATTGCATGTGTGTTCCTTTCCTAAAACATATTGATCCATCGATGACATTCATGTGTGTTCTTTCCCTAAACCACATTGATCGACTGGTGACATTGCATGTGTGTTCTTTTCCTAAACCACATTGATCCACTGGTGACATGGCATGTGTGTTATTTTCTTAAACCACATGGATCCACTAGAGTCATTGCATGTGTGATCTTTTCCTAAACCACATGGATCCACTAGAGTCATTGCATGTGTGTTCTATTCCTAAACCACATGGATCGACTAGAGTCATTGCATGTGTGTTCCTTTCCTAAAACACATTGATCCAGCTGTACCGTTTCATGTGTGTTGTTTTCCTAAACCACATTGATCGACTGGTGACATTGCAAGTTTGTTCTTTTCCTAAACCACATGGATCCACTAGAGTCATTGCATGTTGATTCTTTTCCTAAACCACATGGATCCACTAGAGTCATTACATGTGTGTTCTTTTCGTAAACCACATGGATCCACTAGAGTCATTGCATGTGTGTTCTTTTCCTAAAACACACTGATCCATCGGTGACATTTCATGTGTGTTCTTTTCGTAAACCACATTGATCCACTAGGGACATTGGTGTAGGGTTTCGCGCATAAAAACAATAAATTTTACTCTACGCCCCTGAACTCCTGAAGCTGCCAGGACCTATCTATTAGTAATACAGTAACGGGAGGGGCTTTTCGTGAACTTACCCTTGAAGACCGAAAAGCGTTGTGCACTTCGAGAGCGTGGTTGATGTAGACGAGCCGAAGCCGACCTCAAGGTCGTGATGAAGTCCTTGCGCTCCTTCTGGCTCCAACGACTTGAGTGCCTCAAGTGCGACACCTCGGGGGGAGTTACACATGTCCGGTGCCTGACGATGACTCCCGCTTCCCCGATCCAGCAGTAGTTGCGGAAGTAGAGCTCTCGATCCGAATCCCACAGCGCGACGGCGCTCCGCGGTGAAGATGTCTCTTGCTCGTGCAGTCCAGACTTGGGACCACAGTCACGAGAGAGAGGGGGAGAGAGAAAATATCAATTAGAGGTCCTCCCAAAAAGTGGGGAGACCTTTTATTGATTAATGGGTGTATTTTTCTAGGGAAAATACCCCACTATATATAGGGGGAGGGGAGGTACTACCTCCCCTCAAGTCCCGAGGTGGGACTAAAGGAGAGGAGGGAGGGAGGAGGTGGCCGTCGGCCACTAGTGGGCCCCGCGGGGGGGGGGGGGGCTAGGCCCAGCCGGCCTCCCCCTTGCCCCTTCTCCCCTTTCTCCTTTTCCCTAATGGGCCCTCTCCCTCCGGAATTAGCCCATTAAGCCGTTTTGACCTTTTAATTGATTTTATCTTTATTAAATAATTATGAATATATGATTAAATAAATATTTAACATTCATTCACATATTATCTAATCTCCGTGGTCATGGAACACCTTCCATCTCCACTCCGGACATCCTCCGGACTTACCGAAACCCTTCCGGTTTTCTCCCTTCTTTTCTTCGGCGATTCTACCGATCCTATAAATACTCTATAAGCATCATCAAGCCCTTAAGCGTAATACCCCACGGTTCGGGAACACTCCAGACATGGTCGGGACACTCCCGCACCAATGATCAACAGAGGGACCTGGATGGCCATGTGGCCCCTGTGCATTCCACGAAGATCTTTCGTCGTTTGAACTGGTGACAGTCGTCTCTTATTCCCTTTGTCATTCGATACTTGCATTGCCCGAGATTCGATCAATGACATCACCATGTCGTGTTCAATCTCGTTACTGAACAATGCTATTTGACTCGTTCCGACAAGTGATATCCCCGTGATCTAATCACACGCTGCGCAACTATTGGATATAACCTCTCCGAGTGGGCCCTTGAGTATCTTCCCATCACATGGGCGGACAAATCCCGCTCTTGACATATATTGCCTCTATGGTTTCCTCCAAATACCTGAACACACCTTTATAACCACCCTATTACCAGATGGCGTTTGATGCTATCTAAGCATTCTCGGGAGACGGTGATTGATGTAGCCTCACGGTCTAAGGAATAGTCTACGAGGATCCTTTTCTAATCATCGTAACTTGAACTTCGTGACATGTTCAAATCACGATGTTTAGGTTGGGTGTTGGTTCATCGTCTCATTCTAAGAAGGAGATGACCTCATTTCCAACTGGCATAAATGCCACATGATCAGGAAACATGATCATCTGTTGACCAATGAACCAGTGACTAGAGTTTCACTGGGAACCCCTGGTTTGTTTGTATATCACACGTGTATTGATGTTTCCACTCGACACAGTTATAGCATGATATAAAACTTAATCATAAACTATATGAAATATGATAATAGTCCTTACTACTATTTGTCTCTAGGGCATATTTCCAACAATTGGATGTGTGTTCTTTACCTTAACCACATAGATCCACTGGTGACATTGCGTGTGTGTTCTTTCCAGAAACCACATGGATCCTATAGAGTCATTGCATGTGTGTTCTTATCCTAAACCACATTGATACATTGGTGACATTGCATGAGTGTTATTTTCCTAAACCACATGGATCCACTAGAGTCATTGCATGTGTGTTTTTTTCCTAAACCACATTGAGCCACTAGAGTCATTGCATGTGTGTTCTTTTCCTAAACCACATGGATCCACTAGAGTAATTGCATGTTGTTCTTATCCTAAACCACATTGATCCACTAGAGTCATTACATGTGTGTTCTTTTCCTAAACCACAAGGATCCACTAGTGTCATTGCGTGTATGTTCTTTTCCTAAACCACATGGAATCAGTAGAGTCATTGCATGTGTGTTCCTTTCCTAAAACATATTGATCCATCGATGACATTCATGTGTGTTCTTTCCCTAAACCACATTGATCGACTGGTGACATTGCATGTGTGTTCTTTTCCTAAACCACATTGATCCACTGGTGACATGGCATGTGTGTTATTTTCTTAAACCACATGGATCCACTAGAGTCATTGCATGTGTGTTCTTTTCCTAAACCACAATGATCCACTAGAGTCATTGCATTTTTGTTCTTTTCCTAAACCAGATCGATCCACTAGAGTCATTTCATGTGTGATCTTTTCCTAAACCACATGGATCCACTCGAGTCATTGCATGTGTGTTATTTTCCTAAACCACATGGATCCACTAGTGACATTGCATGTGTGTTCTTTTCCTAAACGATATGGATCCACTAGAGTCATTTCATGCGTGTTCTTATCCTAAACCACATTGATCCACTGGTGACATGGCATGTGTGTTATTTTCTTAAACCACATGGATCCACTAGAGTCATTAAATGTGTGTTCTTTTCCTAAACCACATTGATCCACTAGATTCATTGCATGTGGATTCTTTTCCTAAACCACATGGATCCACTAGAGTCATTGCATGTGTGTTCTATTCCTAAACCACATGGATCCACTAGAGTCATTGCATGTGTGTTCCTGTCCTAAAACACATTGATCCACCTGTGATGTTTCATGTGTGTTCTTTTCCTAAACCACATGGATCCACTAGAGTCATTGCATGTGTGTTCTTATCCTAAACCACATTGATCCACTAGAGTCATTACATGTGTGTTCTTTTCCTAGACCACATGGATCCGCTAGAGTAATTGCATGTGTGTTATTTTCCTAAACCACATGAATTCAGTAGAGTCATTTCATGTGTGTTCTTTTCCTAAAACTCATTGATCCACCGATGACATTTCTTGTGTGTTCTTTTCCCAAACCACATTGATCGACTGGTGACATTGCATGTGTGTATTTTTCCTAAACCACATGGATCCCTAGAGTCATTGCATGTGGATTCTTTTCCTAAACCACATGGATCCACTAGAGTCATTGCATGTGTGATCTTTTCCTAAACCACATGGATCCACTTAAGTCATTGCATTTGTGTTCTTTTTTGAAACCCCATGGATCCACTAGTGACATTTCCTATGTATTCTTTTCCTAAACCACATTGATCCACTAGTGACATTGCATGTCTGTTGTTTTCCTAAACCACATGGATCCACTAGTGACATTGCATGTGTGTTCTTTTCCTAAACGATATGGATCCACTAGAGTCATTTCATGTGTGTTCTTATCCTAAACCACATTGATCCACTAGTGACATGGCATGTGTGTTATTTTCTTAAACCACATGGATCCACTAGAGTCATTAAATGTGTGTTCTTTTCCTAAACCACATTGATCCAGTAGAGTCATTGCATGTGGATTCTTTTCCTAAACCACATGGATCCACTAGAGTCATTGCATGTGTGTTCTATTCCTAAACCACATGGATCCACTAGAGTCATTGCATGTGTGTTCCTGTCCTAAAACACATTGATCCACCTGTGATGTTTCATGTGTGTTCTTTTCCTAAACCACATGGATCCACTAGTGACATTGCATGTGTGTTCTTTTCCTAAACCACATGGATCCACTAGAGTCATTGCATGTGTGTTCTTATCCTAAACCACATTGATCCACTTGTGACATCGCATGTGTATTATTTTCTTAAACCACATGGATCCACTAGAGTCATTGCATGTGTGTTCTTTTCCTAAACCACATCGATCCACTAGATTCATTACATGTGTGATCTTTTCCAAAACCACATGGATCCACTAGAGTCATTGCATGTGTGTTAGTTTCCGAAACCCCATGCATACACTGGTGACATTGCATGTGTGTTCTTTTCATAAACCACATTTATCCAGTAGTGACATTGCATGCGTGTTCTTTTTCTAAAACACATGGATCCACTAGTCATTGCAATTGTGTTCTTTTCCTAAACCACATGGATCCACTAGAGTCATTGCATGTGTGTTCTTTTCATAAACCACATTGATCCACTAGTGACATTGGATGTGTGTTCTTTTCCTAAACCACATGGATCCACTAGAGTCATTGCATGTGTGTTCTTTTCATAAACCACATTGATCCACTTGTGACATAGCATGTGTGTTGTTTTCCTAATCCACATGGATCCACTAGAGTCATTGCATGTGTGTTCTTTTTCTAAACTACATAGATCCACTAGAGTCATTGCATGTGTGTTCTTTTCCTTAACCACATTTATCCACTAGTGACATTGCATGTGTGTTCTTTTCCTAAACCACATGGATCCACTAGAGTCATTGCATGTGTGTTCTTTTCATAAACCACATTGATCCACTTGTGACATAGCATGTGTGTTCTTTTCCTAAACCACATGGATCCACTAGAGTCATTGCATGTGTGTTCTTTTCCTAAACCACATAGATCCACTAGAGTAATTGCATGTGTGTTCTTTTCCTAAACTAGATGAATTCAGTAAAGTCATTTCATGTGTGTTCTTTTCCTAAAAAACATTGATCCACCGATGACATTTCATGTGTGTTCTTTTCCCAAACCACATTGATCGACTGGTGACATTGCATGTGTGTATTTTTCCTAAACCACATGGATCCCCTAGAGTCACATGTGTGTTCTTTTCCTAAACCACAAGGATCCGTTAGTGTCATTGTGTGTATGTTGTTTTTCTAAACCACATGGAATCAGTAGAGTCATTCCATGTGTGTTCTTTTCATAAACCACATTGATCGACTGGTGACATTGCATGTGTGTTCTTTTCCTAAACCACATGGATCCACTAGAGTCATTGCATGTGGATTCTTTTCCTAAACCACATGGATCCACTAGAGTCATTGCATGTGTGTTCTTTTCTTAAACCACATGGATCCACTAGAGTCATTGCATGTGTGTTCTTTTCCTAAACTACATTGATCCACGAGAGTCATTGCATGTGTGTTCTTTTCCTAAACCACATCGATCCACTAGTGTCATTACATGTGTGATATTTTCCTAAACCACATGGATCCACTAGTGACATTGCATGTGTGTTCTCTTACTAAGCCACATGGATCCACTAGTGACATTGCATGTGTGTTCTTTTCCTAAACCACATGGATCCACTAGAGTCATTGCATGTGTGTTCTTATCCTAAATCACATTGATCCACTAGAGTCATTACATGTGTGTTCTTTTCCTAAACCACAAGGATCCGCTAGTGTCATTAAGTGTATGTTCTTTTTCTAAACCACATGGAATCAGTAGAGCCATTGCATGTGTGTTCTTTTCATAAACCACATTGATCCACTTGTGACATAGCATGTGTGTTCTTTTCCTAAACCACATGGATCCACTAGAGTCATTGCATGTGTGTTCTTTTCCTAAACCACATAGATCCACTAGAGTAATTGCATGTGTGTTCTTTTCCTAAACCACATGAATTCAGTAGAGTCATTTCATGTGTGTTCTTTTCCTAAAACACATTGATCCACCGATGACATTTCATGTGTGATCTTTTCCCAAACCACATTGATCGACTGGTGACATTGCATGTGTGTTATTTTTCCTAAACCACATGGATCCCCTAGAGTGATTGCATGTGGATTCTTTTCCTAAACCACATGGATCCACTGGAGTCATTGCATGTGTGTTCTATTCCTAAACCATATGGATCCACTAGAGTCATTGCATGTGTGATCTTTTCCTAAACCACATGGATCCACTAGAGTCATTGCATGTGTGTTCCTTTCCTAAAACACATTGATCAACCTGTGACGTTTCATGTGTGTTCTTTTCCTAAACCACATGGATCCACTAGTGACATTGCATGTAGCGTCCCCAACCTTTAATAAGATTGAGTCCCCTGTGTTTACAATGCTAGTCCCTGGATCAATAGCTAGCATCCACAGTTCAGATGTAATTTCGAGAAACAAAGGTCATAATACAACTTTATAACCAGGAATAACATAATTTTATTACATCAAACATAGCTCATTGGCTATTTACATTACATTGCAGCGGAATAACTATAAGCATTGGGTCCTTCATCTTCAAAGTGCCACAGGCAGACATGTTGGTTGTAGGCTTTGTAATCCTAATCAATCAATCTTCACTAAAACAAACAAACCTGCAACATAATAAGTTACAGCCACAAGGGTCAATACATTTGAATTGTATTGGCAAGTGATACTTTGGTAGAATAATGGAGTCTATCATCTATATGCATTTGGCTAAGTGGAGTTGAGGCTTTGCATTGCTCAAAATAGATTTTTCCCTATCATTTGAAAATAAGTTTTGTTTGGCAAAAACAAATTCCAAGGCATCTATCAATCAAGACTGAAGATCCACTCAGGGCATCTACCAATCAGAGACTGAAGATTTACTTGGCAAAAACAAATTCTCAACCAATGATTGAAGATCCTCTCAAGGCATCTACCAATCAAAGATTTAAGATTTCACACAACCCTTGTTCACCCACAAGTTTTAATTTAGAAATTGGAATGATGAGATTCTTGATTGCTTCCATGTCTTGATGCTCAAATTGTCCTTTACCAGGGACATGGCTAAGTACTTAGGTTTTACACTCTGCAGAGGTGGTGCACTTTCCCCTGACCTTGGTTTCCCAAGAATGATCCTTCAGTAGCCTTTCCTTAGTCAAATGGACGCGCTCCAACCTATCAATCACTACCACCCACTGTCCAAAAGACTAAGTTCCAGCATCCTAAGATCATGGCAGAGCCCATAATGCCAAGTGGTTGCACTTGAAGTTTCTCAACATTTGACATCTCAAATCTCTTTGTTTCCTGGGTGGCCATCCACAAGTGAGATACACAAGCCAAGTCCATGGCCTTGTGAACCACTCAACATAAACCATTCCTTCCATTTCCACCCAGGTGATTCATTAACTTAGTTATTTTATTAATCAAAAACATAAGTCCTCAGACTTAGAGATTTTTCCATAGTGAATATATACCACCCAAGTTTTCTATTAGCTAGGCTAAGCTTGGTAGTAATAGGATTCTTATCTTAGGAAAATCCTTCTAAGGATTTATCTACTAGTTTTCCTATAGTAAGGTCTATACTTAGCTAAATAAAAACAATGCAAGTTTTACTTAGCAAAAACACTAATGCATAGTGAAAATAATGGGACATAAGATATGAAGCATCACTTGCCTTTTGGTAGAGGGTATAAGTTCACTCCTTGTCCTTGCAACACTCACACTCTTCAAGTCACTACAATCAATCAAGCAAGGCACAAACTCAATCTACCAATCAAGCAAATCAACACACATAAAATAACAAAGTCAAAGAAATGCATGCAAGCATGCCAAGCTTTGCTTTGTTTGCAAAAGTGGTTCCTAGTGGGTCATAGACATTTGGGTACACCTAATGGTCATTTTTGTAAAGTGGCAAAGTCATGCATAGGCATGCAAAGGTTGGTTCTAATGTAGGGATGGTCTTCACTAGGCTTCTAAACCTTGTAAGTTCCAAATTGGTCTTTTACCAAAATGGCAAAGTCATTTGCAAAAGGGTTTCTATTAGATTCCTAAACTTTGTAAGATCCAAATTGGTCATTTACCAAAGTGGCAAAGTTGTTAGCAAAAGGTTTCACCTCAAAACCAATTTCAAAACAAGGCACCTATTTGGTCATTTTATGTGGTGAAGAAATATGTCTACTAGGGTTTTAGTCTATAGGGTTCACCAAATGAGTTGCTATTGCAAAACTTGGTGCTTTTGGTCAGTAGGTTTGGTCCAAGCATTTTCTCAAGGTTTTCTTTATGAAAGCATTTTCATAAACAAAACAAATAGTTTTAGTTAGCTAGAAATGGACTAAACTAATTAATCCATTCTATTCTTTTCCAAAATCACTTTCCAAACTATGGGTTGGTTCCTATGGTCAGCAAGGTCACAACAAACTAATTTGCAATGGTTTTAACCCTAAAAACATTTTTAAATGATTTTTCTAATGTTAGTAAGCACACAAAAGAATCTGCAAAGTTAAACAAGCTAACAAATACTATTTGCTAAACTAAGGGCAGGGTTGGTTAGAGCTTGTCTTGCTGATTCCAACGACATCAAATTTGTAAAATTTGGACGTGTGGATCAAAAGATACATGGGTTTGAAGTTTGCACAATATTACATTTTCAAATTCTGTTTTAAGCAGATTAGGTGACAGCGGCATGTTCTTACTGGTCGATACCGGTTCGGCCGGATCGGCAACGTGGAGCGTTAGATCTAAGTTAAATCGTGCGGCTTAGGTAGCGTGCCTCTTCGCGGTTAAGTGATCTATCGTAACCGATGGATCTGCATCTAACGGTAGCTAGGCGTTTGACCACTAGCGGCCCATGGCCGGCGGCGGCGGAGTGATCGGTCGTTGATTGCCGCGATCTGACGAGGGAGAGAGAGGAGATGCTCACCAGGCTCAGGAGGTTACGGTGAAGCTTAGGGTACTGCTGGCTTGACAAGGGGCGCACGATGCTGTCAGGGATTGCTCGCCGGAGTTGCTACGGGCGGCGGGGCTCTCGGGTCGTCGTCGTTGGCATCGCTGTGGATCACCTCAAAGCAAAACATCGATGCGGTTAGGTGCGCAGGATCATGACAAAACTGTGCGCGTGAACGAGGAGGCTCGGGGCGGTCGGCTCTTACCAGGAAACGTTGCCGGAGAAGAAGCAGACGGCGGTGCTTACTGTCGACGATGGAGGCAGAGCTATGGTGTGAGTTAGGACACGAGAACGACGGCGTTAGTTGCGGAAGGAATCACTGGTGTTAGGCGCATCATCGAAAAGTAGAGGGGCGGCTGGAAGCTACCTGTGGAGCTCGTTGAGAAATAGGCGAGCGGTGGCGGCGGTGGTCGTCGTCAAGTCGAGCTTCTGTGGCACCAGCGGATGAGCGGAGACGGACAGTTGCGTCTGGATGCGTGGAGTAGGGGTGCGTGATCAATGAGGCAAGGGGCAGTGGGGTCTCGTCGGAATTGTCACCGGAACATCGTCGGACAGAGGTGGCTCGAGGAGAAATTGAGGGCGTCTAGGGCGTGCCAGCTCGAGGTGACAGAGGGGATTTATAGAGGAGAGGGAGGCGTTTCCATCTGCGTGATCAAGGCGAGGTAAAGGCTCGGCGTTAAGGTGAATTAAGTCGGAGCAATCAACGGCAGAACGGAGGGGGAGGAACGAGTCGCTGAGGAGGTTGAAGACGATGAACAGCTGTCTGTGGGGTCCTCTGGTCAGTGGGAAAAGAAAGGAAGGAGGGGTCCACCGGTCATTCACTCTGCGGGTTTCTTTCTCGGTCGAAAAAGCAGTTCGGGGAGGAATAAGTGGAGGTGGGGTCTGTTGTCAGAGAGAGGAGAGGGTGAATTGGGTCCGGTGTCTACTCTGTGGGTGGGTCGGCTGGGTGAGAAAAGGTTTCTTTAGGCGGTGAAAAGGTCAATGGAGTTGGGCCTATTGGGCTGCTCCTGTTTTCCTATTTTTTTTTTCTGTCTAACTCTTTTTCTTTTTCTAATTCTTTTTCTGTTTTGAATTTCAAACAATTATTCAAACAATTTCAAACAACACTCAATCAATTCAAACAGCAAACTTTTCATTTGAATTTGGTTCTGTTTGGCAACATAATCCAAATCTCAAAATGAAATAATATTTTATTTATTTTTAGGATCCATTTAATAATTAAATAAAATGGATCTTTAGTTATTAGGGTTTGATTTATTTAATAAAATTTCCATTTGAATTCCAATTATTTTCAAAACCAAACCAGAAGGTTTAATTTGAAAAATAAAAGAATACTTGGAAACTTATTTAAATAAATGAATAAGTTTTGGTGTTTTAATTAAAATGGGAAAGCCTTTTACTTAAATAAAATTGGATATTTAAATCCTTATTATTTTATTTAAATAATCCTTTACTCATTTTAATCAAAGCAAAACCTTTTAATAAAAGATTTCAAAGTAGTAATAAAATACTTGGTGTTCATTTAAAATGGGAAAAGCTTTTACTTAAATAAAATTGGATGTTTAAATCCTTATTATTTTATTTAAATAAACCTTTACTCATTTTATCAAAACAAAATATTTTATTACAAAAGCTTAGCCAAAATTAATTTGGCTCACCTTTTCATTTGAAACCAAAGTCTTTTATTAAAAGATCTAAATTTGTATTTCCAAAACAATTTATTTTTTCCTTTAACAAAGGTTTATCTTTTTGATCCCTTTAGGATTATTTGTTCACCAAAGGGTATGGGCTTTTTGGGTAAGGCTTTAATGGCTTTGGAAATTCAATTTCCTTATCTTATCATATTTCTAAGATTTTGCTTATGGTTCCAAACTAAGTGAAACCAACCTCTATGGTCTTTCTTGATCCTTTGTGAAAATTTGTTGATCACTTGGTATGGATCAAATCCATGGATTTGGAGATACTTTGGAAAATGATTTCCTTCCATTAGGGTTTAGGGTTTTGGGTTTCTTTCCAAATGCTCAAATTTCCAGATACATTCATTTGAGGAATGCATTTCCCTTGATTTGGATTTTTTGTTGAATTCAAACTTACCAAAGTTTGTTCAAGATGGGATTTTAAGTCTCCTTTTAGAAACAAAAGTTTCTTTTCACCTAATTTTCAACAAAAATTTATTTTGTTTATTTAATTTTCACATTACAAGATTTGGAAAATCTTGGGATGTGACAATTACCCTTAAAATAAATCTCGTCCCGAGATTTGGGGAGGCTAGGGTTACAAGCAGGTTCAAAAGCATCTAGGGTACTACCACCCTTAAAATTTTTCTAACTAAACTACATCTTGGCTTGCTTGGAATCTTGATGAAACTTCCTTGGGAAAACTTCTGCATTGTGTCCTTTATTTCCATGCTTGACTCATGGGCTAAGGTTGGGTTTCTCCTTTGGCTTGTTCATCTTGTTCTTCATCTTTTCTAGACAATTGCTTACATAGTGTCCTGGTTCCTTGCAATTGAAACAGTGGATATCTTGGAGTTCTTCACGTTGCTCTTGTGGACAAACTGCTACATAATGGCCTAGCTCTTTGCAGTTGTTGCACACTACTTGGTCCATCCTTTTATTCTTTATGGACTCTGGGCATCCACTGGGGTTGTGTCCCATTTCCTTACATTTACGACATTGCACAAGGCTCATGTCTTGCTTTGGTTTCTTGGGCTTCTTTGATCCTTTGAATTGGGTTGTCTTGTTTGGAGGTATAAGTGGTCCTTTTCCTTTGTCATCATCATTCTTGGCATACTTGGATCCTTCTTGTTTCCTTTGTTCAACAATGGCATAGACGGGGCATTGGATAGGTACATGGTCGTTTCCTTCACAAAGGTGACAAGTAACTTGAGATGTTGGGCATTGGCCAACTGGATGTTCCTCTTCACAATTGGGGCATTGATCTTCATGCTCTTTGAATGTATGATCCTTGTCTCCACAAATAATGCAAGCTGGGGCTCCATCTAGAATAACATTCTTGTCATCCTTGTTGTCATACACTCTTTTGGGATAGTTTTCTTCCATGCTGATCATTTGATTAGTCACCTTAAGCATCAGTTGGGATTGTTCTTCCAAAAACTTTTGCAAGGTAGGGTCTTTATCACTATTGTTGGCTATGAACTGAGCTGTTAGTTGGCTCAATTGGTGTTGGGTTGCTATGAGTTCTCTCATGTTGACCTCTTGGTTGTTGTTGTTGTCACCATCCTTGATGTTGGAGTCTCTTGGAGAAGTCATCTGCTTGGGGTTGGATAGGGGTTAGAATAGGCAAAAGGTTTCTAAGAAGTCAATTCTATTCACACACATCATAATTCACACAAGCAATGTGCAAGCAATCACAAACCAAACATTCCACTCAAACAACAATGTCTAGCACATACTTAGGCAACAAAATATTTTTGTTACACCACATAAGTTGGTGGGTTTGACTTAAATTAAATATGGTGGTCCATCTATATGGTTCACTTGTGATCTTTCCATCCTTCTTGGTTGATTCTTCTTGAATGAGATCTTTGTATCCTTGGAGAATTCTTGTCTCTTGGCCACAAATACTTCAAAGATGTTGATGGCTCCTTCTAAGTTGTTTTTTCCTTAGTCTTCAAGTGAAATGTTACTCAAGACTTGTAGTCTTTAGTGATATCCAAGTTGAAGTCCTTGGTGTACATGTTGAAGATGTTGAAGGAGTTGTAGTCATTAGAGTTGATGAAGTTGATGAAGTCCTTGGTCATGGGGTAGGCTTTTCCATCAAGTTTGAAATAGAAGAGAAGTAGAGTTGAAACCAAAATGGTTGAGGAAAGAGTTTACAAGATTGTTTTTGTAAATAAATTTTGGAATAAGACAACTCCTATTTTTCTAAGGGTTTTTGTCCAATCCTAGGGTTACAAATCCTACAGGCAACACAATGCTCTGATACCATTCTGTAGCGTCCCCAACCTTTAATAAGATTGAGTCCCCTGTGTTTACAATGCTAGTCCCTGGATCAATAGCTAGCATCCACAGTTCAGATGTAATTTCGAGAAACAAAGGTCATAATACAACTTTATAACCAGGAATAACATAATTTTATTACATCAAACATAGCTCATTGGCTATTTACATTACATTGCAGCGGAATAACTATAAGCATTGGGTCCTTCATCTTCAAAGTGCCACAGGCAGACATGTTGGTTGTAGGCTTTGTAATCCTAATCAATCAATCTTCACTAAAACAAACAAACCTGCAACATAATAAGTTACAGCCACAAGGGTCAATACATTTGAATTGTATTGGCAAGTGATACTTTGGTAGAATAATGGAGTCTATCATCTATATGCATTTGGCTAAGTGGAGTTGAGGCTTTGCATTGCTCAAAATAGATTTTTCCCTATCATTTGAAAATAAGTTTTGTTTGGCAAAAACAAATTCCAAGGCATCTATCAATCAAGACTGAAGATCCACTCAGGCATCTACCAATCAGACTGAAGATTTACTTGGCAAAACAAATTCTCAACCAATGATTGAAGATCCTCTCAAGGCATCTACCAATCAAAGATTTAAGATTTCACACAACCCTTGTTCACCCACAAGTTTTAATTTAGAAATTGGAATGATGAGATTCTTGATTGCTTCCATGTCTTGATGCTCAAATTGTCCTTTACCAGGGACATGGCTAAGTACTTAGGTTTTACACTCTGCAGAGGTGGTGCACTTTCCCCACAAGCCTTGGTTTCCCAAGAATGATCCTTCAGTAGCCTTTCCTTAGTCAAATGGACGCGCTCCAACCTATCAATCACTACCCACTGTCCAAAGACTAAGTTCCAGCATCCTAAGATCATGGCGAGCCCATAATGCCAAGTGGTTGCACTTGAAGTTTCTCAACATTTGACATCTCAAATCTCTTTGTTTCTGGGTGGCCATCCACAAGTGAGATACAAGCCAAGTCCATGGCCTTGTGAACCACTCAACATAAACCATTCCTTCCATTTCCACCCAGGTGATTCATTAACTTAGTTATTTTATTAATCAAAAACATAAGTCCTCAGACTTAGAGATTTTTCCATAGTGAATATATACCACCCAAGTTTTCTATTAGCTAGGATAAGCTTGGTAGTAATAGGATTCTTATCTTAGGAAAATCCTTCTAAGGATTTATCTACTAGTTTTCCTATAGTAAGGTCTATACTTAGCTAAATAAAAACAATGCAAGTTTTACTTAGCAAAAACACTAATGCATAGTGAAAATAATGGGACATAAGATATGAAGCATCACTTGCCTTTTTGGTAGAGGGTATAAGTTCACTCCTTGTCCTTGCAACACTCACACTCTTCAAGTCACTACAATCAATCAAGCAAGGCACAAACTCAATCTACCAATCAAGCAAATCAACACACATAAAATAACAAAGTCAAAGAAATGCATGCAAGCATGCCAAGCTTTGCTTTGTTTGCAAAAGTGGTTCCTAGTGGGTCATAGACATTTGGGTACACCTAATGGTCATTTTTGTAAAGTGGCAAAGTCATGCATAGGCATGCAAAGGTTGGTTCTAATGTAGGGATGGTCTTCACTAGGCTTCTAAACCTTGTAAGTTCCAAATTGGTCTTTTACCAAAATGGCAAAGTCATTTGCAAAAGGGTTTCTATTAGATTCCTAAACTTTGTAAGATCCAAATTGGTCATTTACCAAAGTGGCAAAGTTGTTAGCAAAAGGTTTCACCTCAAAAACCAATTTCAAAACAAGGCACCTATTTGGTCATTTTATGTGGTGAAGAAATATGTCTACTAGGGTTTTAGTCTATAGGGTTCACCAAATGAGTTGCTATTGCAAAACTTGGTGCTTTTGGTCAGTAGGTTTGGTCCAAGCATTTTCTCAAGGTTTTCTTTATGAAAGCATTTTCATAAACAAAACAAATAGTTTTAGTTAGCTAGAAATGGACTAAACTAATTAATCCATTCTATTCTTTTCCAAAATCACTTTCCAAACTATGGGTTGGTTCCTATGGTCAGCAAGGTCACAACAAACTAATTTGCAATGGTTTTAACCCTAAAAACATTTTTAAATGATTTTTCTAATGTTAGTAAGCACACAAAAGAATCTGCAAAGTTAAACAAGCTAACAAATACTATTTGCTAAACTAAGGGCAGGGTTGGTTAGAGCTTGTCTTGCTGATTCCAACGACATCAAATTTGTAAAATTTGGACGTGTGGATCAAAAGATACATGGGTTTGAAGTTTGCAAAATATTCTGTTTTCAAATTCTGTTTTAAACAGATTAGGTGACACGCGGCATGTTCTTACTGGTCGATACCGGTTCGGCCGGATCGGCATCGTGGAGCGTTAGATCTAAATTAAATCGTGCGGCTTAGGTAGCGTACCTCTTCGCGGTTAAGTGATCTATCGTAACCGATGGATCTGCATCTAACGGTAGCTAGGCGTTTGACCACTAAGCGGTATTTGGCGTGGCGACGGCGTGAGTGATCGGTCGTTGACGGTGCCGCGTCTGAAGCGAGGGAGAGAGAGGAGATGCTCACCAGGCTCAGGAGGTTACGGTGAAGCTTAGGGTACTGCTGGCTTGACAAGGGGCGCACGATGCTGTCAGGGATTGCTCGCCGGAGTTGCTACGGGCGGCGGGGCTCTCGGGTCGTCGTCGTTGGCGTCGCTGTGGATCACCTCAAAGCAAAACATCGATGCGGTTAGGTGCGCAGGATCATGACAAAACTGTGCGCGTGAACGAGGAGGCTCGGGGCGGTCGGCTCTTACCAGGAAACGTTGCCGGAGAAGAAGCAGACGGCGGTGCTTACTGTCGACGATGGAGGCAGAGCTACGGTGTGAGTTAGGACACGAGAACGACGGCGTTAGTTGCGGAAGGAATCACTGGTGTTAGGCGCATCATCGAAAAGTAGAGGGGCGGCTGGAAGCTACCTGTGGAGCTCGTCGGAGAAATAGGCAGACGGTGGCGACGGTGGTCGTCGTCGAAGTCGAGCTTACAGGGCACCCGCGGATGAACGGAGAGCACGGACAGTTGCGTCTGGATGCGTGGAGTAGGGGTGCGTGATCAATGAGGCAAGGGGCAGTGGGGTCTCGTCGGAATTGTCACCGGAACATCGTCGGACAGAGGTGGCTCGAGGAGAAATTGAGGGCGTCTAGGGCGTGCCAGCTCGAGGTGACAGAGGGGATTTATAGAGGAGAGGGAGGCGTTTCCATCTGCGTGATCAAGGCGAGGTAAAGGCTCGGCGTTAAGGTGAATTAAGTCGGAGCAATCAACGGCAGAACGGAGGGAGGAAATCGTGAGGAGGTTGAAGACGATGAACAGTGTGCATGGGGTCCTCCAGTCGATTGGGAAAAGAAAGGAAGGAGGGTCCACGGTCATTCACTCTGCGGGTTTCTTTCTCGGTCTTGAAAAGCAGTTCGGGGAGGAATAAGTGGAGGTGGGGTCTGCATTGTCGAGAGAGGAGAGGGGAAGTGGGTCCGGTCAGTCTGTGGTGGGTCAAGCTGGGTGAGAAAAGGTTTCTTTGGGCAGTGAAAGGCTGGGCTGGAGTTGGGCCTATTAATTTCCTGTTTTCCTATTTATTTATTTTTTCCCTAACTTTTTCTTTTCTAATTCTTTTCTGTTTTGAATTTCAAACAATTATTCAAACAATTTCAAACAACACTCAATCAATTCAACAACAAACTTTTCATTTGAATTTGGTTCTGTTTGGCAACATAATCCAAATCTCAAAATGAAATAATATTTTATTTATTTTTAGGATCCATTTAATAATTAAATAAAATGGATCTTTAGTTATTAGGGTTTGATTTATTTAATAAAATTTCCATTTGAATTCCAATTATTTTCAAAACCAAACCAGAAGGTTTAATTTGAAAAATAAAAGAATACTTGGAAACTTATTTAAATAAATGAATAAGTTTTGGTGTTTTAATTAAAATGGGAAAGCCTTTTACTTAAATAAAATTGGATATTTAAATCCTTATTATTTTATTTAAATAATCCTTTACTCATTTTAATCAAAGCAAAACCTTTTAATAAAAGATTTCAAAGTAGTAATAAAATACTTGGTGTTCATTTAAAATGGGAAAAGCTTTTACTTAAATAAAATTGGATGTTTAAATCCTTATTATTTTATTTAAATAAACCTTTACTCATTTTATCAAAACAAAATATTTTATTACAAAAGCTTAGCCAAAATTAATTTGGCTCACCTTTTCATTTGAAACCAAAGTCTTTTATTAAAAGATCTAAATTTGTATTTCCAAAACAATTTATTTTTTCCTTTAACAAAGGTTTATCTTTTTGATCCCTTTAGGATTATTTGTTCACCAAAGGGTATGGGCTTTTTGGGTAAGGCTTTAATGGCTTTGGAAATTCAATTTCCTTATCTTATCATATTTCTAAGATTTTGCTTATGGTTCCAAACTAAGTGAAACCAACCTCTATGGTCTTTCTTGATCCTTTGTGAAAATTTGTTGATCACTTGGTATGGATCAAATCCATGGATTTGGAGATACTTTGGAAAATGATTTCCTTCCATTAGGGTTTAGGGTTTTGGGTTTCTTTCCAAATGCTCAAATTTCCAGATACATTCATTTGAGGAATGCATTTCCCTTGATTTGGATTTTTTGTTGAATTCAAACTTCTGCCAAAGTTTGTTCAAGATGGGATTTTAAGTCTCCTTTTAGAAACAAAAGTTTCTTTTCACCCTAATTTTCAACAAAAATTTATTTTGTTTATTTAATTTTTCACATTACAAGATTTGGAAAATCTTGGGATGTGACATTGCATGTGTGTTCTTTTCCAAAACCACATGGATCCACTAGAGTCATTGCATGTGTGTTCTTATACTAAACCACATTGATCCACTAGAGTCATTACATGTGTGTTCTTTTCCTAAACCAAAAGGATCCGCTAGTGTTATTGCGTGTATGCTCTTTTTCTAAACCACATGAAATCAGTAGAGTCATTGCATGTGTGTTACTTTCCTAAAACACATTGATCCACCGATGACATTTCATGTGTGTTCTTTTCCTAAACCACATTGATCGACTGGTGACATTGCATGTGTGTTCTTTTCCTAAACCACATGGATCCACTAGAGTCATTGCATGTGGATTCTTTTCCTAAACCACAAGGATCCACTAGAGTCATTGCATGTGTGTTCTTTTCTTAAACCACATGGATCCACTAGAGTCATTGCATGTGTGTTCTTTTCCTAAAACACACTGATCCACCGGTGACATTTCATGTGTGTTCTTTTCCTAAACCACATTGATCAACTAGGGACATTGGATGTGTGTTCTTTTACTTAACCACATGGATCCACTGGTGACATTGCGTGTGTGTTCTTTCCAGAAACCACACGGATCCTATAGAGTCATTGCATGTGTGTTCTTAACCTAAACCACATTGATACACTGGTGACATTGCATGAGTGTTATTTTCCTAAACCACATGGATCTACTAGAGTCATTGCATGTGTGTTCTTTTCATAAACCACATTGATCCACTTGTGACATAGCATGTGTGTTCTTTTCCTAAACCACATTTATCCACTAGAGTCATTGCATGTGTGTTCTTTTCCTAAACCACATAGATCCACTAGAGTAATTGCATGTGTGTTCTTTTCCTAAACCACATGAATTCAGTAGAGTCATTTCATGTGTGTTCTTTTCCTAAAATACATTGATCCACCGATGACATTTCATGTGTGTTCTTTTCCCAAACCACATTGATCGACTGGTGACATTGCATGTGTGTTATTTTTCCTAAACCACATGGATCCCCTAGAGTCATTACATGTTGATTCTTTTCCTAAACCACATGGATCCACTAGAGTCATTGCATGTGTGTTCTATTCCTAAACCACATGGATCCACTAGAGTCATTGCATGTGTGTTCTATTCCTAAACCACATGGATCCACTAGAGTCATTGCATGTGTGATCTTTTCCTAAACCACATGGATCCACTAGAGTCATTGCATGTGTGTTCTATTCCTAAACCACATGGATCCACTAGAGTCATTGCATGTGTGTTCTTTTCCTAAACCACAAGGATCCGCTAGTGTCATTGAGTGTATGTTCTTTTTCTAAACCACATGGCATCAGTAGAGTCATTGCATGTGTGTTCCTTTCCTAAAACACATTGATCCACTGATGACATTTCATGTGTGTTCTTTTCCTAAACCACATTGATCGACTGGAGACATTGCATGTGTGTTCTTTTCCTAAACCACATGGATCCACTAGAGTCATTGCATGTGGATTCTTTTCCTAAACCACATGGATCCACTAGAGTCATTGCATGTGTGTTCTTTTCTTAAACCACATGGATCCACTAGAGTCATTGCATGTGTGTTCTTTTCCTAAACTACATTGATCAACTAGAGTCATTGCATGTGTGTTCTTTTGCTAAACCACATCGATCCACTAGAGTCATTACATGTGTGATCTTTTCCTAAACCACATGGATCCACTAGTGACATTGCATGCGTGTTCTTTTCCTAAACCACATGGATCCACTAGAGTCATTGCATGTGTGTTCTTATCCTAAACCACATTGATCCACTAAAGTCATTACATGTGTGTACTTTTCCTAAACCACAAGGATCCGCTAGTGTCATTAAGTGTATGTTCTTTTTCTAAACCACATGGAATCAGTAGAGTCATTGCATGTGTGTTCTTTTCATAAACCACATTGATCCACTTGTGACATAGCATGTGTGTTCTTTTCCTAAACCACATGGATCCACTAGAGTCATTGCATGTGTGTTCTTTTCCTAAACCACATTGATCCACTAGTGACATTGCATGTGTGTTATTTTCCTAAACCACATGGATCCACTAGAGTCATTGCATGTGTGTTCTTTTCATAAACCACATTGATCCACTTGTGACATAGCATGTGTGTTCTTTTCCTAAACCACTTGGATCCACTAGAGTCATTGCATGTGTGTTCTATTCCTAAACCACATGGATCCACTAGAGTCATTGCATGTGTGATCTTTTCCTAAACCAAAAGGATCCGCTAGTGTCATTGAGTGTATGTTCTTTTTCTAAACCACATGGCATCAGTAGAGTCATTGCATGTGTGTTCCTTTCCTAAAACACATTGATCCACTGATGACATTTCATGTGTGTTCTTTTCCTAAACCACATTGATCGACTGGAGACATTGCATGTGTGTTCTTTTCCTAAACCACATGGATCCACTAGAGTCATTGCATGTGGATTCTTTTCCTAAACCACATGGATCCACTAGAGTCATTGCATGCGTGTTCTTTTCTTAAACCACATGGATCCACTAGAGTCATTGCATGTGTGTTCTTTTCCTAAACTACATTGATCAACTAGAGTCATTGCATGTGTGTTCTTTTGCTAAACCACATCGATCCACTAGAGTCATTACATGTGTGATATTTTCCTAAACCACATGGATCCACTAGTGACATTGCATGTGTGTTCTTTTCCTAAACCACATGGATACACTAGAGTCATTGCATGTGTGTTCTTATCCTAAACCACATGGATCCACTAGAGTCATTGCATGTGTGTTCTTTTCCTAAACCACAAGGATCCGCTAGTGTCATTGAGTGTATGTTCTTTTTCTAAACCACATGGCATCAGTAGAGTCATTGCATGTGTGTTCCTTTCCTAAAACACATTGATCCACTGATGACATTTCATGTGTGTTCTTTTCCTAAACCACATTGATCGACTGGAGACATTGCATGTGTGTTCTTTTCCTAAACCACATGGATCCACTAGAGTCATTGCATGTGGATTCTTTTCCTAAACCACATGGATCCACTAGAGTCATTGCATGCGTGTTCTTTTCTTAAACCACATGGATCCACTAGAGTCATTGCATGTGTGTTCTTTTCCTAAACTACATTGATCAACTAGAGTCATTGCATGTGTGTTCTTTTGCTAAACCACATCGATCCACTAGAGTCATTACATGTGTGATATTTTCCTAAACCACATGGATCCACTAGTGACATTGCATGTGTGTTCTTTTCCTAAACCACATGTATCCACTAGAGTCATTGCATGTGTGTTCTTATCCTAAACCACATTGATCCACTAAAGTCATTACATGTGTGTACTTTTCCTAAACCACAAGGATCCGCTAGTGTCATTAAGTGTATGTTCTTTTTCTAAACCACATGGAATCAGTAGAGTCATTGCATGTGTGTTCTTTTCATAAACCACATTGATCCACTTGTGACATAGCATGTGTGTTCTTTTCCTAAACCACATGGATCCACTAGAGTCATTGCATGTGTGTTCTTTTCCTAAACCACATTGATCCACTAGTGACATTGCATGTGTGTTCTTTTCCTAAACCACATGGATCCACTAGAGTCATTGCATGTGTGTTCTTTTCATAAACCACATTGATCCACTTGTGACATAGCATGTGTGTTCTTTTCCTAAACCACTTGGATCCACTAGAGTCATTGCATGTGTGTTCTTTTCCTAAACCACATAGATCCACTAGAGTAATTGCATGTGTGTTCTTTTCCTAAACCACATGAATTCAGTAGAGTCATTTCATGTGTGTTCTTTTCCTAAAACACATTGATCCACCGATGACATTTCATGTGTGATCTTTTCCCAAACCACATTGATCGACTGGTGACATTGCATGTGTGTTATTTTTCCTAAACCACATGGATCCCCTAGAGTCATTGCATGTGGATTCTTTTCCTAAACCACATGGATCCACTAGAGTCATTGCATGTGTGTTCTATTCCTAAACCATATGGATCCACTAGAGTCATTGCATGTGTGATCTTTTCCTAAACCACATGGATCCACTAGAGTCATTGCATGTGTGTTCTATTCCTAAACCACATGGATCCACTAGAGTCATTGCATGTGTGTTCCTGTCCTAAAACACATTGATCCACCTGTGACGTTTCATGTGTGTTCTTTTCCTAAACCACATGGATCCACTAGTGACATTGCATGTGTGTTCTTTTACTAAGCAACATGGATCCACTAGTGACATTGCATGTGTGTTCTTTTACTAAGCAACATGGATCCACTAGAGTCATTGCATGTGTGATCTTTTCCTAAACCACATGGATCCACTAGAGTCATTGCATGTGTGTTCTATTCGTAAACCACATGGATCCACTAGAGTCATTGCATGTGTGTTCTTTTCCTAAACCACAAGGATCCGCTAGTGTCATTGAGTGTATGTTCTTTTTCTAAACCACATGGAATCAGTAGAGTCATTGCATGTGTGTTCCTTTCCTAAAACACATTGATCCACTGATGACATTTCATGTGTGTTCTTTTCCTAAACCACATTGATCGACTTGTGACATTGCATGTGTGTTCTTTTCCTAAACCACATGGATCCACTAGAGTCATTGCATGTGGATTCCTTTCCTAAACCACATGGATCCACTAGAGTCATTGCATGTGTGTTCTTTTCTTAAACCACATGGATCCACTAGAGTCATTGCATGTGTGTTCTTTTCCTAAACTACATTGATCCACTAGAGTCATTGCACGTGTGTTCTTTTCCTAAACCACATCGATCCACTAGAGTCATTACATATGTGATCTTTTCCTAAACCACATGGATCCACTAGTGACATTGCATGTGTGTTCTTTTACTAAGCCACATGGATCCACTAGTGACATTGCATGTGTGTTCTTTTCCTAAACCACATGGATCCACTAGAGTCATTGCATGTGTGTTCTTATCCTAAACCACATTGATCTACTAGAGTCATTACATGTGTGTTCTTTTCCTAAACCACAAGGATCCGCTAGTGTCATTAAGTGTATGTTCTTTTTCTAAACCACATGGAATCAGTAGAGTCATTGCATGTGTGTTCTTTTCATAAACCACATTGATCCACTTGTGACATAGCATGTGTGTTCTTTTCCTAAACCACATGGATCCACTAGAGTCATTGCATGTGTGTTCTTTTCCTAAACCACATAGATCCACTAGAGTAATTGCATGTGTGTTCTTTTCCTAAACCACATGAATTCAGTAGAGTCATTTCATGTGTGTTCTTTTCCTAAAACACATTGATCCACCGATGACATTTCATGTGTGATCTTTTCCCAAACCACATTGATCGACTGGTGACATTGCATGTGTGTTATTTTTCCTAAACCACATGGATCCCCTAGAGTCATTGCATGTGGATTCTTTTCCTAAACCACATGGGTCCACTAGAGTCATTGCATCTGTGTTCTATTCCTAAACCATATGGATCCACTAGAGTCATTGCATGTGTGAACTTTTCCTAAACCACGTGGATCCACTAGAGTCATTGCATGTGTGTTCTATTCCTAAACCACATGGATCCACTAGAGTCATTGCATGTGTGTTCCTTTCCTAAAACACATTGATCCACTTGTGACGTTTCATGTCTGTTCTTTTCCTAAACCACATGGATCCACTAGTGACATTGCATGTGTGTTCTTTTACTAAGCCACATGGATCCACTAGTGACATTGCATGTGTGTTCTTTTCCTAAACCACATGGATCCACTAGAGTAATTGCATGTGTGTTCTTATACTAAACCACATTGATCTACTAGAGTCATTACATGTGTGTTCTTTTCCTAAACCACAAGGATCCGCTAGTGTCATTAAGTGTATGTTCTTTTTCTAAACCACATGGAATCAGTAGAGTCATTGCATGTGTGTTCTTTTCATAAACCACATTGATCCACTTGTGACATAGCATGTGTGTTCTTTTCCTAAACCACATGGATCCACTAGAGTCATTGCATGTGTGTTCTTTTCCTAAACCACATAGATCCACTAGAGTAATTGCATGTGTGTTCTTTTCCTAAACCACATGAATTCAGTAGAGTCATTTCATGTGTGTTCTTTTCCTAAAACACATTGATCCAACGATGACATTTCATGTGTGATCTTTTCCCAAACCACATCGATCGACTGGTGACAATGCATGTGTGTTATTTTTCCGAAACCACATGGATCCCCTAGAGTCATTGCATGTGGATTCTTTTCCTAAACCACATGGATCCACTAGAGTCATTGCATCTGTGTTCTATTCCTAAACCATATGGATCCACTAGAGTCATTGCATGTGTGAACTTTTCCTAAACCACGTGGATCCACTAGAGTCATTGCATGTGTGTTCTATTCCTAAACCACATGGATCCACTAGAGTCATTGCATGTGTGTTCCTTTCCTAAAACACATTGATCCACTTGTGACGTTTCATGTCTGTTCTTTTCCTAAACCACATGGATCCACTAGTGACATTGCATGTGTGTTCTTTTACTAAGCCACATGGATCCACTAGTGACATTGCATGTGTGTTCTTTTACTAAACCACATGGATCCACTAGAGTAATTGCATGTGTGTTCTTATACTAAACCACATTGATCCACTAGAGTCATTACATGTGTGTTCTTTTCCTAAACCACAAGGATCCGCTAGTGTCATTGCGTGTATGTTCTTTTTCTAAACCACATGAAATCAGTAGAGTCATTGCATGTGTGTTACTTTCCTAAAACACATTGATCCACCGATGACATTTCATGTGTGTTATTTTCCTAAACCACATTGATCGACTGGTGACATTACATGTGTGTTCTTTTCCTAAACCACATGGATCCACTAGAGTCATTGCATGTGTGTTCTTTTCTTAAACCACATGGATCCACTAGAGTCATTGCATGTGTGTTCTTTTCGGAAAACACACTGAGACACCGGTGACATTTCATGTGTGTTCTTTTCCTAAACCACATTGATCCACTAGGGACATTGGATGTGTGTTCTTTTCCTTAACCACGTGGATCCACTGGTGACATTGCGTGTGCGTTCTTTCCAGAAACCACATGGATCCTATAGAGTCATTGCATGTGTGTTCTTATCCTCAACCACATTAATACACTGGTGACATTGCATGAGTGTTATTTTCCTAAACCACATGGATCTACTAGAGTCGTTGCATGTGTGTTCTTTTCATAAACCACATTGATCCACTTGTGACATAGCATGTGTGTTCTTTTCCTAAACCACATTTATCCACTAGAGTCATTGCATGTGTGTTCTTTTCCTAAACCACATAGATCCACTAGAGTAATTGCATGTGTGTTCTTTTCCTAAACCACATGAATTCAGTAGAGTCATTTCATGTGTGTTCTTTTCCTAAAATACATTGATCCACCGATGACATTTCATGTGTGTTGTTTTCTGAAACCACATTGATCGACTGGTGACATTGCATGTGTGTTATTTTTCCTAAACCACATGGATCCCCTAGAGTCATTGCATGTGGATTCTTTTCCTAAACCACATGGATCCACTAGAGTCATTGCATGTGTGTTCTATTCCTAAACCACATGGATCCACTAGAGTCATTGCATGTGTGATCTTTTCCTAAACCACATGGATCCACTAGAGTCATTGCATGTGTGTTCTATTCCTAAACCACATGGATCCACTAGAGTCATTGCATGTGTGTTCTTTTCCTAAACCACAAGGATCCGCTAGTGTCATTGAGTGTATGTTCTTTTTCTAAACCACATGGCATCAGTAGAGTCATTGGATGTGTGTTCCTTCCCTAAAACACATTGATCCACTGATGACATTTCATGTGTGTTCTTTTCCTAAACCACATTGATCGACTGGTGACATTGCATGTGTGTTCCTTTCCTAAACCACATGGATCCACTAGAGTCATTGCATGTGGATTCTTTTCCTAAACCACATGGATCCACTAGAGTCATTGCATGTGTGTTCTTTTCTTAAACCACATGGATCCACTAGAGTCATTGCATGTGTGTTCTTTTCCTAAACTACATTGATCCACTAGAGTCATTGCATGTGTGTTCTTTTCCTAAACCACATCGATCCACTAGAGTCATTACATGTGTGATCTTTTCCTAAACCACATGGATCCACTAGAGTCATTACATGTGTGTTATTTTTCAAAACCCCATGGATCCACTGGTGACATTGCATATGTGTTCTTTTCCCAAACCACATTTATCCAGTAGTGACATTGCATGTGTGTTCTTTTTCTAAAACACATGGATCCACTAGAGTCATTGCATGTGTGTTATTTTTCTAAACCACATAGATCCACTAGAGTAATTGCATGCGTGTTCTTTTCCTAAACCACATGAATTCAGTAGAGTCATTTCATGTGTGTTCTTTTCCTAAAACACATTGATCCACCGATGACATTTCTTGTGTGTTCTTTTCCCAAACCACATTGATCGACTAGTGACATTGCATGTGTGTTATTTTTCCTAAACCACATGGATCCCCTAGAGTCATTGCATGTGGATTCTTTTCCTAGACCACATAGATCCACTAGAGTCATTGCATGTGTGATCTTTTCCTAAACCACATGGATCCACTAGAGTCATTGCATGTGTGTTCTATTCCTAAACCACATGGATCGACTAGAGTCATTGCATGTGTGTTCCTTTCCTAAAACACATTGATCCAGCTGTGACGTTTCATGTGTGTTCTTTTCCTAAACCACATTGATCGACTGGTGACATTGCAAGTTTGTTCTTTTCCTAAACCACATGGATCCACTAGAGTCATTGCATGTTGATTCTTTTCCTAAACCACATGGATCCACTAGAGTCATTGCATGTGTGTTCTTTTCGTAAACCACATGGATCCACTAGAGTCATTGCATGTGTGTTCTTTTCCTAAAACACACTGATCCATCGGTGACATTTCATGTGTGTTCTTTTCGTAAACCACATTGATCCACTAGGGACATTGGTGTAGGGGTTCCGTGCATAAAAACAATAAATTTTACTCTACGCCCCTGAACTCCTGAAGCTGCCAGGACCTATCTATTAGTAATACAGTAACGGGAGGGGCTTTTCGTGAACTTACCCTTGAAGACCGAAAAGCGTTGTTGCCTTGAGGAGAGCGTGGTTGATGTAGACGAGCCGAAGCCGACCTCAAGGTCGTGATGAAGTCCTTGCGCTCCTTCTGGCTCCAACGACTTGAGTGCCTCAAGTGCGACACCTCGGGGGGAGTTACACACGTCCGGTGCCTGACGATGACTCCCGCTTCCCCGATCCAGCAGTAGTTGCGGAAGTAGAGCTCTCGGATCCGAATCCCACAGCGCGACGGCGCTCCGCGGTGAAGATGTCTCTTGCTCGTGCAGTCCAGACTTGGGACCACGGTCACGAGAGAGAGGGGGAGAGAGAAAATATCAATTAGAGGTCCTCCCAAAAAGTGGGGAGACCTTTTATTGATTAATGGGTGTATTTTTCTAGGGAAAATACCCCACTATATATAGGGGGAGGGGAGGTACTACCTCCCCTCAAGTCCCGAGGTGGGACTAAAGGAGAGGAGGGAGGGAGGAGGTGGCCGTCGGCCACTAGTGGGCCTCAGTGGGGCCCAGCCGGCCTCCCCCTTGCACCTTCTCCCCTTTCTCCTTTTCCCTAATGGGCCCTCTCCCTCCGGAATTAGCCCATTAAGCCGTTTTGACCTTTTAATTGATTTTATCTTTATTAAATAATTATTAATATATGATTAAATAAATATTTAACATTCATTCACATATTATCTAATCTCCGTGGTCATGGAACACCTTCCATCTCCACTCCGGACATCCTCCGGACTTACCGAAACCCTTCCGGTTTTCTCCCTTCTTTTCTTCGGCGATTCTACCGATCCTATAAATACTCTATAAGCATCATCAAGCCCTTAAGCGTAATACCCCACGGTTCGGGAACACTCCGGACATGGTCGGGACACTCCCACCAATGATCAACAGAGGGACCGGATGGCCATGTGGCCCTGCATTCCACGAAGATCTTTCGTCGTTTGAACCGTGATACCGTCTCTTATTCCTTTGTCATTCGATACTTGCATTGCCGAGATTCGATCAATGACATCACCATGTCGTGTTCAATCTCGTTACTGAACAATGCTATTTGACTCGTTCCGACAAGTGATATCCCCGTGATCTAATCACACGCTGCGCAACTATTGGATATAACCTCTCCGAGTGGGCCCTTGAGTATCTTCCCATCACATGGGCGGACAAATCCCGCTCTTGACATATATTGCCTCTATGGTTTCCTCCAAATACCTGAACACACCTTTATAACCACCCTATTACCAGATGGCGTTTGATGCTATCTAAGCATTCTCGGGAGACGGTGATTGATGTAGCCTCACGGTCTAAGGAATAGTCTACGAGGATCCTTTTCTAATCATCGTAACTTGAACTTCGTGACATGTTCGAATCACGATGTTTAGGTTGGGTGTTGGTTCATCGTCTCATTCTAAGAAGGAGATGACCTCATTTCCAACTGGCATAAATGCCACATGATCAGGAAACATGATCATCTGTTGACCAATGAACCAGTGACTAGAGTTTCACTGGGAACCCCTGGTTTGTTTGTATATCACACGTGTATTGATGTTTCCACTCGACACAGTTATAGCATGATATAAAACTTAATCATAAACTATATGAAATATGATAATAGTCCTTACTACTATTTGTCTCTAGGGCATATTTCCAACAATTGGATGTGTGTTCTTTACCTTAACCACATGGATCCACTGGTGACATTGCGTGTGTGTTCTTTCCAGAAACCACATGGATCCTATAGAGTCATTGCATGTGTGTTCTTATCCTAAACCACATTGATACATTGGTGACATTGCATGAGTGTTATTTTCCTAAACCACATGGATCCACTAGAGTCATTGCATGTGTGTTTTTTTCCTAAACCACATTGAGCCACTAGAGTCATTGCATGTGTGTTCTTTTCCTAAACCACATGGATCCACTAGAGTAATTGCATGTTGTTCTTATCCTAAACCACATTGATCCACTAGAGTCATTACATGTGTGTTCTTTTCCTAAACCACAAGGATCCACTAGTGTCATTGCGTGTATGTTCTTTTCCTAAACCACATGGAATCAGTAGAGTCATTGATGTGTGTTCCTTTCCTAAAACATATTGATCCATCGATGACATTCATGTGTGTTCTTTCCCTAAACCACATTGATCGACTGGTGACATTGCATGTGTGTTCTTTTCCTAAACCACATTGATCCACTGGTGACATGGCATGTGTGTTATTTTCTTAAACCACATGGATCCACTAGAGTCATTGCATGTGTGTTCTTTTCCAAAACCACAATGATCCACTAGAGTCATTGCATTTTTGTTCTTTTCCTAAACCACATCGATCCACTAGAGTCATTTCATGTGTGATCTTTTCCTAAACCACATGGATCCACTCGAGTCATTGCATGTGTGTTATTTTCCTAAACCACATGGATCCACTAGTGACATTGCATGTGTGTTCTTTTCCTAAACGATATGGATCCACTAGAGTCATTTCATGCGTGTTCTTATCCTAAACCACATTGATCCACTGGTGACATGGCATGTGTGTTATTTTCTTAAACCACATGGATCCACTAGAGTCATTAAATGTGTGTTCTTTTCCTAAACCACATTGATCCACTAGATTCATTGCATGTGGATTCTTTTCCTAAACCACATGGATCCACTAGAGTCATTGCATGTGTGTTCTATTCCTAAACCACATGGATCCACTAGAGTCATTGCATGTGTGTTCCTGTCCTAAAACACATTGATCCACCTGTGATGTTTCATGTGTGTTCTTTTCCTAAACCACATGGATCCACTAGAGTCATTGCATGTGTGTTCTTATCCTAAACCACATTGATCCACTAGAGTCATTACATGTGTGTTCTTTTCCTAGACCACATGGATCCGCTAGAGTAATTGCATGTGTGTTCTTTTCCTAAACCACATGAATTCAGTAGAGTCATTTCATGTGTGTTCTTTTCCTAAAACTCATTGATCCACCGATGACATTTCTTGTGTGTTCTTTTCCCAAACCACATTGATCGACTGGTGACATTGCATGTGTGTATTTTTCCTAAAACACATGGATCCCTAGAGTCATTGCATGTGGATTCTTTTCCTAAACCACATGGATCCACTAGAGTCATTGCATGTGTGATCTTTTCCTAAACCACATGGATCCACTTAAGTCATTGCATTTGTGTTCTTTTTTGAAACCCCATGGATCCACTAGTGACATTTCCTGTGTATTCTTTTCCTAAACCACATTGATCCACTAGTGACATTGAATGTCTGTTGTTTTCCTAAACCACATGGATCCACTAGTGACATTGCATGTGTGTTCTTTTCCTAAACGATATGGATCCACTAGAGTCATTTCATGTGTGTTCTTATCCTAAACCACATTGATCCACTAGTGACATGGCATGTGTGTTATTTTCTTAAACCACATGGATCCACTAGAGTCATTAAATGTGTGTTCTTTTCCTAAACCACATTGATCCAGTAGAGTCATTGCATGTGGATTCTTTTCCTAAACCACATGGATCCACTAGAGTCATTGCATGTGTGTTCTATTCCTAAACCACATGGATCCACTAGAGTCATTGCATGTGTGTTCCTGTCCTAAAACACATTGATCCACCTGTGATGTTTCATGTGTGTTCTTTTCCTAAACCACATGGATCCACTAGTGACATTGCATGTGTGTTCTTTTCCTAAACCACATGGATCCACTAGAGTCATTTCATGTGTGTTCTTATCCTAAACCACATTGATCCACTTGTGACATCGCATGTGTATTATTTTCTTAAACCACATGGATCCACTATAGTCATTGCATGTGTGTTCTTTTCCTAAACCACATCGATCCACTAGATTCATTACATGTGTGATCTTTTCCAAAACCACATGGATCCACTAGAGTCATTGCATGTGTGTTAGTTTCCGAAACCCCATGCATCCACTGGTGACATTGCATGTGTGTTCTTTTCATAAACCACATTTATCCAGTAGTGACATTGCATGCGTGTTCTTTTTCTAAAACACATGGATCCACTAGTCATTGCAATTGTGTTCTTTTCCTAAACCACATGGATCCACTAGAGTCATTGCATGTGTGTTCTTTTCCTTAACCACATTGATCCACTAGTGACATTGGATGTGTGTTCTTTTCCTAAACCACATGGATCCACTAGAGTCATTGCATGTGTGTTCTTTTCATAAACCACATTGATCCACTTGTGACATAGCATGTGTGTTGTTTTCCTAATCCACATGGATCCACTAGAGTCATTGCATGTGTGTTCTTTTTCTAAACTACATAGATCCACTAGAGTCATTGCATGTGTGTTCTTTTCCTTAACCACATTTATCCACTAGTGACATTGCATGTGTGTTCTTTTCCTAAACCACATGGATCCACTAGAGTCATTGCATGTGTGTTCTTTTCGAAAACCACATTGATCCACTTGTGACATAGCATGTGTGTTCTTTTCCTAAACCACATGGATCCACTAGAGTCATTGCATGTGTGTTCTTTTCCTAAACCACATAGATCCACTAGAGTAATTGCATGTGTGTTCTTTTCCTAAACCACATGAATTCAGTAGAGTCATTTCATGTGTGTTCTTTTTCTAAAATACATTGATCCACCGGTGACATTTCATGTGTGTTCTTTTCCCAAACCACATTGATCGACTGGTGACATTGCATGTGTGTATTTTTCCTAAACCACATGGATCCCCTAGAGTCACATGTGTGTTTTTTTCCTAAACCACAAGGATCCGCTAGTGTCATTGTGTGTATGTTGTTTTTCTAAACCACATGGCATCAGTAGAGTCATTGGATGTGTGTTCCTTCCCTAAAACACATTGATCCACTATTGACATTTCATGTGTGTTCTTTTCCTAAACCACATTGATCGACTGGTGACATTGCATGTGTGTTCCTTTCATAAACCACATGGATCCACTAGAGTCATTGCATGTGTGTTCTTTTCTTAAACCACATGGATCCACTAGAGTCATTGCATGTGTGTTCTTTTCCTAAACCACATCGATCCACTAGATTCATTACATGTGTGATCTTTTCCAAAACCACATGGATCCACTAGAGTCATTGCATGTGTGTTAGTTTCCGAAACCCCATGCATCCACTGGTGACATTGCATGTGTGTTCTTTTCATAAACCACATTTATCCAGTAGTGACATTGCATGCGTGTTCTTTTTCTAAAACACATGGATCCACTAGTCATTGCAATTGTGTTCTTTTCCTAAACCACATGGATCCACTAGAGTCATTGCATGTGTGTTCTTTTCCTTAACCACATTGATCCACTAGTGACATTGGATGTGTGTTCTTTTCCTAAACCACATGGATCCACTAGAGTCATTGCATGTGTGTTCTTTTCATAAACCACATTGATCCACTTGTGACATAGCATGTGTGTTCCTTTCCTAAAACACATTGATCCACCGATGACATTTCATGTGTGTTCTTTTCCTAAACCACATTGATCGACTGTGACATTGCATGTGTGTTCTTTTCCTAAACCACATGGATCCACTAGAGTCATTGCATGTGTGTTCTTTTCCTAAACCACATTGATCCACTAGAGTCATTGCATGTGTGTTCTTTTCCTAAACCACATCGATCCACTATATTCATTACATGTGTGATCTTTTCCAAAACCACATGGATCCACTAGAGTCATTGCATGTGTGTTAGTTTCCGAAACCCCATGCATCCACTGGTGACATTGCATGTGTGTTCTTTTCATAAACCACATTTATCCAGTAGTGACATTGCATGTTTTATCTTTTTCTAAAACACATGGATCCACTAGTCATTGCAATTGTGTTCTTTTCCTAAACCACATGGATCCACTAGAGTCATTGCATGTGTGTTCTTTTCCTTAACCACATTGATCCACTAGTGACATTGGATGTGTGTTCTTTTCCTAAACCACATGGATCCACTAGAGTCATTGCATGTGTGTTCTTTTCATAAACCACATTGATCCACTTGTGACATAGCATGTGTCTTCTTTTCCTAATCCACATGGATCCACTAGAGTCATTGCATGTGTGTTCTTTTCCTAAACTACATAGATCCACTAGAGTCATTTCATGTGTGTTCTTTTCCTTAACCACATTTATCCACTAGTGACATTGCATGTGTGTTCTTTTCCTAAACCACATGGATCCACTAGAGTCATTGCATGTGTGTTCTTTTCATAAACCACATTGATCCACTTGTGACATAGCATGTGTGTTCTTTTCCTAAACCACATGGATCCACTAGAGTCATTGCATGTGTGTTCTTTTCCTAAACCACATAGATCCACTAGAGTAATTGCATGTGTGTTCTTTTCCTAAACAAGATGAATTCAGTAAAGTCATTTCATGTGTGTTCTTTTCCTAAAACACATTGATCCACCGATGACATTTCATGTGTGTTCTTTTCCCAAACCACATTGATCGACTGGTGACATTGCATGTGTGTATTTTTCCTAAACCACATGGATCCCCTAGAGTCACATGTGTCTTCTTTTCCTAAACCACAAGGATCCGCTAGTGTCATTCTGTGTATGTTGTTTTTCTAAACCACATGAAATCAGTAGAGTCATTGCATGTGTGTTACTTTCCTAAAACACATTGATCCACCGATGACATTTCATGTGTGTTCTTTTCCTCAACCACATTGATCAACTGGTGACATTGCATGTGTGTTCTTTTCCTAAACCACATGGATCCACTAGAGTCATTGCATGTGTGTTCTTTTCCTAAACCACATTGATCCACTAGAGTCATTGCATGTGTGTTCTTTTCCTAAACCACATCGATCCACTAGATTCATTACATGTGTGATCTTTTCCAAAACCACATGGATCCACTAGAGTCATTGCATGTGTGTTAGTTTCCGAAACCCCATGCATCCACTGGTGACATTGCATGTGTGTTCTTTTCATAAACCACATTTATCCAGTAGTGACATATCATGTGTGATCTTTCTATAAAACACATGGATCCACTAGTCATTGCAATTGTGTTCTTTTCCTAAACCACATGGATCCACTAGAGTCATTGCATGTGTGTTCTTTTCCTTAACCACATTGATCCACTAGTGACATTGGATGTGTGTTCTTTTCCTAAACCACATGGATCCACTAGAGTCATTGCATGTGTGTTCTTTTCATAAACCACATTGATCCACTTGTGACATAGCATGTGTGTTCCTTTCCTAAAACACATTGATCCACCGATGACATTTCATGTGTGTTCTTTTCCTAAACCACATTGATCGACTGTGACATTGCATGTGTGTTCTTTTCCTAAACCACATGGATCCACTAGAGTCATTGCATGTGTGTTCTTTTCCTAAACCACATTGATCCACTAGAGTCATTGCATGTGTGTTCTTTTCCTAAACCACATCGATCCACTAGATTCATTACATGTGTGATCTTTTCCAAAACCACATGGATCCACTAGAGTCATTGCATGTGTGTTAGTTTCCGAAACCCCATGCATCCACTGGTGACATTGCATGTGTGTTCTTTTCATAAACCACATTTATCCAGTAGTGACATTGCATGCGTGTTCTTTTTCTAAAACACATGGATCCACTAGTCATTGCAATTGTGTTCTTTTCCTAAACCACATGGATCCACTAGAGTCATTGCATGTGTGTTCTTTTCCTTAACCACATTGATCCACTAGTGACATTGGATGTGTGTTCTTTTCCTAAACCACATGGATCCACTAGAGTCATTGCATGTGTGTTCTTTTCATAAACCACATTGATCCACTTGTGACATAGCATGTGTCTTCTTTTCCTAATCCACATGGATCCACTAGAGTCATTGCATGTGTGTTCTTTTCCTAAACTACATAGATCCACTAGAGTCATTGCATGTGTGTTCTTTTCCTTAACCACATTTATCCACTAGTGACATTGCATGTGTGTTCTTTTCCTAAACCACATGGATCCACTAGAGTCATTGCATGTGTGTTCTTTTCATAAACCACATTGATCCACTTGTGACATAGCATGTGTGTTCTTTTCCTAAACCACATGGATCCACTAGAGTCATTGCATGTGTGTTCTTTTCCTAAACCACATAGATCCACTAGAGTAATTGCATGTGTGTTCTTTTACTAAACAAGATGAATTCAGTAAAGTCATTTCATGTGTGTTCTTTTCCTAAAACACATTGATCCACCGATGACATTTCATGTGTGTTCTTTTCCCAAACCACATTGATCGACTGTGACATTGCATGTGTGTTCTTTTCCTAAACCACATGGATCCACTAGAGTCATTGCATGTGTGTTAGTTTCCGAAACCCCATGCATCCACTGGTGACATTGCATGTGTGTTCTTTTCATAAACCACATTTATCCAGTAGTGACATTGCATGCGTGTTCTTTTTCTAAAACACATGGATCCACTAGTCATTGCAATTGTGTTCTTTTCCTAAACCACATGGATCCACTAGAGTCATTGCATGTGTGTTCTTTTCCTTAACCACATTGATCCACTAGTGACATTGGATGTGTGTTCTTTTCCTAAACCACATGGATCCACTAGAGTCATTGCATGTGTGTTCTTTTCATAAACCACATTGATCCACTTGTGACATAGCATGTGTGTTCCTTTCCTAAAACACATTGATCCACCGATGACATTTCATGTGTGTTCTTTTCCTAAACCACATTGATCGACTGTGACATTGCATGTGTGTTCTTTTCCTAAACCACATGGATCCACTAGAGTCATTGCATGTGTGTTCTTTTCCTAAACCACATTGATCCACTAGAGTCATTGCATGTGTGTTCTTTTCCTAAACCACATCGATCCACTAGATTCATTACATGTGTGATCTTTTCCAAAACCACATGGATCCACTAGAGTCATTGCATGTGTGTTAGTTTCCGAAACCCCATGCATCCACTGGTGACATTGCATGTGTGTTCTTTTCATAAACCACATTTATCCAGTAGTGACATTGCATGCGTGTTCTTTTTCTAAAACACATGGATCCACTAGTTATTGCAATTGTGTTCTTTTCCTAAACCACATGGATCCACTAGAGTCATTGCATGTGTGTTCTTTTCCTTAACCACATTGATCCACTAGTGACATTGGATGTGTGTTCTTTTCCTAAACCACATGGATCCACTAGAGTCATTGCATGTGTGTTCTTTTCATAAACCACATTGATCCACTTGTGACATAGCATGTGTCTTCTTTTCCTAATCCACATGGATCCACTAGAGTCATTGCATGTGTGTTCTTTTCCTAAACTACATAGATCCACTAGAGTCATTGCATGTGTGTTCTTTTCCTTAACCACATTTATCCACTAGTGACATTGCATGTGTGTTCTTTTCCTAAACCACATGGATCCACTAGAGTCATTGCATGTGTGTTCTTTTCATAAACCACATTGATCCACTTGTGACATAGCATGTGTGTTCTTTTCCTAAACCACATGGATCCACTAGAGTCATTGCATGTGTGTTCTTTTCCTAAACCACATAGATCCACTAGAGTAATTGCATGTGTGTTCTTTTACTAAACAAGATGAATTCAGTAAAGTCATTTCATGTGTGTTCTTTTCCTAAAACACATTGATCCACCGATGACATTTCATGTGTGTTCTTTTCCCAAACCACATTGATCGACTGGTGACATTGCATGTGTGTATTTTTCCTAAACCACATGGATCCCCTAGAGTCACATGTGTGTTCTTTTCCTAAACCACAAGGATCCGCTAGTGTCATTCTGTGTATGGTGTTTTTCTAAACCACATGGAATCAGTAGAGTCATTGCATGTGTGTTCCTTTCCTAAAACACATTGATCCACCGATGACATTTCATGTGTGTTCTTTTCCTAAACCACATTGATCGACTGTGACATTGCATGCGTGTTCTTTTCCTAAACCACATGGATCCACTAGAGTCATTGCATGTGGATTCTTTTCCTAAACCACATGGATCCACTAGAGTCGTTACATGTGTGTTCTTTTCTTAAACCACATGGATCCACTAGAGTGATTGCATGTGTGTTCTTTTCCTAAAACACACTGATCCACCGGCGACATTTCATGTGTGTTCTTTTCCTAAACCACATTGATCCACTAGGGACATTGGATGTGTGTTCTTTTCCTTAACCACATGGATCCACTGGTGACATTGCGTGTGTGTTCTTTCCAGAAACCACATGGATCCTATAGAGTCATTGCATGTGTGTTCTTATCCTAAACCACATTGATCCACTGGTGACATTGCAGGAGTGTTATTTTCCTAAACCACATGGATCCACTAGAGTTATTGCATGTGTGTTCTTTTCCTAAACCACAATGATCCACTAGAGTCATTGCATGTGTGTTCTTTTCCTTAACCACATTGATCCACTAGTGACATTGCATGGGTGTTCTTTTCGTAAACCACATGGATCCACTAGAGTCATTGCATGTGTGTTCTTTTCATAAACCACATTGATCCACTTGTGACATAGCATGTGTGTTATTTTCCTAAACCACATTGATCCACTAGTGACATTGCATGTGTGTTCTTTTCCTAAACCACATCGATCCACTAGATTCATTACATGTGTTATCTTTTCCTAAACCACATGGATCCACTAGAGTCATTGCATGTGTGTTATTTTCTGAAACCCCATGGATCCACTGGTGACATTGCATGTGTGTTCTTCTCATAAACCAGATTTATCCAGTAGTGACATAGCATGTGTGTTCTTTTTCTAAAACACATGGATCCACTAGTCATTACAATTGTGTTCTTTTCCTAAACCACATGGATCCACTAGAGTCATTGCATGTGTGTTCTTTTCCTTAACCACATTGATCCACTAGTGACATTGCATGTGTGTTCTTTTCGTAAACCACATGGATCCACTAGAGTCATTGCATGTGTGTTCTTTTCATAAACCACATTGATCCACTTGTGACATAGCATGTGTGTTCTTTTCCAAAACCACATGGATCCACTAGAGTCATTGCATGTGTGTTCTTTTCCTAAACCACATAGATCCACTAGAGTTATTGCATGTGTGTTCGTTTCCTAAACCACATGAATTCAATAGAGTCATTTCATGTGTGTTCTTTTCCTAAAACACATTGATCCACCGATGACATTTCATGTGTGTTCTTTTCCCAAACCACATTGATCGACTAGTGACATTGCACGTGTGTATTTTTCCTAAACCACATGGATCCCTAGAGTCATTGCATGTGGATTTTTTTCCTAAACCACATGGATCCACTAGAGTCATTGCATGTGTGTTCTATTCCTAAACCACATGGATCCACTAGAGTCATTGCATGTGTGTTCTTATCCTAAACCACATTGATCCACTGGTGACATGGCATGTGTGTTAGTTTCTTAATCCACATGGATCCACTAGAGTCATTGCATGTGTGTTCTTTTCCTAAACCACATTGATCCACTAGAGTCATTACATGTGTGTTCTTTTCATAAACCATGTTGATCCACTTGTGACATCGCATGTGTATTATTTTCTTAAACCACATGGATCCACTAGAGTCATTGCATGTGTGTTCTTTTCCTAAACCACATTGATCCACTAGAGTCATTGCATGTGTGTTCTTTTCCTAAACCACATCGATCCACTAGATTCATTACATGTGTGATCTTTTCCAAAACCACATGGATCCACTAGAGTCATTGCATGTGTGTTAGTTTCCGAAACCCCATGCATCCACTAGTGACATTGCATGTGTGTTCTTTTCATAAACCACATTTGTCCAGTAGTAATATTGCATGCGTGTTCTTTTTCTAAAACACATGGATCCACTAGTCATTGCAATTGTGTTCTTTTCCTAAACCACATCGATCCACTAGATTCATTACATGTGTTATCTTCCTAAACCACATGGATCCACTAGAGTCATTGCATGCCTGTTATTTTCCGAAACCCCATGGATCCACTGGTGACATTGCATGTGTGTTCTTTTCATAAACCAGATTTATCCACTTGTGACATAGCATGTGTGTTCTTTTCCTAATCCACATGGATCCACTAGAGTCATTGCATGTGTGTTCTTTTCCTAAACTACATAGATCTACTAGAGTCATTGCATGTGTGTTCTTTTCCTTAACCACATTTATCCACTAGTGACATTGCATGTGTGTTCTTTTCCTAAACCACATGGATCCACTAGAGTCATTGCATGTGTGTTCTTATCCTAAACCACATTGATCCACTTGTGACATGGCATGTGTGTTATTTTCTTAAACCACATGGATCCACTAGAGTCATTGCATGTGTGTTCTTTTCCTAAACCACATAGATCCACTAGAGTAATTGCATGTGTGTTCTTTTCCTAAACCAGATGAATTCAGTAAAGTCATTTCATGTGTGTTCTTTTCCTAAAACACATTGATCCACCGATGACATTTCATGTGTGTTCTTTTCCCAAACCACATTGATCGACTGGTGACATTGCATGTGTGTATTTTTCCTAAACCACATGGATCCCCTAGAGTCATTACATGTGTGTTCTTTACCTAAACCACAAGGATCCGCTAGTGTCATTGTGTGTATGTTGTTTTTCTAAACCACATGGAATCAGTAGAGTCATTGCATGTGTGTTCCTTTCCTAAAACACATTGATCCACCGATGACATTTCATGTGTGTTCTTTTCCTAAACCACATTGATCGACTGTGACATTGCATGTGTGTTCTTTTCCTAAACCACATGGATCCACTAGAGTCATTGCATGTGGATTCTTTTCCTAAACCACATGGATCCACTAGAGTCGTTGCATGTGTGTTCTTTTCTTAAACCACATGGATCCACTAGAGTCCTTGCATGTGTGCTCTTTTCCTAAAACACACTGATCCACCGGTGACATTTCATGTGTGTTCTTTTCCTAAACCACATTGATCCACTAGGGACATTGGATGTGTGTTCTTTTCCTTAACCACATGGATCCACTGGTGACATTGCGTGTGTGTTCTTTCCAGAAACCACATGGATCCTATAGAGTCATTGCATGTGTGTTCTTATCCTAAACCACATTGATCCACTGGTGACATTGCAGGAGTGTTATTTTCCTAAACCACATGGATCCACTAGATTTATTGCATGTGTGTTCTTTTCCTAAACCACAATGATCCACTAGAGTCATTGCATGTGTGTTCTTTTCCTAAACCACATGGATCCACTAGAGTCATTGCAAGTGTGATCTTTTCCTAAACCACATGGATCCACTTAAGTCATTGCATTTGTGTTATTTTTCGAAACCCCATGGATCCACTGGTGACATTTCCTGTGTATTCTTTTCCTAAACCACATTGATCCACTAGTGACATTGCATGTGTGTTCTTTTCCTAAACCACATCGATCCACTAGATTCATTACATGTGTTATCTTTTCCTAAACCACATGGATCCACTAGAGTCATTGCATGCCTGTTATTTTCCGAAACCCCATGGATCCACTGGTGACATGGCATGTGTGTTCTTTTCATAAACCACATTTATCCAGTAGTGACATTGCATGTGTGTTCTTTTTCTAAAACACATGGATCCACTAGTCATTACAATTGTGTTCTTTTCCTAAACCACATGGATCCACTAGAGTCATTGCATGTGTGTTCTTTTCCTTAACCACATTGATCCACTAGTGACATTGCATGGGTGTTCTTTTCGTAAACCACATGGATCCACTAGAGTCATTGCATGTGTGTTCTTTTCATAAACCACATTGATCCACTTGTGACATAGCATGTGTGTTCTTTTCCAAAACCACATGGATCCACTAGAGTCATTGCATGTGTGTTCTTTTTCTAAACCACATAGATCCACTAGAGTAATTGCATGTGTGTTCTTTTCCTAAACCACATGAATTCAGTAGAGTCATTTCATGTGTGTTCTTTTCCTAAAACACATTGATCCACTGATGACATTTCATGTGTGTTCTTTTCCCAAACCACATTGATCGACTAGTGACATTGCATGTGTGTATTTTTCCTAAACCACATGGATCCCTAGAGTCATTGCATGTGGATTCTTTTCCTAAACCACATGGATCCACTAGAGTCATTGCATGTGTGTTCTATTCCTAAACCACATGGATCCACTAGAGTCATTGCATGTGTGTTCCTGTCCTAAAACACATTGATCCACCTGTGTTGTTTCATGTGTGTTATTTTCCTAAACCACATGGATCCACTAGTGACATTGCATGTGTGTTATTTTACTAAGCCACATGGATCCACTAGTGACATTGCATGTGTGTTCTTTTCATAAACCACATGGATCCACTAGAGTCATTGCATGTGTGTTCTTATCCTAAACCACATTGATCCACTAGAGTCATTACATGTGTGTTATTTTCCTAGACCACATGGATCCGCTAGAGTAATTGCATGTGTGTTCTTTTCCTAAACCACATGAATTCAGTAGAGTCATTTCATGTGTGTTCTTTTCCTGTAACATATTGATCCATCGATGACATTTCATGTGTGTTCTTTCCCAAACCACATTGATCGACTGGTGACATTGCATGGGTGTATTTTTCCTAAACCACATGGATCCCTAGAGTCATTGCATGTGGATTCTTTTCCTAAACCACATGGATCCACTAGAGTCATTGCATGTGTGATCTTTTCCTAAACCACATGGATCCACTTAAGTCATTGCATTTGTGTTCTTTTTCGAAACCCCATGGATCCACTGGTGACATTTCCTGTGTATTCTTTCCTAAACCACATTGATCCACTAGTGACATTGCATGTGTGTTCCTGTCCTAAAACACATTGATCCACCTGTGATGTTTCATGTGTGTTCTTTTCCTAAACAACATGGATCCACTAGTGACATTGCATGTGTGTTCTATTCCTAAACCACATGGATCCACTAGAGTCATTGCATGTGTGTTCTTATCCTAAACCACATTGATCCACTTGTGACATCGCATGTGTGTTATTTTCTTAAACCACATGGATCCACTAGAGTCATTGCATGTGTGTTCTTTTCCTAAACCACATTGATCCACTAGAGTCATTGCATGTGTGTTCTTTTCCTAAACCACATTAATCCACTAGAGTCATTGCATGTGTGTTCTTTTCCTAAACCACATCGATCCACTAGATTCATTACATGTGTGATCTTTTCCAAAACCACATGGATCCACTAGAGTCATTGCATGTGTGTTATTTTCCGAAACCCCATGTATCCACTGGTGACATTGCATGTGTGTTCTTTTCATAAACCACATGTATCCAGTAGTGACATTGCATTCGTGTTCTTTTTCTAAAACACATGGATCCACTAGTCATTGCAATTGTGTTCTTTTCCTAAACCACATGGATCCACAAGAGTCATTGCATGTGTGTTCTTTTCCTTAACCACATTGATCCACTAGTGACATTGGATGTGTGTTCTTTTCCTAAACCACATGGATCCACTAGAGTCATTGCATGTGTGTTCTTTTCATAAACCACATTGATCCACTTGTGACATAGCATGTGTGTTCTATTCCTAAACCACGTGGATCCACTAGAGTCATTGCATGTGTGTTCTTTTCCTAAACCACATAGATCCACTAGAGTCTTTGCATGTGTGTTCTTTTCCTTAACCACATTTATCTACTAGTGACATTGCATGTGTGTTCTTTTCCTAAACCACATGGATCCACTAGAGTCATTGCTTGTGTGTTCTTTTCATAAACCACATTGATCCACTTGTGACATAGCATGTGTGTTCTTTTCCTAAACCACATGGATCCACTAGAGTCATTGCATGTGTGTTGTTTTCATAAACCAAATAGATCCACTAGAGTAATTGCATGTGTGTTCTTTTCCTAAATCACATGAATTCAGTAAAGTCATTTCATGTGTGTTCTTTTCCTAAAACACATTGATCCACCGATGACATTTCATGTGTGTTCTTTTCCCAAACCACATTGATCGACTGGTGACATTGCATGTGTGTATTTTTCCTAAACCACATGGATCCCCTAGAGTCATTACATGTGTGTTCTTTTCCTAAACCACAAGGATCCGCTAGTGTGATTGTGTGTATGTTGTTTTTCTAAACCACATGGAATCATTAGAGTCATTGCATGTGTGTTCCTTTCCTAAAACACATTGATCCACCGATGACATTTCATGTGTGTTCTTTTCCTAAACCACATTGATCGACTGTGACATTGCATGTGTGTTCTTTTCCTAAACCACATGGATCCACTAGAGTCATTGCATATGGATTCTTTTCCTAAACCACATGGATCCACTAGAGTCGTTGCATGTGTGTTCTTTTCTTAAACCACATGGATCCACTAGAGTCATTGCATGTGTGTTCTTTTCCTAAACCACATTGATCGACTGTGACATTGCATGTGTGTTCTTTTCCTAAACCACATGGATCCACTAGAGTCATTGCATGTGGATTCTTTTCCTAAACCACATGGATCCACTAGAGTCGTTGCATGTGTGTTATTTTCTTAAACCACATGGATCCACTAGAGGCATTGCATGTGTGTTCTTTTCCTAAAACACCAGTATCCACCAGTGACAATTCAAGTGTGTTCTTTTCCTAAACCACGTTGATCCACTAGGGACATTGGATGTGTGTTCTTTTTCTTAACCACATGGATCCACTGGTGACATTCCGTGTGTGTTCTTTCCAGAAACCACATGGATCCTATAGAGTCATTTCATGTGTGATCTTTTCATAAACCACATTTATCCAGTAGTGACATTGCTGGAGTGTTATTTTCCTAAACCACATGGATCCACTAGTCATTGCAATTGTGTTCTTTTCCTAAACCACATGGATCCACTAGAGTCATTGCATGTGTGTTCTTTTCCTTAACCACATTGATCCACTAGTGACATTGGATGTGTGTTCTTTTCCTAAACCACGTGGATCCACTAGAGTCATTGCATGTGTGTTCTTTTCCTAAACCACATAGATCCACTAGAGTAATTGCATGTGTGTTCTTTTCCTAAACCACATGAATTCAGTAGAGTCATTTCATGTGTGTTCTTTTCCTAAAACACATTGATCCACCGATGACATTTCATGTGTGTTCTTTTCCCAAACCACATTGATCGACAGGTGACATTGCATGTGTGTATTTTTCCTAAACCACGTGGATCCCCTAGACTCATTACATGTGTGTTCTTTTCCTAAACCACATGAATTCAGTAGAGTCATTTCATGTGTGTTCTTTTCCTGTAACATATTGATCCATCGATGACATTTCATGTGTGTTCTTTCCCAAACCACATTGATCGACTGGTGACATTGCATGGGTGTATTTTTCCTAAACCACATGGATCCCTAGAGTCATTGCATGTGGATTCTTTTCCTAAACCACATGGATCCACTAGAGTCATTGCATGTGTGATCTTTTCCTAAACCACATGGATCCACTTAAGTCATTGCATTTGTGTTCTTTTTCGAAACCCCATGGATCCACTGGTGACATTTCCTGTGTATTCTTTCCTAAACCACATTGATCCACTAGTGACATTGCATGTGTGTTCTTTTCCTAAACCACATGGATCCACTAGTGACATTGCATGTGTGTTCTTTTCCTAAACGATATGGATCCACTAGAGTCATTTCATGTGTCTTCTTATCCTAAACCACATTGATCCACTGGTGACATGGCATGTGTGTTATTTTCTTAAACCACATGGATCCACTAGAGTCATTAAATGTGTGTTCTTTTCCTAAACAACATTGATCCACTAGAGTCATTGCATGTGGATTCTTTTCCTAAACCACATGGATCCACTAGAGTCATTGCATGTGTGTTCCTGTCCTAAAACACATTGATCCACCTGTGATGTTTCATGTGTGTTCTTTTCCTAAACAACATGGATCCACTAGTGACATTGCATGTGTGTTCTATTCCTAAACCACATGGATCCACTAGAGTCATTGCATGTGTGTTCTTATCCTAAACCACATTGATCCACTTGTGACATCGCATGTGTGTTATTTTCTTAAACCACATGGATCCACTAGAGTCATTGCATGTGTGTTCTTTTCCTAAACCACATTGATCCACTAGAGTCATTGCATGTGTGTTCTTTTCCTAAACCACATTAATCCACTAGAGTCATTGCATGTGTGTTCTTTTCCTAAACCACATCGATCCACTAGATTCATTACATGTGTGATCTTTTCCAAAACCACATGGATCCACTAGAGTCATTGCATGTGTGTTATTTTCCGAAACCCCATGTATCCACTGGTGACATTGCATGTGTGTTCTTTTCATAAACCACATGTATCTAGTAGTGACATTGCATTCGTGTTCTTTTTCTAAAACACATGGATCCACTAGTCATTGCAATTGTGTTCTTTTCCTAAACCACATGGATCCACAAGAGTCATTGCATGTGTGTTCTTTTCCTTAACCACATTGATCCACTAGTGACATTGGATGTGTGTTCTTTTCCTAAACCACATGGATCCACTAGAGTCATTGCATGTGTGTTCTTTTCATAAACCACATTGATCCACTTGTGACATAGCATGTGTGTTCTATTCCTAAACCACGTGGATCCACTAGAGTCATTGCATGTGTGTTCTTTTCCTAAACCACATAGATCCACTAGAGTCTTTGCATGTGTGTTCTTTTCCTTAACCACATTTATCTACTAGTGACATTGCATGTGTGTTCTTTTCCTAAACCACATGGATCCACTAGAGTCATTGCTTGTGTGTTCTTTTCATAAACCACATTGATCCACTTGTGACATAGCATGTGTGTTCTTTTCCTAAACCACATGGATCCACTAGAGTCATTGCATGTGTGTTGTTTTCATAAACCAAATAGATCCACTAGAGTAATTGCATGTGTGTTCTTTTCCTAAATCACATGAATTCAGTAAAGTCATTTCATGTGTGTTCTTTTCCTAAAACACATTGATCCACCGATGACATTTCATGTGTGTTCTTTTCCCAAACCACATTGATCGACTGGTGACATTGCATGTGTGTATTTTTCCTAAACCACATGGATCCCCTAGAGTCATTACATGTGTGTTCTTTTCCTAAACCACAAGGATCCGCTAGTGTGATTGTGTGTATGTTGTTTTTCTAAACCACATGGAATCATTAGAGTCATTGCATGTGTGTTCCTTTCCTAAAACACATTGATCCACCGATGACATTTCATGTGTGTTCTTTTCCTAAACCACATTGATCGACTGTGACATTGCATGTGTGTTCTTTTCCTAAACCACATGGATCCACTAGAGTCATTGCATATGGATTCTTTTCCTAAACCACATGGATCCACTAGAGTCGTTGCATGTGTGTTCTTTTCTTAAACCACATGGATCCACTAGAGTCATTGCATGTGTGTTCTTTTCCTAAACCACATTGATCGACTGTGACATTGCATGTGTGTTCTTTTCCTAAACCACATGGATCCACTAGAGTCATTGCATGTGGATTCTTTTCCTAAACCACATGGATCCACTAGAGTCGTTGCATGTGTGTTATTTTCTTAAACCACATGGATCCACTAGAGGCATTGCATGTGTGTTCTTTTCCTAAAACACACTGATCCACCGGTGACATTTCATGTGTGTTCTTTTCCTAAACCACGTTGATCCACTAGGGACATTGGATGTGTGTTCTTTTTCTTAACCACATGGATCCACTGGTGACATTCCGTGTGTGTTCTTTCCAGAAACCACATGGATCCTATAGAGTCATTTCATGTGTGATCTTTTCATAAACCACATTTATCCAGTAGTGACATTGCTGGAGTGTTATTTTCCTAAACCACATGGATCCACTAGTCATTGCAATTGTGTTCTTTTCCTAAACCACATGGATCCACTAGAGTCATTGCATGTGTGTTCTTTTCCTTAACCACATTGATCCACTAGTGACATTGGATGTGTGTTCTTTTCCTAAACCACGTGGATCCACTAGAGTCATTGCATGTGTGTTCTTTTCCTAAACCACATAGATCCACTAGAGTAATTGCATGTGTGTTCTTTTCCTAAACCACATGAATTCAGTAGAGTCATTTCATGTGTGTTCTTTTCCTAAAACACATTGATCCACCGATGACATTTCATGTGTGTTCTTTTCCCAAACCACATTGATCGACAGGTGACATTGCATGTGTGTATTTTTCCTAAACCACGTGGATCCCCTAGACTCATTACATGTGTGTTCTTTTCCTAAACCACAAGGATCCGCTAGTGTCATTGTGTGTATGTTGTTTTTCTAAACCACATGGAATCAGTAGAGTCATTGCATGTGTGTTCCTTTCCTAAAACACATTGATCCACCGATGACATTTCATGTGTGTTCTTTTCCTAAACCACATTGATCGACTGTGACATTGCATGTGTGTTCTTTTCCTAAACCACATGGATCCATGTAAGATCCCTCATTTGTAAAGGAAAAGATCCCTGTGATTGCAATGCTAGTCCCTGGATCAATGCTAGCATCCACAGTTTAAGATGAAGTACATAGATACAAAGGTCGTTTATTACAGTTATTCCAGAGATAAACATAGTCTTTTACAACTCAGGGCCAAAGGCCTAATACAAGAGTTTATGGAATAAGTAAATAAACATAAGTCTTCATCTTCATGTGCCACAAGCAAGCATGTTGAGTGTAGACTCATGACTCCTATTCATCATCAGAGTAACCTGCAACATCACAAGTTACAGCCACAGAGGGTCAATACTTTGGAATAGTATTGGCAAGTGATACCTTAGTATATATTTAAGTGGACTATTATACTATATGCATTTGGCTGGTGGAGCTTAGGCTTGCATTGCTCAAAATAGATTTTTCCTTAACTTTTTGAAAAACACTAAGTTTTGACAAAACCACCAAGGCATCTACCAATCAAGACTGAAGATCCTCTCAAGGCATCTACCAATCAAAGATTGAAGATCCTTGCCTGGCAAAAATACCCAATGCATCTACCAATCAAAGACTGAAGATCCACTCAGGGCATCTACCAATCAGAGACTGAAGATCCTTTTAACCCTTGTTCACCCACAAGTTTTATTTAGAAATTGGAATGATGAGATTCTTGAAGTTTCCATGTCTGGATGCTCAAATTGTCCTTTACCAGGGACATGGCTAAGTACTTAGGTTTTACACTCTGCAGAGGTGGTGCACTTTCCCCACAAGACTTGGTTTCCCAAGACAAGATCCTTCAGTAGCCTTTCCTTAGTCAAATGGACGCTCTCCAACCTATCATCCCTTCTACCACCCACTGTCCAAGAGACTAAGTTCTAGCATCCTAAGATCATGGCAGAGCCCATAATGCCAAGTGGTTGCACTTGAAGCTTCTCAACATTTGACATCTCAAATCTCTTTGTTTCCTGGGTGGCCATCCACAAGTGAGATACACAAGCCAAGTCCATGGCCTTGTGAACCACTCAACATAAACCATTCCTTCCAATCCACCCAGGTGATTCATTAACTTAGTTGTTTTTGTTAAATAAAACACAAGTCCTCAGACCTAGAATATTTTTCCATAGTGTGAATATATAAACCACCCTTGTTTTCTAGTAGCTAGGCTAAGCATGATAGTAATAGGAATCTTGACTTAGGTAATTTTCACTAAGGCTTCACCTAATAGGTTTTCCCATAGGATAGCTTGTACTTAGCAAATAACCATGCAAGTCCTATACTTAGAAAAATATTACCAATGCATAAATAAAATATAGGAATGGAATATTCATGATGATATCACTTGCCTTGGTAGTGTGGAGAGTAGCACTCGTCACAATCACAATCACTAGCAAAATCTACACACAAAGTTGTAGCACACAATTACACACAAATATATACAAACAAGAAATAGTATGAATGCATGCATGCATGAATCTACCAAGTGATGATTTTTGAAAACTCAACCAAGCAAGTGCATGAATACAGAAACTTAGCAAGCCACTAGTTTACCAACTAAACAAAATCTAACTCTAAACAAGGTACTAAACTAAATCTATACTTAAAAAGGCCTCAAACAAGTCTCTGCAATTTAAGCACATCTAATTGTTACTATTTGCTAAACAAATTGGATAGGCAGAAAGGTCTTGTTTTTCTGAATCCAACGGTATAAAATTTGTAAAAATCTAACGTGGCAATCAAAAGTTATGAGCATTTGAATTTGGATCAAATTTCTGGTTTTAAATCTATTTTCAGATCTAACCTAGCCACGCATCATGTTCTTATTCGCCCGTACCGTTTCGCACTGGATCGAGCTCCATAGCCGTAGGATCTAAATGAAATCTGGCGGCTCAGATCGCGTACCGCTTCGGGGTTAAGTGGATCTATCCTAGCGCTACGATACAGATCTAACGGCTGCTATTGCCCTGGCCAAGAATCGGCGGCGGCGGTATACCGGCGGAACTGTTGGTCGACGACGGAGGCGGCGCTACAGGGGGTGAGTGAGAACGAGGAGTAGCTCACCGGGCTCAGGGGGTCACGGCGAAGCTCGTCGTACTCGCGGTTGGTCAAGGGGCGCTCGAACACGGTTATGATTGCTCGCCGGAGTGGAGGACGGCGTCGGTGCGTCGGGTGGTCGTCGTGGACGTCGCGGGAAAACTCGTCGGAGTTGATGTCGCCGTCGGTGCTCGCGGTGTCAAGTGGAACCGGCGACCTGAATCGCTCGCCGAAGAGGGCTCTGTCAGCGGCGGTGCGCGGAGGATTGAGGGCAGCCTGGTGGCGGAGTGAGCGAGGTGTTTGGGGGAAAAAGATCGCGGGGCAGAGAGGGTCTTATAGCCAGGGAATCGACAGGAAACGCTCGAGGATAAATTCCCATTTACGCCGCGCCATTACCGGCCATCACTGCTGCAGCGACGTGGTCGCAGGCGCGGTCTGGGGAAGACGAGGACGACGTGGACTGGGCCCGCTCGTCAGCGAAACACGCAAGGTGTTGGTGGGGTCGGGTTGTCAGCGTCTGTTTGCGTGTGCTCGCGCGTGTGAGAAGGAAAAGGAGATCCCCGGGTGGGCTTGCTGGGCTTGATCCGCTGCTGGGCCAGATTCTGGCCGCGCGGCCTTTTTCCATTGTTTAAGCCTTTTCTTTTTCTAAATTCATTTTCTGGTATGAATTTTGATATGAATTCAAATCCTTTTGAATTCAAACTGCTTTGGGAATTTTTGCAGGTTACGTGGGTTCAAAAACAGTCATTCTAACTAAGTGGTTACCTTGCAAGGCTTGGTCAAGCTTGGGTTTCAAAGTAAACAGAGATTTGCTCTAGTTTGCAAATATTTGAAATAGGGTTTTGAAACTATTTCTAAATTTTGAATCTTGGGTTAAAAGCTTCACCTAGCCTTTCCAACCATGGAGGCAAGCAAACAATTTCATAGACAATCAAATCCCAAAGGGTGATGGCCAATTGAGATAAATTGCCCACATGAAATCATAGCCAAAGTGTATGCTTCTAAATGATTTTGAGAAAAACCCTAAATGAAAGAATGATGCAAAGAATGATATGAATGAGTTTTGAAATATGATTTTTGGGATGTTACAAATCTAACCCCCTTAAAATGAATCTCGCCCTCGAGATTCGGATTGGCTAGCAAAATAGGTGAGGGTGGTCTTTCCGAAGATCATCTTCTCTTTCCCATGTTGCTTCCTCTTCGGAATGATGATTCCATTGTACTTTGCAAAATTTGATAGTCTTTGTCCTTGTGACTCTTTCTGCGGTCTCAAGTATCTTGATAGGCTTTTCTTCATAGGTGAGGTCACTTTCTAGTTGAACTTCCTCCAAAGATATGGTATCCTTCAAAGAAGATCCTTCCATTTCTGGATGACATTTCTTAAGCTGACTCACATGAAAAACATTATGGACGGCTAATAGAGATCTTTGCGCTCGATTTCATATGCAGCTTCTCCCTTGCGACTTAGAATGTTGAATGGTCCCACATATCTTGGTGCCAACTTTCCTTTGACTCCAAATCTTTTTACTCCACGAAGTGGTGATACTCTAAGATAAGCTCTATCCCCAACTTCGTAAGTGACTTCTCTACGCTTAGCATCTGCGTAGCTTTTCTGTCGAGACTGTGCTATCTTCAATCTGTCTCTAACCAATTTGACCTTTTCTTCGGCGTCTTTGATAAGGTCTGGTCCAAACAAACTTCTTTCTCCCACACCATTCCATAGCAATGGGGTGGTACACTTTCTTCCGTATAGAAACTCAAATGGTGCCATCCCAATACTAGATTGGTATTTGTTGTTGTAAGAAAACTTCTGCGTAAGGCGACTTTCATCCCAACTTGCTCCATAGTCTAGGGCACATGCCCTCAACATGTCTTCAAGAATTTGATTAGTCCTTTCTGTTTGTCCATCAGTTTGAGGATGAAAAGCAGTGCTGAATTCCAACCTCGTTCCTAGAGATTCATGAAGCTGTCTCCAAAAGTGAGAAGTGAACTGAGTTCCTCTATCAGACACAATACTCTTAGGTACACCGTGAAGGCATACAATTCTGCTCATGTAGATTTTGGCTAACTTGGCACTTGTATAAGTTGTCTTTACGGGTATAAAATGAGCCACTTTAGTTAGGCGATCTACTACTACCCATATGGAATCATACCCTGACCTGGTCCTTGGTAATCCGGTAATGAAATCCATACCAATATTTTCCCACTTCCATTCAGGAATAGGCATTGGTTGAAGCAAACCTGCTGGTTTCTGATGCTCCGCTTTCACTCTACTACACACGTCACACAAGGCAATGTGTTCGGCGATGTCCCTTTTAAGATTGTTCCACCAAAATCTTTCTTTCATATCCATGTACATTTTGGTGTTTCCCGGGTGAATAGAATACGGAGAGTTATGGGCTTCTTGCAGAATCAGTTTCCGCAATTCCGGATCTTGTGGAACACAACTACGTTTCCCGTGCCATAAAGTACCTTGTTCGTCCATATGGAAATTTTTGGCTTTTCCTTGGCTAATCCTTTCCCTAATCTCTTTGATTTCTTTATCCGTCTTTTGAGCTTCCTTAATCTTATCCAAAAGAGTGGGTTGAACATCCAAAGACATGAGATGTCCTTCCGGCACAATCTCCAACCTGAGTTCCTTGAATTGCTTACACAAATCATCAGGCAATTCACCTTTGGTAAGACCATTTACAAACGCCTTACGACTTAGAGCATCTGCTACTACATTTGCTTTACCGGGGTGGTATTGCAAACTCAAGTCGTAATCCTTGATAAGTTCTAGCCATCTCCTTTGTCTCATATTGATTTCCTTCTAGGTGAAGATATACTTCAAACTCTTATGATCGGTGAATACTTCACAACGTTTTCCCAAAAGGTAATGTCTCCATGTTTTGAGTGCATGGACAACAGCGGCTAACTCTAAATCATGAGTAGGATAATTTACTTCATGAGTTTTGAGTTGTCTCGAGGCATAAGCCACAACTTTTCCGCCTTGCATAAGTACGGCTCCTAATCCTTGATGCGAAGCATCACAATACACTTGGAAATCCTTTTCCAAATCTGGTAGGCACAAGATCGGTCTTGACACAAGTCTCTTCTTTAATTCTTGAAAGCTGAGTTCACATCCTTCAGACCAAGCAAATTTCTTATCTTTCTTTAGCAATTCTGTCATTGGTTTAGCAACCTTTGAAAAATTTTCAATGAATCTTCTGTAGTAACCTGCTAAGCCGAGGAAACTACGAACCTCTTTTACGTTCTTAGGAGATTCCCATTCTGTCATAGCTGAAACTTTAGCAGGATCAACTGCTACACCATCCTTTGTCATAACATGACCAAGAAATCCAACTTCCTCTAACCAAAACTCACACTTGCTGAATTTGGCATAAAGCTTATGTTCCCTTAGTTTCTCAAGTATCAAGCGTAGATGTCTTTCATGCTCCTCCTTGCTCTTGGAGTAGACTAAGATGTCATCGATGAAAACGACAACGAACTTGTCTAGAAATTCCATGAACACTTTGTTCATCATATTCATGAAGTATGCTGGAACGTTGGTTAATCCAAAAGGCATCACAGTGTACTCATACAATCCATACCTGGTGGTGAAGGCTGTTTTAGGTATGTATTGCTCTCTTATCTTGAGTTGAAAATAGCCTAACCGAAGATCAATCTTCGAGAACACACAAGCTCCTTCTAGCTGATCAAACAAGTCATTGATCCTTGGCAAAGGATATTTGTTCTTGATGGTTACCTCGTTGAGAGAACGGTAATCTATGCATAATCTTTGAGTTCTGTCTCTCTTTTCTACGAACAAAACTGGAGCTCCCCAAGATGAAGAACTTGGCTGGATGAATCCTTTCTGCAATTGTTCTCCAAGTTGTTTCTTGAGTTCCTTAAGTTCGTCAACTGACATTTTATAAGGCCTCTTTGCTCTTGGTCCAGAACCTGGTACCAAATCTATTATAAACTCCACATCTCTATCTGGTGGCATTCCTGGTAACTCTTCCGGGAACACATCCGGATACTCACACACAATTTGCACCGTGTCCATGCTAACCCCCTTAAGAGAATTTAGCTTCCTTCCTTTAGATTTAAAATTGGACTTAAACTTTATCCTCTTACCTTCAGGGGTTGTGAGTGAAATTGTACGATTGGCACAATCTAGTACTCCCTCATACTTAGCCATCCAATCCATTCCCAAAATTACATCCAATCCTTGGGAATTCAGGATTATTAGGCTTACTGGAAACTTATGTTTTCCGATCTCTATGACTAGATCCCGGCATCCAAGACTCACTATCATATCCCCTCCCGGAGAGCTAACTTTTATCGGACACCCAATGTTTTCAGATGCAAACCCGTTTCTATCAGCAAATGCTTTTGATATGAATGAATGAGATGCACCAGTATCAAAGAGTACAAATGCTGAGATGGAATTGAGTCTGAACTTACCAGCAACGGCATCAGGCTCTTCAAAGACCTCCTCCACATTGATGTGGTTAACCTGTCCTTTCTGAAAAGGATTGGGCTTGTTAGGTCCTTCAACTTTCTTCTCAGGGCACTCATTAGCATAATGCCCTAGCTTCTTGCATTTGAAGCATTCAACCTGATTGATGTCCGTCTTAGGCTGGCTTCTACTTCCACTTCCACTATGGTGGTTCTTATGTCCACTCTTGTGATTCTTATACTTATCATTGTCATGACTGCGATAATGCTTGTTGTCATGACGGTTGTGATTGTGGTGCTTGTTAAACTTCCCATGTTTGTGGGATCCTGAGCTGACACTATCATCATAGTCAGATCGTTTATGGGTTGATCCCGAGCTGTGCTTGTCGGAGTGTTTCCTCTTCCTACTCTCGACTTGCTTCATTTTATTTTCCACAATAACAGCCTTGTCACACAGCGACTGATAAGTAGGAACATATGCCACAGACAGTTGCAGACTCAGTTCATCATTCAAACCTTCCAGAAACTTTTCCTTCCTTTTAGCATCCGTGTCAACCTCATCCGGTGCATAGCACGCCAGATTGTTGAACTCTTCAATATATTCAGCCACGCTGTGGTGGCGCTGCTTCAGGTTGTGAAACTCCTTCTTTTTCAGGCTCATCATTCCTGGTGAGATATGAGTAGTACGAAATCCATCTTCAAAGATAGCCCAGGTCACCTCATCGATAGGAGTGGTGATCTGGAAATTGTCCCACCATGCTGCGGCTGGTCCTTCCAACAGATGTGCCGCGAACCTGACTTTTTCAGCATCTATGCATCCCACGGTCACTAAGTCTTTGTTCACAGAACGTAGCCAATCATTGGCCACCATGGGATCAGTCGATCCTGAAAACTTAGCTGGCCTCAGATGCAGAAATCTGGTAAGCATATCAAAACTTGGAGGGTTGTTTTTGTTGTTGTTATTGTTGTTGTTGTTATTGGGGTTGTTGTTGTTCTGGTTCTGGATGAACGTCGTCATCATTTGCATAAGCTATGTTTGCGCATTCATCATTTGTTGCATTTCCGGGGTAATGTTGGGGTTGGGGTTGGTGTTTACGCGACGGGGAGGCATCTGTGGTTTATTCATATAGAGATAAGAATGAGATACCCTTACATGATTCATGCACAATACATTACTCAAACAAACACCTAGCATGCTACACAAGGATAAAGCTCAACAACAAGATATCAAAAAGTCTCAAAGCAAATACACACAAGTGGCAAGCCATCCACATGTCGGATGGTCCAAACATTAAGTTCACAAATAACAAGTGCGGTAAATAAAGATAACTGAGTAGTCAAATCTACTCGTTGGCATCAATCTCCTCCTCGACAAAGGTAAGACCTGCGTTCTCCATTGCGGTCTTGTTCTCCTCGATGGTAGTGGTCAAAGAGTCGATCTTGGCCTTGAGAGCCCTCTTCTGGGAACGAAGCCTCTCAATCACTGTCTGCTGCTGCTCTAACTTGAAGTCCTTGGACTGCAGTTCCTCGGTCATATCACGAATCCTCTTGTTCCTATCCTGGACACGCTTCTCTTGACTCTTGAACTTACGGTCTTGGGCCTCGAACTTTGCCTCCATCTCTTTGACTATTTCGTCCTGCTGCGCGAAGAGCTTGTCCTTCTCGCGAAGCTGCACCTGGAGGTCGTCATTACTAAGCATGACGTTGGTCCTATCGGTATCCACGTGCCTAATAAGAGTCTCTAAGTCCTGGAGGTACAAGCGTATCGGCTCTGCTGTGGTCCTCGAGTCGTCCTCAAAGTCGATGGACTCTCCTTCATCATCACGCCTTCCGAAAGCGTGGAAGTGAGTGCCTCTAACCTGTCGGGAGTGACGGCCTAACAGTCGTCCTATCAGATCCTGCATAACAACCTCCATGCCTCTCTCCCTATCATCGTGCATAAGCTTGAAGACGATGGCCTCCGTAGTAGGCTCGGTCTGGCGTCCTGGCTGGTTCACCTTGAAGCCCCAAAGGTCCTTCCTCTCAAACTTGGTGAGTGGGTGCACCGTAATGATAGGAAGAGGGAGATCGAGTAAAGTAGTAAGCTCTACGATACGAGGACCAAAACGGGTAGCCTGGAACTCCTCAACAGTGCTGATGGCAATAGGCATCTATTTATAAGATTGAAAAAGTTAGAACAACACAAAATTAAGACAAACAAAACAAATATTCATACATATCCATAGAACATAAAAATCACACAAGTCATTCATAGATCCATTACATCAACCAAGGTTCAAACTTATTAGGGTATCATTTTGGAAAAATAAGGTGATAGGTGGTGGTCCAACTAACGAAGTGCGCTTACAATCCTATCTCACTTGATCTGGTGGCTAGCACAATATTCCTAGTGGCAATCACCCTATCTTGTTCACATGCTTCTATCACTAAGTCTATAATATCTCCTCTTAAGGATTGGTTGGTGACTTCCAACTCTTGGGTATGTTCCTTCTCTTTCTCTAAGTCTTTTTGGAGGTTGAGCATCCTGCACTTGACTCTAGCACTTAGCTCTTTGATGGTCTTCCAAGCTGCTTCTTTTGCTGACTCAAAGAATGTGGTGTGCATAAAAGTGTTGGTGTACATGCAAAAGCCCTTCTCTTTGTGGTTGTCTTCCTTGTTTTTGTACAAGTGAAGTTGCACCCACCAATACTCCACTCCTTCCTCCATCACTGGGAAGCCCTTGTACACAGCTGCACCATGTGCTCCCATTGTCTCCATGAGGTCCTTGAGAATTTTGGGAAACTCAGTCTCACACTCCAAGGTCATGGTCATGAGTGGTCCTTTCTTCATGGCTTCATTGATGGAGTTCATCTACAATAGAGATGAGAATGAGAAGATTAGAAAAGTTTACGAGAAGAATAGACAAGTGTAGAAGAAGTTAAAATTTTTCCTTAGTGGTTTCCAATCCTAGGGTCATAATCCTACAGGCAACACAGTGCTCTGATACCATCTGTAAGATCCCTCCTTTGTAAAGGAAAAGATCTCTGTGATTGCAATGCTAGTCCCTGGATCAATGCTAGCATCCACAGTTTAAGATGAAGTACACAGATACAAAGGTCGTTTATTACAGTCATTCCAGAGATAAACATAGTCTTTTACAACTCAGGGCCAAAGGCCTAATACAAGAGTTTATGGAATAAGTAAATAAACATAAGTCTTCATCTTCATGTGCCACAGGCAAGCATGTTGAGTGTAGACTCATGACTCCTATTCATCATCAGAGTAACCTGCAACATCACAAGTTACAGCCACAGAGGGTCAATACTTTGGAATAGTATTGGCAAGTGATACCTTAGTATATATTTAAGTGGACTATTATACTATATGCATTTGGCTGGTGGAGCTTAGGCTTGCATTGCTCAAAATAGATTTTTCCTTAACTTTTTGAAAAACACTAAGTTTTGACAAAACCACCAAGGCATCTACCAATCAAGACTGAAGATCCTCTCAAGGCATCTACCAATCAAAGATTGAAGATCCTTGCCTGGCAAAAATACCCAAGGCATCTACCAATCAAAGACTGAAGATCCACTCAGGGCATCTACCAATAAGAGACTGAAGATCCTTTTAACCCTTGTTCACCCACAAGTTTTATTTAGAAATTGGAATGATGAGATTCTTGAAGTTTCCATGTCTTGATGCTCAAATTGTCCTTTACCAGGGACATGGCTAAGTACTTAGGTTTTACACTCTGTAGAGGTGGTGCACTTTCCCCACAAGACTTGGTTTCCCAAGACAAGATCCTTCAGTAGCCTTTCCTTAGTCAAATGGACGCGCTCCAACCTATCATCCCTTCTACCACCCACTGTCCAAGAGACTAAGTTCTAGCATCCTAAGATCATGGCAGAGCCCATAATGCCAAGTGGTTGCACTTGAAGCTTCTCAACATTTGACATCTCAAATCTCTTTGTTTCTTGGGTGGCCATCCACAAGTGAGATACACAAGCCAAGTCCATGGCCTTGTGAACCACTCAACATAAACCATTCCTTCCAATCCACCCAGGTGATTCATTAACTTAGTTGTTTTTGTTAAATAAAACACAAGTCCTCAGCCCTAGAATATTTTTCCATAGTGTGAATATATAAACCACCCTTGTTTTCTAGTAGCTAGGCTAAGCATGATAGTAATAGGAATCTTGACTTAGGTAATTTTCACTAAGGCTTCACCTAATAGGTTTTCCCATAGGATAGCTTGTACTTAGCAAATAACCATGCAAGTCCTATACTTAGAAAAATATTACCAATGCATAAATAAAATATAGGAATGGAATATTCATGATGATATCACTTGCCTTGGTAGTGTGGAGAGTAGCACTCGTCACAATCACAATCACTAGCAAAATCTACACACAAAGTTGTAGCACACAATTACACACAAATATATACAAACAAGAAATAGTATGAATGCATGCATGCATGAATCTACCAAGTGATGATTTTTGAAAACTCAACCAAGCAAGTGCATGAATACAGAAACTTAGCAAGCCACTAGTTTACCAACTAAACAAAATCTAACTCTAAACAAGGTACCAAACTAAATCTATACTTAAAAAGGCCTCAAACAAGTCTCTGCAATTTAAGCACATCTAATTGTTACTATTTGCTAAACAAATTGGATAGGCAGAAAGGTCTTGTTTTTCTGAATCCAACGGTATAAAATTTGTAAAAATCTAACGTGGCAATCAAAAGTTATGAGCATTTGAATTTGGATCAAATTTCTGGTTTTAAATCTATTTTCAGATCTAACCTAGCCACGCGTCATGTTCTTATTCGCCCGTACCGTTTCGCACTGGATCGAGCTCCACAGCCGTAGGATCTAAATGAAATCTGGCGGCTCAGATCGCGTACCGCTTTGGGGTTAAGTGGATCTATCCTAGCACTACGATACAGATCTAACGGCTGCTATTGCCCTGGCCAAGAACTGGCGGCGGAGCGGTGGCTACCGGCGGCGGAACTGTCGGTCGACGACGGAGGCGGCGCTACAGGGGGTGAGTGAGAACGAGGAGTAGCTCACCGGGCTCAGGGGGTCACGGCGAAGCTCGTCGTACTCGCGGTTGGTCAAGGGGCGCTCGGACACGGTTATGATTGCTCGCCGGAGTGGAGGACGGCGTCGGTGCATCGGGTGGTCGTCGTGGACGTCGCGGGAAAACTCGTCGGAGTTGATGTCGTCGTCGGTGCTCGCGGTGTCAAGTGGAACCGGCGACCTGAATCGCTCGCCGGAGAGGGCTCTGTCAGCGGCGGTGCACGGAGGATTGAGGGCAGCCTAGTGGCGGAGTGAGCGAGGTGTTTGGGGGAAAAAGATCGCGGGGCAGAGAGGGTCTTATAGCCGGGGAATCGACAGGAAACGCTCGAGGATAAATGCCCATTTACGCCGCGCCATTACTGTAGGGGTTCGTAGCATGGAAAACAAAAAATTTCTATCGCATACAAACAAACAAGCCAAGATCTATCTACTAGATTGCAGCAACGAGTCGATGGAATAACTCACCCTCGAAGATTCCAAAGTGTTTAACGAGAGCAGATTCTCGTGGGTGATGTAGTCGTACTCTTTCCGATCTCAAGATCGCGTAGACGATCCTTCGGCGGGGCGTTCATCAGCGCTCCTGCGATCGGTCACACGTTCGGTTCGACGAAGACCTTCCTCTCCCTTGTTCCAAAGCAATGGAGGTTGTAGCACTCTCCTCGCGATTCCTAAGGCAACGGCGTGGTACCGAGGTAGAGGGGAAATCCCAGGGCTTCGCCTTAAGCAGTATGGTGGAGCTTATGAGAGAGGCTATTAGTGGTCTAGTAATTAGACACACCAATTAGAAGGCTCTAAACCAATTAGAAGGCTCTAAACCGAATAGCTCTAAACCGGGGTCTAGATCTAGGGTTTAGTTTAGAGGATAGGAAACTTGTGTGTCTAGGAGGGGAGCCCTGCCCCTCCTTATATAGGTTGGAGGGCTGGCCGGCCAAGGGGAGGAGTTCCTCCCCAACTCGGCCTTGGGAGGTGCGCCGGCCAAGGGGAGGAATTCCCCTCCAACTCGGCCTCCTCCTCCTCCTCTTTTCCCACTTCCCAAAACTTGCCGTTTGACTTTCAAACTGGCCGTTTGACTTTTCAATTTAGGATTTAAATAAACCCTTTATTTTGGACAGCAAGAACACCTAGTACATGATGCAATCATTCCAATATGTAATGACACATTCATGTACCCCTTCCTCCGGAGTGCGGACATTCCGACCTTCTAGAATGTTCCCGATGAAAACACCTAACCATTCCCCAACTCAAACGGACTTTCCTTATATGAATCTTATTCTCCGGACCATTCCGGATCACCTCGTGATATCCCGGATCCCATCCGAGACTCCGAACAACATTCGGTCTCTTTCTCATAATACCATAACTACTCAAACAACGTCGAATCCTTAAGTGTGTCTCCCTACGGTTCGTGAATTATGCGTACATGATCGAGACACTTCTCCGAACAATAACCAATAGAGGAATCTGGAAATTCATATGGCTCCCACATATTTCTACGATTACTTTGCGATCGAATGAACCACTTACATACGATACCAATTTCCCTTTGTCTCACGATATGTTACTTATCCGAGGTTATGATCGGTATCTCGCATACCTAGTTCATCCTCGTTCTTGATAAGTACTCTTTTCTCGTTCCCTTGATATGTGATCCCTTGTGACCAAGTCACATGCTTGCAAGCTAATTGGATGACATTTCACCGAGAGGGCCCAGAGAATATCTATCCGTCATGTGGATGGACAAATCCCACTCTTGATCCATGTGTTTCAACCAATACTTTCCGAACACTCAATGTCACCTTTATAGCCACCCTGTTACGGTGTGGTGTTTGATGACATCAAAGCATCCATCCAAGAAAGGTGATATGCATGATCTCATGGTCGAAGGAATTAGGTTACTATGTATCGAAAGCATATAGCAATTGAACTATTGAAATGACTTGATCTTTATGCTACGCTTGTCTATAGGAGTATGTCCACCATATCATTCTCCTAACGATATGATCTTGTTGTTGATAACATCTCAATGTTCATGACAAAGAAACCACATCATCAATCAACCAACAAGCTAGTGAAGTATAGAGGCTATACTAGGGACTTCAAATTAAGTTTACAAATCACACAAGTATTAATGGTTTCCTTGTTAATACTATTATAGCATGAATGTAAACATTTATCATAAACACAAAGATATATAATAATAACTACATTTATTATTACCTCTAGGGCATATCTCCAACAGTCTCCCACTTGCACTAGAGTCATCTAATCTAGATTACATGGTAATATACCGAACACCCATGGCAGTTTGGTGTTGGTCATGTTTTGCCCTCGGAGAGGTTTAGTCAATGGATCCTCCACATTCAGATCTGTGTGTACTTTGCAAATCTTTATATCCCCATCCTGGATATGTTCTCGAATAGCGTGAAAACGCAGTTTGATATGCTTCAGCTTGTTGTGTGACCTTGGTTCTTGCGCATTGGCTATGGCGCCCATGTTATCACAGTAGATAGACATTGGGTCCAACGCACTTGGAACCACACCCAGCTCTGTAATGAACTCTTTCATCCATATCGGTTCTTGTGAAGCCTCCGGCAGCCATGTATTCGATTCAGTTGAAGATCTCTCGCCACAACGCTTTGCTTTGCACTCCTCCAGCTAAGCTGCGCACCATTCAAAATAAATACGTATCCAGATTGTGATTTAGAATCATCCGGATCGGTGTTCCAACTAGCATCGGTGTAACCATTAACAACGAGCTGTTCATCACCTCCATAAGAAAGAACCATATCCTTAGTTCTTCTCAAGTACTTAAGGATGTTTTGATCATTCCAATGATCCACTCTGGATCACTTTGATATCTGCTAGTTAAACTAACGACATATGCAATGTCGGGTCTAGTACATAGCATGGCATACATTAGAGATCCTATGGCTGAGGCATAGGAGTCTTACTCATTCTTTCTCTATCTTCTGCCGATGTCGGACTTTGAGTTTTACTCAAGGTCGTATTACAACATGGGCAAGAACCCTTTCTTGCTATCTTCCATTCCAAATCTCTTTAGAACTTTGTCCAAATATGTACTTTGTGACAATGATATTTGGCGTTCGATCTATCTCTATAAATCTTTATGCCTAATATGTAAGTCGCTTCGCCAAGATCCTTCATTGAAAACTATTATTCAAATACTCTTTGACACTATTAAGAAGGTCTACATCATTCCCAATCAACAATATGTCATCCACATACAGTATTAAGAATGCTACAGAGCTCCCACTCACTTTCTTGTAAATACAAGCTTCTCCATAAGTTTGTATAAAACCAAAACTTTGATTACCTTATCAAAACGTTGATTCCAACTTCGATGCTTGCTTCAATCCATAGATGGACCGTTGAAGCTTGCATACCTTGTTAGCATCTTTAGGATCGACAAAACCTTTGGGTTGTATCATATACAACTCTTCATCAATGTCTCCATTGAGGAATGCTGTTTGACATCCATCGCCATATCTCATAATCATAATATGCAGCGATTGCTAACATAATCCTCACAGACTTTAGCTTCGCTACCGGTGAGAAAGTCTCATCGTAGTCAACTCCTTGAATTTGTCGAAACCCTTTTGCGACAAGTCGAGCTTTATAGACAGTAACATTACCATCAACATCTGTTTTTTTCTTGAAAATCCATTTGTTCTTGACAGACTTCCGCCATCCGTAAGTCCACCAAAGTCCATACTTGGTTTTCGTACATGGATCCAATCTCGGATTTCATGGCTTCTTGCCATTTATTGGAATGGGCTCATCATCGCTTCCTCATATGTCTCGGGGTCATCGGTGTTGTTCACCAACATGACATTCATAACGGAATCATACCAATCAGTGGTACGATTTCTCGTTGACCTCGAGGCTCTGAGCAACTTCAACCAGTTTCATGATCACCATCATTAGCTTCCTCTCTTATTGGTGCAGGCACCACAGGAACTTCTTCCGGTGCGCTACTCGTAATTTCGAGAGAAGGTTCGACAACCTCGTCGAGTTCTACTTTCCTTCCAGTCACTTCTTTCGAGAGAAATTCCTTCTCTAGAAAGGATCCATTCTTGGCAACGAAGATTTTGCCTTCGGATCTATGATAGAAGGTATACCCAATAGTTTCCTTCGGGTATCCTATGAAGACGCATTTTTCCGCTTTGGGTTCAAGCTTGTCCGGCTGTAACTTCTTTACATAGGCTTCGCATCCCCAAACTTTAAGGAACGACAATTTAGGTTTCTTCCCAAACCATAATTCATATGGTGTCGTTTCAACGGATTTAGACGGTGCCCTATTTAAAGTGAATGCGGCTGTTTCTAATGCATAACCCCAAAATGATAGTGGTAGATCTGTAAGTGACATCATAGAACGAACCATATCTAAGAGAGTTCGATTACGACGTTCAGACACACCATTACGCTGTGGTGTTCCCGGCGGTGTCAACTGCGAAAGTATTCCACATTTCCTTAAATGCTCGCCAAACTCGTAACTTAGATATTCACCTCCACGATCAGAACGTAGAAATTTAATCTTCTTGTTACGTTGATTCTCTACCTCACTTTGAAACTCCTTAAACTTCTCGAAAGTTTCGGACTTATGTTTCATGAAATAGATATACCCATATCTACTCAAGTCATCCGTGAAGGTAAGAACATAACGATAACCATCACGATGCTACACTCATTGGACCACACACATCGGTATGTATGATTTCCAATAAGTCCGTAGCTCGCTCCATCATACCAGAAAATGGAGTCTTAGTCATTTTACCCATCAGACATGCCTCGCATCTTTCAAGTGATTCAAAATCAAGTGATTCAAGAAGTCCATCGGAATGGAGTTTCTTCATACGTTTCACTCCAATGTGACCAAGACGACAAAGGTTACATATAGGTCGAGTTATCGCTGATTTCAATCGCTTAGCTTCAATGTTATTATTTTGTGTTTTTCTACTATCGAGATTCAACATGAATAGACCATCTATCAAAGGTGCATGTGCGTAAATCATATTTCTCATATAAATCGTACAACCATTATTCTCGTATTTAAACAAGTAACCGCCTCGCAATAAACAAGATCCGATATAATGTTCATGCTTAACGCAGCACCAAATAACAATTATTTAAGTATAAAACTAATCCCGATGGTAGATGAAGAGGTAGCGTGCCGATGCGATCACATCAACCTTTGATCCGCTTCCCTACGCTGCATCGTCACCTCGTTCTTCACTAGCTTCCGTTTATTCTGCAGCTCTGTTTGAGTTACAAATATGAGCAACCGAACCAAGATCAAATACCCGTGCACTACTACGAATACTAGTGAGATACACATCAATAACATGTATATCGATATACCTTTCTTCTTGATGTTGCCGTTATTCAAATCCGCCAAGTACCTTTGGGCAATTCCACTTCCGAGGACCTTCTCCCTTGCGGTAAAAGCACTCAGTTTAGGCTTAGGTCCAGCCTTGGTCTTCTTCGGTATGGTAACTTTCTTACCACCCTTCTTGAAGTGTCCCTTCTTAGACTTGCCTTTCTTGAATTTGGTGGTCTTATTGACCATCAACACTTGGTGCTCTTTCTTGATCTCCACTTCGCAGATTTCAACATAGCAAATAGTTCGCAACTCTTTGTTCATGTTACGCATGTTGTAGTTCATCACAAAGTTCTTGTAACTTGGTGGTAGTGATTGGAGGATGCGGTAAACCCCAAAGTATTAGGAATCACTATACCCAAACTTTGAAGTTTATTTTGCGTGCCGGACATCTTAAGCACATGCTCACCGATTTGAGCTACCCTCTTCCATCTTGCGCTTAAAGAACTTTTCAGAAGCTTCATAACTTTCAATTGCCGCATGAGTCTCAAAGATTAATTTGAGATCCTTGACAATATCATATGGATCGACTCTTCAAACCTTTTACAAGCTCGATTCTAAACCATACAAGATAGCACACGAACTATGGAGTACCGATTCTTCCGAGCGAGGTAAACATTCTTTACTTCATCGGTAGCATCAGTGCAGTGGGTCACCTAGCGGTGCATCCAGACATAGGTCAAATTACCAAATGTGAGGACAATCCTCAAATTGCGGAACCAATCCAAGTTTCTTCCATTGTTTTCAACTTTTCTTTCTCTAGGAACGCATTAAAATTGATGGTAGGGGCTGCCATTGATCTACAACATATTTGCAATAGTTTAGACTAAGTTTATGACAAATTGAGTTCAAATTAATTAATGAAATTAAACTAGGTGAACTCCCACTCAAAACAACATCCCTCACATTGTTTTAGTGATCACACAACCAAATCCACTACATCAACACCGATCATCACGAGTTGATATAGTTTCAATGGCGAACAATCATCATGTTCATCATATCTACTATATGATTCATGCTTTACCTTTCGGTGATCCGTGTTCCTGAGGCCATGTCTGTACATGCTAGGCTCGTCAAGATCAAACCTTAGCTACCGCATAAGCAAATCTGGCTTGCTTACGTTGTATTCACCCGGAATCAAAGACACCCGATCATCACGTGGTGCTTGAGCGCAAGCTTTGGCACGGTGCATACTAAGGGTGAACACTTTAGAACTTGAAATTTATGTGCATGAGGGATCATCTTATAATGCTACCGTCGTCTACTAAGCAATACAAGATGCATAAAGGATTAACATCACATGCAATTCATAATATGTGATATGATATGGCCTTTCTTCTTTGTGCTTCCGATCTCCATCTTCAAGCACGAATATGATCTCCATCATCACCGGCATAGCATCAAGGTCAATGACGCTTCTTCATGGTTGTCGTCCACCAGCTTCAACTATTACAACTATTTTGAATAGACACGCAGTCTTAATGAAATTAAAGACAACCATATGGCTCCTGGCGGTTGCCAACTTACAATAAGGAACATTGCATACATCAAATATAATCACAATCATGGCCATATCACATCACTGCACACCCCTGCAAAACAAAGTTAGACGCTTCTACTTTCTTTGCATATTTTACGTGGTTTGGGGCTTTCCATAGGTGTCGTTCTAACCTACGAACAAGAACCACAACATTGATACTAGCATTGTTGATTACCCGTTGTAAATTGGATCTTTACTATGCTAGGAGAAACAGGCACCCGCAAAGCCACTTATGCAATATAAATTGCATGTCAAGCGTGGAGCAAGTCTCATGAACGATGTCATGTAAGGTTAGCCCGGGCTTCATCCCAAAATACCCCAAGATGCAAAGTAAACAAAAGCAATCTACAATAAAGCATCAACGCCCACAATGACCATTGTGTTCTACTCGTCTGCAAGATCTACATATAGACACGGCTCGATACCATTTGTAGGGGTTCGTAGCATGGAAAACAAAAATTTTCTATCGCATACAAACAAACAAGCCAAGATCTATCTACTAGATTGCAACGAGTCGATGGAATAACTCACCCTCGAAGATTCCAAAGTGTTTAACGAGAGCAGATTCTCGTGGGTGATGTAGTCGTACTCTTTCCGATCTCAAGATCGCGTAGACGATCCTTCCGGCGCCGCGTTCCCGCAGCGCTCCCGCAGTCGGTCACACGTTCGGTACTCGACGAAGACCTTCCTCTCCCTTGTTCCAGCAGGCAGCGGAGGTTGTAGCACTCTCCTCGCGATTCCGGCAAAGACTGGGCGTGTAGGAGGTAGAGGGGAAATCCCACAGGGCTTCGCCTTAAGCCGGTGCGAGTATGGTGGAGCTTATGAGAGAGGCTATTAGTGGTCTAGTAATTAGACACACCAATTAGAAGGCTCTAAACCAATTAGAAGGCTCTAAACCGAATAGCTCTAAACCGGGGTCTAGATCTAGGGTTTAGTTTAGAGGATAGGAAACTTGTGTGTCTAGGAGGGGAGCCCTGCCCCTCCTTATATAGGTTGGAGGCTGGCCGGCCAAGGGAGGAGTTCCTCCCAACTCGGCCTTGGGAGGTGTGTGCCGGCCAGGGAGGAATTCTCCAACTCGGCCTCCTCCTCCTCCTCTTTCCACTTCCCAAAACTTGCGTTTGACTTTCAAACTGCCGTTTGACTTTTCAATTTAGGATTTACATAAACCCTTTATTTTGGACAGCAAGAACACCTAGTACCTGCTGCAATCAGTCCCATATGTAAGGACACATTCATGTACCCTTCCTCCGAGTGCGGACATTCGGGACCTTCTAGAATGTTCCCGATGAAAACACCTAACCATTCCCCAACTCCGAACAGGACTTTCCTTATATGAATCTTATTCTCCGGACCATTCCGGATCACCTCGTGATATCCCGGATCCCATCCGAGACTCCGAACAACATTCGGTCTCTTTCTCATAATACCATAACTACTCAAACAACGAATCCTTAAGTGTGTCTCCCTACGGTTCGTGAATTATGCGGACATGATCGAGACACTTCTCCGAACAATAACCAATAGAGGAATCTGGAAATTCATATGGCTCCTACATATTTCTACGATTACTTTGCGTCGAATGAACCACTTACATACGATACCAATTTCCCTTTGTCTCACGATATGTTACTTATCCGAGGTTATGATCGTCGGTATCTCTGCATACCTAGTTCATCCTCATTACTGATAAGTACTCTTTTCTCGTTCCCGTGATATGTGATCCCTTGTGACCAAGTCACATGCTTGCAAGCTAATTGGATGACATTTCACCGAGAGGGCCCAGAATATCTATCCGTCATGTGGATGGACAAATCCCACTCTTGATCCATGTGTTTCAACCAATACTTTCCGAACACTCAATGCCACCTTTATAGCCACCCTGTTATGGTGTGGTGTTTGATGACATCAAAGCATCCATCCAGTAAAGGTGATATGCATGATCTCATGGTCGAAGGAATTAGGTTACTATGTATCAGAAAGCATATAGCAATTGAACTATTGAAATGACTTGATCTTTATGCTACGCTTGTCTATAGGAGTATGTCCACCATATCATTCTCCTAACGATATGATCTTGTTGTTGATAACATCTCAATGTTCATGACAAAGAAACCACATCATCAATCAACCAACAAGCTAGTGAAGTATAGAGGCTATACTAGGGACTTCAAATTAAGTTTACAAATCACACAAGTATTAATGGTTTCCTTGTTAATACTATTATAGCATGAATGTAAACATTTATCATAAACACAAAGATATATAATAATAACTACATTTATTATTACCTCTAGGGCATATCTCCAACAATTACCGGCCATCACTGCTGCAGTGACGTGGTCGCAGGCGCGGTCTGGGGAAGACGAGGACGACGTGGATGGACTGGCCCGCTGTCAAACACGCAAGGTGTTGGGTCGGGTTGTCGCTGTCTGCTTTTGCGTGTGCTCGCGCGTGTGAGAAGGAAAAGGAGATCCCCGGGTGGGCTTGCTGGGCTTGATCCGCTGCTGGGCCAGATTCTGGCCGCGCGGCCTTTTTCCATTGTTTAAGCCTTTTCTTTTTCTAAATTCATTTTCTGGTATGAATTTTGATATGAATTCAAATCCTTTTGAATTCAAACTGCTTTGGGAATTTTTGCAGGGTTCTGTGGGTTCAAAAACAGTCATTCTAACTAAGTGGTTACCTTGCAAGGCTTGGTCAAGCTTGGGTTTCAAATTAAACAGAGATTTGCTCTAGTTTGCAAATATTTGAAATAGGGTTTTGAAACTATTTCTAAATTTTGAATCTTGGGTTAAAAGCTTCACCTAGCCTTTCCAACCATGGAGGCAAGCAAACAAGTTCATAGACAATCAAATCCCAAAGGGTGATGGCCAATTGAGATAAATTTCCCACATGAAATCGTAGCCAAAGTGTATGCTTCTAAATGATTTTGAGAAAAACCCTAAATGAAAGAATGATGCAAAGAATGATATGAATGAGTTTTGAAATATGATTTTTTTGGGATGTTACAATCCACTAGAGTCATTGCATATGGATTCTTTTCCTAAACCACATGGATCCACTAGAGTCGTTGCATGTGTGTTCTTTTCTTAAACCACATGGATCCACTAGAGTCATTGCATGTGTGTTCTTTTCCTAAAACACACCGGTGACATTTCAAGTGTGTTCTTTTACTAAACCACATTGATCCACTAGGGACATTGGATGTGTGTTCTTTTTCTTAACCACATGGATCCACTGGTGACATTCCGTGTGTGTTCTTTCCAGAAACCACATGGATCCTATAGAGTCATTGCATGTGTGATCTTTTCATAAACCACATTTATCCAGTAGTGACATTGCTGGAGTGTGATTTTCCTAAACCACATGGATCCACTAGTCATTGCAATTGTGTTCTTTTCCTAAACCACATGGATCCACTAGAGTCATTGCATGTGTGTTCTTTTCCTTAACCACATTGATCCACTAGTGACATTGGATGTGTGTTCTTTTCCTAAACCACATGGATCCACTAGAGTCATTGCATGTGTGTTCTTTTCATAAACCACATTAATCCACTTGTGACATAGCATGTGTGTTCTTTTCCTAAACCACGTGGATCCACTAGAGTCATTGCATGTGTGTTCTTTTCCTAAACCACATAGATCCACTAGAGTAATTGCATGTGTGTTCTTTTCCTAAACCACATGAATTCAGTAGAGTCATCTCATGTGTGTTCTTTTCCTAAAACACATTGATCCACTGATGACATTTCATGTGTGTTCTTTTCCCAAACCACATTGATGGACTAGTGACATTGCACGTGCGTATTTTTCCTAAACCACATGGATCCCTAGAGTCATTGCATGTGGATTCTTTTCCTAAACCACATGGATCCACTAGAGTCATTGCATGTGTGTTCTATTCCTAAACCACATGGATCCACTAGAGTCATTGCATGTGTGTTCCTGTCCTAAAACACATTGATCAACCTGTGTTGTTTCATGTGTGTTCTTTTCCTAAACCACATGGATCCACTAGTGACATTGCATGTGTGTTCTTTTACTAAGCCACATGGATCCACTAGTGACATTGCATGTGTGTTCTTTTCATAAACCACAAGGATCCACTAGAGTCATTGCATGTGTGTTCTTATCCTAAACCACATTGATCCACTAGAGTGATTACATGTGTGTTCTTTTCCTAGACCACATGGATCCGCTAGAGTAATTGCATGTGTGTTCTTTTCCTAAACCACATGAATTCAGTAGAGTCATTTCATGTGTGTTCTTTTCCTGAAACACATTGATCCACCGATGACATTTCATGTGTGTTCTTTTCCCAAACCACATTGATCGACTGGTGACATTGCATGTGTGTATTTTTCCTAAACCACATGGATCCCTAGAGTCATTGCATGTGTATTCTTTTCCTAAACCACATGGATCCACTAGAGTCATTGCATTTGTGTTCTTTTTCGAAACCCCATGGATCCACTAGTGACATTTCCTGTGTATTCTTTTCCTAAACCACATTGATCCACTAGTGACATTGCATGTGTGTTCTTTTCCTAAACCACATGGATCCACTAGTGACGTTGCATGTGTGTTCTTTTCCTAAACGATATGGATCCACTAGAGTCATATCATGTGTGTTCTTATCCTAAACCACATTGATCCACTGGTGACATGGCATGTGTGTTATTTTCTTAAACCACATGGATCCACTAGAGTCATTAAATGTGTGTTCTTTTCCTAAACCACATTGATCCACTAGAGTCATTGCATGTGGATTCTTTTCCTAAACCACATGGATCCACTAGAGTCATTGCATGTGTGTTCTATTCCTAAACCACATGGATCCACTAGAGTCATCGCATGTGTGTTATTTTCTTAAACCACATGGATCCACTAGAGTCATTGCATGTGTGTTCTTTTCCTAAACCACATTGATCCACTAGTGACAGGGCATGTATGTTCTATTCCTAAACCACATGGATCCACTAGAGTCATTGCATGTGTGTTCTTATCCTAAACCACATTGATCCACTTGTGACATCGCATGTGTGTTATTTTCTTAAAACTCATGGATCCACTAGAGTCATTGCATGTGTGTTCTTTTCCTAAACCACATTGATCCACTAGAGTCATTGCATGTGTGTTCTTTTCCTAAACCACATTGATCCACTAGAGTCATTGCATCTGTGTTCTTTTCCTAGACCACATCGATCCACTAGATTCATTACATGTGTGATCTTTTCCAAAACCACATGGATCCACTAGAGTCATTGCATGTGTGTTATTTTCCGAAACCCCATGCATCCACTGGTGACATTGCATGTGTGTTCTTTTCATAAACCACATTTATCCAGTAGTGACATTGCATTCGTGTTCTTTTTTTAAAACACATGGATCCACTAGTCATTGCAATTGTGTTCTTTTCCTAAACCACATGGATCCACTAGAGTCATTGCATGTGTGTTCTTTTCCTAAACCACATTGATCCACTAGTGACAGGGCATGTATGTTCTATTCCTAAACCACATGGATCCACTAGAGTCATTGCATGTGTGTTCTTATCCTAAACCACATTGATCCACTTGTGACATCGCATGTGTGTTATTTTCTTAAACCACATGGATCCACTAGAGTCATTGCATGTGTGTTCTTTTCCTAAACCACATTGATCCACTAGAGTCATTGCATGTGTGTTCTTTTCCTAAACCACATTGATCCACTAGAGTCATTGCATCTGTGTTCTTTTCCTAGACCACATCGATCCACTAAATTCATTACATGTGTGATCTTTTCCAAAACCACATGGATCCACTAGAGTCATTGCATGTGTGTTATTTTCCGAAACCCCATGCATCCACTGGTGACATTGCATGTGTGTTCTTTTCATAAACCACATTTATCCAGTAGTGACATTGCATTCGTGTTCTTTTTTTAAAACACATGGATCCACTAGTCATTGCAATAGTGTTCTTTTCCTAAACCACATGGATCCACTAGAGTCATTGCATGTGTGTTCTTTTCCTTAACCACATTGATCCACTAGTGACATTGGATGTGTGTTCTTTTCCTAAACCACATGGATCCACTAGAGTCATTACATGTGTGTTCTTTTCATAAACCACATTGATCCACTTGTGACATAGCATGTGTGTTCTTTTCCTAAACCACGTGGATCCACTAGAGTCATTGCTTGTGTGTTCTTTTCATAAAACACATTGATCCACTTGTGACATAGCATGTGTGTTCTTTTCCTAAACCACATGGATCCACTAGATTCATTGCATGTGTGTTGTTTTCATAAACCAAATAGATCCACTAGAGTAATTGCATGTGTGTTCTTTTCCTAAACCACATGAATTCAGTAGTCATTTCATGTGTGTTCTTTTCCTAAAACACATTGATCCACCGATGACATTTCATGTGTGTTCTTTTCCCAAACCACATTGATCGACTGGTGACATTACATGTGTGTATTTTTCCTAAACCACATGGATCCCCTAGAGTCATTACATGTGTGTTCTTTTCCTAAACCACAAGGATCCGCTAGTGTGATTGTGTGTATGTTGTTTTTCTAAACCACATGGAATCAGTAGGGTCATGGCATGTGTGTTCCTTTCCTAAAACACATTGATCCACCGATGACATTTCATGCGTGTTCTTTTCCTAAACCACATTGATCGACTGTGACATTGCATGTGTGTTCTTTTCCTAAACCACATGGATCCACTAGAGTCATTGCATATGGATTCTTTTCCTAAACCACATGGATCCACTAGAGTCGTTGCATGTGTGTTCTTTTCTTAAACCACATGGATCCACTAGAGTCATTGCATGTGTGTTCTTTTCCTAAACCACATTGATCGACTGTGACATTGCATGTGTGTTCTTTTCCTAAACCACATGGATCCACTAGAGTCATTGCATGTGGATTCTTTTCCTAAACCACATGGATCCACTAGAGTCGTTGAATGTGTGTTCTTTTCTTAAACCACATGGATCCACTAGAGTCATTGCATGTGTGTTCTTTTCCTAAAACACACTGATCCACCGGTGACATTTCATGTGTGTTCTTTTCCTAAACCACATTGATCCACTAGGGACATTGGATGTGTGTTCTTCTTCTTAACCACATGGATCCACTGGTGACATTCCGTGTGTGTTCTTTCCAGAAACCACATGGATCCTATAGAGTCATTGCATGTGTGATCTTTTCATAAACCACATTTATCCAGTAGTGACATTTCTGGAGTGTTATTTTCCTAAACCACATGGATCCACTAGTCATTGCAATTGTGTTCTTTTCCTAAACCACATGGATCCACTAGAGTCATTGCATGTGTGTTCTTTTCCTAAAACACACTGATCCACCGGTGACATTTCATGTGTGTTCTTTTCCTAAACCACATTGATCCACTAGGGACATTGGATGTGTGTTCTTTTTCTTAACCACATGGATCCAGTGGTGACATTCCGTGTGTGTTCTTTCCAGAAACCACATGGATCCTATAGATTCATTGCATGTGTGATCTTTTCATAAACCACATTTATCCAGTAGTGACATTGTTGGAGTGTTATTTTCCTAAACCACATGGATCCACTAGTCATTGCAATTGCGTTCTTTTCCTAAACCACATGGATCCACTAGAGTCATTGCATGTGTGTTCTTTTCCTTAACCACATTGATCCACTAGTGACATTGGATGTGTGTTCTTTTCCTAAACCACATGGATCCACTAGAGTCATTGCATGTGTGTTCTTTTCGTAAACCACATTAATCCACTTGTGACATAGCATGTGTGTTCTTTTCCTAAACCACGTGGATCCACTAGAGTCATTGCATGTGTGTTCTTTTCCTAAACCACATAGATCCACTAGAGTAATTGCATGTGTGTTCTTTTCCTAAACCACATGAATTCAGTAGAGTCATTTCATGTGTGTTCTTTTCCTAAAACACATTGATCCACTGATGACATTTCATGTGTGTTCTTTTCCCAAACCACATTGATCGACTAGTGACATTGCACGTGCGTATTTTTCCTAAACCACATGGATCCCTAGAGTCATTGCATGTGGATTATTTTCCTAAACCACATGGATCCACTAGAGTCATTGCATGTGTGTTCTATTCCTAAACCACATGGATCCACTAGAGTCATTGCATGTGTGTTCCTGTCCTAAAACACATTGATCCACCTGTGTTGTTTCATGTGTGTTTTCCTAAACCACATGGATCCACTAGTGACATTGCATGTGTGTTCTTTTACTAAGCCACATGGATCCACTAGTGACATTGCATGTGTGTTCTTTTCACAAACCACATGGATCCACTAGAGTCATTGCATGTGTGTTCTTATCCTAAACCACATTGATCCACTAGAGTCATTACATGTGTGTTCTTTTCCTAGACCACATGGATCCGCTAGAGTAATTGCATGTGTGTTCTTTTCCTAAACCACATGAATTCAATAGAGTCATTTCATGTGTGTTCTTTCCTAAAATACATTGATCCACCGATGACATTTCATGTGTGTTCTTTTCCCAAACCACATTGATCGACTGGTGACATTGCATGTGTGTATTTTTCCTAAACCACATGGATCCCTAGAGTCATTGCATGCGGATTCTTTTCCTAAACCACATGGATCCACTAGAGTCATTGCATGTGTGATCTTTTCCTAAACCACATGCATCCACTTAAGTCATTGCATTTGTGTTCTTTTTCGAAACCCCATGGATCCACTGGTGACATTTCCTGTGTATTCTTTTCCTAAACCACATTGATCCACTAGTGACATTGCATGTGTGTTCTTTTCCTAAACCACATGGATCCACTAGTGACATTGCATGTGTGTTCTTTTCCTAAACGATATGGATCCACTAGAGTCATTTCATGTGTGTTCTTATCCTAAACCACATTGATCCACTGGTGACATGGCATGTGTGTTATTTTCTTAAACCACATGGATCCACTAGAGTCATTAAATGTGTGTTCTTTTCCTAAACCACATTGATCCACTAGAGTCATTGCATGTGGATTCTTTTCCTAAACCACATGGATCCACTAGAGTCATTGCATGTGTGTTCTATTCCTAAACCACATGGATCCACTAGAGTCATTGCATGTGTGTTCCTGTCCTAAAACACATTGATCCACCTGTGATGTTTCATGTGTGTTCTTTTCCTAAACAACATGGATCCACTAGTGACATTGCATGTGTGTTCTATTCCTAAACCACATGGATCCACTAGAGTCATTGCATGTGTGTTCTTATCCTAAACCACATTGATCCACTTGTGACATCGCATGTGTGTTATTTTCTTAAACCACATGGATCCACTAGAGTCATTGCATGTGTGTTCTTTTCCTAAACCACATTGATCCACTAGAGACATTGCATGTGTGTTCTTTTCATAAACCACATTTATCCAGTAGTGACATTGCATTCGTGTTATTTTTCTAAAACACATGGTTCCACTAGTCATTGCAATTGTGTTCTTTTCCTAAACCACATGGATCCACTAGAGTCATTGCATGTGTGTTCTTTTCCTTAACCACATTGATCCACTAGTGACATTGGATGTGTGTTCTTTTCCTAAACCACATGGATCCACTAGAGTCATTGCATGTGTGTTCTTTTCATAAACCACATTGATCCACTTGTGACATAGCATGTGTGTTCTTTTCCTAAACCACGTGGATCCACTAGAGTCAATGCATGTGTGTTCTTTTCCTAAACCACATAGATCCACTAGAGTCTTTGCATGTGTGTTCTTTTCCTTAACCACATTTATCCACTAGTGACATTGCATGTGTGTTCTTTTCCTAAACCACATGGATCCACTAGAGTCATTGCTTGTGTGTTCTTTTCATAAACCACATTGATCCACTTGTGACATAGCATGTGTGTTCTTTTCCTAAACCACATGGATCCACTAGAGTCATTGCATGTGTGTTGTTTTCATAAACCAAATAGATCCACTAGAGTAATTGCATGTGTGTTCTTTTCCTAAACCACATGAATTCAGTAAAGTCATTTCATGTGTGTTCTTTTCCTAAAACACATTGATCCACCGATGGCATTTCATGTGTGTTCTTTTCCCAAACCACATTGATCGACTGGTGACATTGCATGTGTGTATTTTTCCTAAACCACATGGATCCCCTAGAGTCATTACATGTGTGTTCTTTTCCTAAACCACAAGGATCCGCTAGTGTCATTGTCTGTATGTTGTTTTTCTAAACCACATGGAATCAATAGAGTCATTGCATGTGTGTTCCTTTCCTAAAACACATTGATCCACCGATGACATTTCATGTGTGTTCTTTTCCTAAACCACATTGATCGACTGTGAGATTGCATGTGTGTTCTTTTCCTAAACCACATGGATCCACTAGAGTCATTGCATGTGGATTCTTTTCCTAAACCACATGGATCCACTAGAGTCGTTGCATGTGTGTTCTTTTCTTAAACCACATGGATCCACTAGAGTCATTGCATGTGTGTTCTTTTCCTAAAACACACTGATCCACCGGTGACATATCATGTGTGTTCTTTTCCTAAACCACATTGATCCACTAGGGACATTGGATGTGTGTTCTTTTTCTTAACCACATGGATCCACTGGTGACATTCCGTGTGTGTTCTTTCTAGAAACCACATGGATCCTATAGAGTCATTGCATGTGTGATCTTTTCATAAACCACATTTATCCAGTAGTGACATTGCTAGAGTGTTATTTTCCTAAACCACATGGATCCACTAGTCATTGCAATTGTGTTCTTTTCCTAAACCACATGGATCCACTAGAGTCATTGCATGTGTGTTCTTTTCCTTAACCACATTGATCCACTAGTGACAATGGATGTGTGTTCTTTTCCTAAACCACATGGATCCACTAGAGTCATTGCATGTGTGTTCTTTTCATAAACCACATTGATCCACTTGTGACATAGCATGTGTGTTCTTTTCCTAAACCACGTGGATCCACTTGAGTCATTGCATGTGTGTTCTTTTCCTAAACCACATAGATCCACTAGAGTAATTGCATGTGTGTTCTTTTCCTAAACCACATGAATTCAGTAGAGTCATTTCATGTGTGTTCTTTTCCTAAACCACATGGATCCACTAGTCATTGCAATTGTGTTCTTTTCCTGAAACAGATGGATCCACTAGAGTCATTGCATGTGTGTTCTTTTCCTTAACCACATTGATCCACTAGTGACATTGGATGTGTGTTCTTTTCCTAAACCACATGGATCCACTAGAGTCATTGCATGTGTGTTCTTTTCATAAACCACATTGATCCACTTGTGACATAGCATGTGTGTTCTTTTCCTAAACCACGTGGATCCACTAGAGTCATTGCATGTGTGTTCTTTTCCTAAACTACATAGATCCACTAGGGTCATTGCATGTGTGTTCTTTTCCTTAACCACATTTATCCACTAGTGACATTGCATGTGTGTTCTTTTCCTAAACCACATGGATCCACTAGAGTCATTGCTTGTGTGTTCTTTTCATAAACCACATTGATCCACTTGTGACATAGCATGTGTGTTCTTTTCCTAAACCACATGGATCCACTAGAGTCATTGCATGTGTGTTGTTTTCATAAACCAAATAGATCCACTAGAGTAATTGCATGTGTGTTCTTTTCCTAAACCACATGAATTCAGTAAAGTCATTTCATGTGTGTTCTTTTCCTAAAACACATTGATCCACCGATGACATTTCATGTGTGTTCTTTTCCACAACCACATTGATCGACTAGTGACATTGCATGTGTGTATTTTTCCTAAACCACATGGATCCCCTAGAGTCATTACATGTGTGTTCTTTTCCTAAACCACAAGGATCCGCTAGTGTGATTGTGTGTATGTTGTTTTTCTAAACCACATGGAATCAGTAGAGTCATTGCATGTGTGTTCCTTTCCTAAAACACATTGATCCACCGATGACATTTCATGTGTGTTCTTTTCCTAAACCACATTGATCGACTGTGACATTGCATGTGTGTTCTTTTCCTAAACCACATGGATCCACTAGAGTCATTGCATATGGATTCTTTTCCTAAACCACATGGATCCACTAGAGTCGTTGCATGTGTGTTCTTTTCTTAAACCACATGGATCCATTAGAGTCATTGCAAGTGTGTTCTTTTCCTAAACCACATTGATCGACTATGACATTGCATGTGTGTTCTTTTCCTAAACCACATGGATCTACTAGAGTCATTGCATGTGGATTATTTTCCTAAACCACATGGATGCACTAGAGTCGTTGCATGTGTGTTCTTTTCTTAAACCACATGGATCCACTAGAGTCATTGCTTGTGTGTTCTTTTCCTAAAACACACTGATCCACCGGTGACATTTCATGTGTGTTCTTTTCCTAAACCACATTGATCCACTAGGGACATTGGATGTGTGTTGTTTTTTTAACCACATGGATCCACTGGTGACATTCCGTGTGTGTTCTTTCCAGAAACCACATGGATCCTATAGAGTCATTGCATGTGTGATCTTTTCATAAACCACATTTATCCAGTAGTGACATTGTTGGAGTGTTATTTTCCTAAACCACATGGATCCACTAGTCATTGCAATTGTGTTCTTTTCCTAAACCACATGGATCCACTAGAGTCATTGCATGTGTGTTCTTTTCCTTAACCACATTGATCCACTAGTGACATTGGATGTGTGTTCTTTTCCTAAACCACGTGGATCCACTAGAGTCATTGCATGTGTGTTCTTTTCCTAAACCACATAGATCCACTAGAGTAATTGCATGTGTGTTCTTTTCCTAAACCACATGAATTCAGTAGAGTCATTTCGTGTGTGTTCTTTTCCTAAAACACATTGATCCACCGATGACATTTCATGTGTGTTCTTTTCCCAAACCACATTGATCGACAGGTGACATTGCATGTGTGTATTTTTCCTAAACCACATGGATCCCCTAGACTCATTACATGTGTGTTCTTTTCCTAAACCACAAGCATCCGCTAGTGTCATTGTGTGTATGTTGTTTTTCTAAACCACATGGAATCAGTAGAGTCATTGCATGTGTGTTCCTTTCCTAAAACACATTGATCCACCGATGTCATTTCATGTGTGTTCTTTTCCTAAACCACATTGATCGACTGTGACATTGCATGTGTGTTCTTTTTGCTAAACCACATGGATCCACTAGAATCATTGCATATGGATTCTTTTCCTAAACCACATGGATCCACTAGAGTCGTTGCATGTGTGTTCTTTTCTTAAACCACATGGATCCACTAGAGTCATTGCATGTGTGTTCTTTTCCTAAAACACACTGATCCACCGGTGACATTTCATGTGTGTTCTTTTCCTAAACCACATTGATCCACTAGGGACATTGGATGTGTGTTCTTTTTCTTAACCACATGGATCCACTGGTGACATTCCGTGTGTGTTCTTTCCAGAAACCACATGGATCCTATAGAGTCATTGCATGTGTGATCTTTTCATAAACCACATTTATCCAGTAGTGACATTGCTGGAGTGTTATTTTCCTAAACCACATGGATCCACTAGTCATTGCAATTGTGTTCTTTTCCTAAACCACATGGATCCACTAGAGTCATTGCATGTGTGTTCTTTTCCTTAACCACATTGATCCACTACTGACATTGGATGTGTGTTCTTTTCCTAAACCACATGGATCCACTAGAGTCATTGCATGTGTGTTCTTTTCATAAACCACATTGATCCACTTGTGACATAGCATGTGTGTTCTTTTCCTAAACCACCTGGATCCACTAGAGTCATTGCATGTGTGTTCTTTTCCTAAACCACATAGATCCACTAGAGTAATTGCATGTGTGTTCTTTTCCTAAACCACATGAATTCAGTAGAGTCATTTCATGTGTGTTCTTTTCCTAAAACACATTGATCCACTGATGACATTTCATGTGTCTTCTTTTCCCAAACCACATTGATCGACTAGTGACATTGCACGTGCGTATTTTTCCTAAACCACATGGATCCCTAGAGTCATTGAATGTGGATTCTTTTCCTAAACCACATGGATTCACTAGAGTCATTGCATGTGTGTTCTATTCCTAAACCACATGGATCCACTAGAGTCATTGCATGTGTGTTCCTGTCCTAAAACATATTGATCCACCTGTGTTCTTTTCCTAAACCACATGGATCCACTAGTGACATTGCATGTGTGTTCTTTTACTAAGCCACATGGATCCACTAGTGACATTGCATGTGTGTTCTTTTCACAAACCACATGGATCCACTAGAGTCATTGCATGTGTGTTCTTATCCTAAACCACATTGATCCACTAGAGTCATTACATGTGTGTTCTTTTCCTAGACCACAAGGATCCGCTAGAGTAATTGCATGTGTGTTGTTTTCCTAAACCACATGAATTCAGTAGAGTCATTTCATGTGTGTTCTTTTCCTGAAACACATTGATCCACCGATGACATTTCATGTGTGTTCTTTTCCCAAACCACATTGATCGACTGGTGACATTGCATGTGTGTATTTTTCCTAAACCACATGGATCCCTAGAGTCATTGCATGTGGATTCTTTTCCTAAACCACATGGATCCACTAGAGTCATTGCATGTGTGATCTTTTCCTAAACCACATGGATCCACTTAAGTCATTGCATTTGTGTTCTTTTTCGAAACCCCATGGATCCACTGGTGACATTTCCTGTGTATTATTTTCCTAAACCACATTGATCCACTAGTGACATTGCATGTGTGTTCTTTTCCTAAACCACATGGATCCACTAGTGACATTGCATGTGTGTTCTTTTCCTAAACGATATGGATCCACTAGAGTCATTTCATGTGTGTTCTTATCCTAAACCACATTGATCCACTGGTGACATGGCATGTGTGTTATTTTCTTAAACCACATGGATCCACTAGAGTCATTAAATGTGTGTTCTTTTCCTAAACCACATTGATCCACTAGAGTCATTGCATGTGGATTCTTTTCCTAAACCACATGGATCCACTAGAGTCATTGCATGTGTGTTCTATTCCTAAACCACATGGATCCACTAGAGTCATTGCATGTGTGTTCCTGTCCTAAAACACATTGATCCACCTGTGATGTTTCATGTGTGTTCTTTTCCTAAACAACATGTATCCACTAGTGACATTGCATGTGTGTTCTATTCCTAAACCACATGGATCCACTAGAGTCATTGCATGTGTGTTCTTATCCTAAACCACATTGATCCACTTGTGACATCGCATGTGTGTTATTTTCTTAAACCACATGGATCCACTAGAGTCATTGCATGTGTGTTTTTTCCTAAACCACATTGATCCACTAGAGTCATTGCATGTGTGTTCTTTTCCTAAACCACATTGATCCACTAGAGTCATTGCATGTGTGTTCTTTTCCTAAACCACATCGATCCACTAGATTCATTACATGTGTGATCTTTTCCAAAACCACATGGATCCACTAGAGTCATTGCATGTGTGTTATTTTCCGAAACCCCATGCATCCACTGGTGACATTGCATGTGTGTTCTTTTAATAAACCACATTTATCCAGTAGTGACATTGCATTCGTGTTCTTTTTCTAAAACACATGGATCCACTAGTCATTGCAATTGTGTTCTTTTCCTAAACCACATGGATCCACTAGAGTCATTGCATGTGTGTTCTTTTCCTTAACCACATTGATCCACTAGTGACATTCGATGTGTGTTCTTTTCCTAAACCACATGGATCCACTAGAGTCATTGCATGTGTGTTCTTTTCATAAACCACATTGATCCACTTGTGACGTAGCATGTGTGTTCTTTTCCTAAACCACGTGGATCCACTAGAGTCATTGCATGTGTGTTCTTTTCCTAAACCACATAGATCCAATAGAGTCTTTGCATGTGTGTTCTTTTCCTTAACCACATTTATCCACTAGTGACATTGCATGTGTGTTCGTTTCCTAAACCACGTGGATCCACTAGAGTCATTGCTTGTGTGTTCTTTTCATAAACCACATTGATCCACTTGTGACATAGCATGTGTGTTCTTTTCCTAAACCACATGGATCCACTAGAGTCATTGCATGTGTGTTGTTTTCATAAACCAAATAGATCCACTAGAGTAATTGCATGTGTGTTCTTTTCCTAAACCACATGAATTCAGTAAAGTCATTTCATGTGTGTTCTTTTCCTAAAACACATTGATCCACCGATGACTTTTCATGTGTGTTCTTTTCCCAAACCACATTGATCGACTGGTGACATTGCATGTGTGTATTTTTCCTAAACCACATGGATCCCCTAGAGTCATGACATGTGTGTTCTTTTCCTAAACCACAAGGATCCGCTAGTGTCATTGTGTGTATGTTGTTTTTCTAAACCACATGGAATCAGTAGAGTCATTGCATGTGTGTTCCTTTCCTAAAACACATTGATCCACCGATGACATTTCATGTGTGTTCTTTTCCTAAACCACATTGATCGACTGTGACATTGCATGTGTGTTCTTTTCCTAAACCACATGGATCCACTAGAGTCATTGCATGTGGATTGTTTTCCTAAACCACATGGATCCACTAGAGTCGTTGCATGTGTGTTCTTTTCTTAAACCACATGGATCCACTAGAGTCATTGCATGTGTGTTCTTTTCCTAAAACACACTAATCCACCGGTGACATATCATGTGTGTTCTTTTCCTAAACCACATTGATCCACTAGGGACATTGGATGTGTGTTCTTTTTCTTAACCACATGGATCCACTGGTGACATTCCGTGTGTGTTCTTTCCAGAAACCACATGGATCCTATAGAGTCATTGCATGTGTGATCTTTTCATAAACCACATTTATCCAGTAGTGACATTGCTAGAGTGTTATTTTCCTAAACCACATGGATCCACTAGTCATTGCAATTGTGTTCTTTTCCTAAACCACATGGATCCACTAGAGTCATTGCATGTGTGTTCTTTTCCTTAACCACATTGATCCACTAGTGACAATGGATGTGTGTTCTTTTCCTAAACCACATGGATCCACTAGAGTCATTGCATGTGTGTTCTTTTCATAAACCACATTGATCCACTTGTGACATAGCATGTGTGTTCTTTTCCTAAACCACGTGGATCCACTTGAGTCATTGCATGTGTGTTCTTTTCCTAAACCACATAGATCCACTAGAGTAATTGCATGTGTGTTCTTTTCCTAAACCACATGAATTCAGTAGAGTCATTTCATGTGTGTTCTTTTCCTAAAACACATTGATCCACTGATGACATTTCATGTGTGTTCTTTTCCCAAACCACATTGATCGACTAGTGACATTGCACGTGCGTATTTTTCCTAAACCACATGGATCCCTAGAGTCATTGCATGTGGATTCTTTTCCTAAACCACATGGATCCACTAGAGTCATTGCATGTGTGTTCTATTCCTAAACCACATGGATCCACTAGAGTCATTGCATGTGTGTTCCTGTCCTAAAACACATTGATCCACCAGTGTTGTTTCATGTGTGTTCTTTTCCTAAACCACATGGATCCACTAGTGACATTGCATGTGTGTTCTTTTACTAAGCCACATGGATCCACTAGTGACATTTCATGTGTGTTCTTTTCACAAACCACATGGATCCACTAGAGTCATTGCATGTGTGTTCTTATCCTAAACCACATTGATCCACTAGAGTCATTACATGTGTGTTATTTTCCTAGACCACATGGATCCGCTAGAGTAATTGCATGTGTGTTGTTTTCCTAAACCACAAGAATTCAGTAGAGTCATTTCATGTGTGTTCTTTTCCTGAAACACATTGATCCACCGATGACATTTCATGTGTGTTCTTTTCCCAAACCACATTGATCGACTGGTGACATTGCATGTGTGTATTTTTCCTAAACCACCTGGATCCCTAGAGTCATTGCATGTGGATTCTTTTCCTAAACCACATGGATCCACTAGAGTCATTGCATGTGTGATCTTTTCCTAAACCACATGGATACACTTAAGTCATTGCATTTGTGTTCTTTTTCGAAACCCCATGGATCCACTAGTGACATTTCCTGTGTATTCTTTTCCTAAACCACATTGATCCACTAGTGACATTGCATGTGTGTACTTTTCCTAAACCACATGGATCTACTAGTGACGTTGCATGTGTGTTCTTTTCCTAAACGATATGGATCCACTAGAGTCATTTCATGTGTGTTCTTATCCTAAACCACATTGATCCACTGGTGACATGGCATGTGTGTTATTTTCTTAAACCACATGGATCCACTAGAGTCATTAAATGTGTGTTCTTTTCCTAAACCACATTGATCCACTAGAGTCATTGCATGTGGATTCTTTTCCTAAACCACATGGATCCACTAGAGTCATTGCATGTGTGTTCTATTCCTAAACCACATGGATCCACTAGAGTCATTGCATGTGTGTTCCTGTCCTAAAACACATTGATCCACATGATGTTTCATGTGTTCTTTTCCTAAACAACATGGATCCACTAGTGACATTGCATGTGTGTTCTATTCCTAAACCACATGGATCCACTAGAGTCATTGCATGTGTGTTCTTATCCTAAACCACATTGATCCACTTGTGACATCGCATGTGTGTTATTTTCTTAAACCACATGGATCCACTAGAGTCATTGCATGTGTGTTTTTTCCTAAACCACATTGATCCACTAGAGTCATTGCATGTGTGTTCTTTTCCTAAACCACATTGATCCACTAGAGTCATTGCATGTGTGTTCTTTTCCTAAACCACATCGATCCACTAGATTCATTACATGTGTGATCTTTTCCAAAACCACATGGATCCACTAGAGTCATTGCATGTGTGTTATTTTCCGAAACCCCATGCATCCACTGGTGACATTGCATGTGTGTTCTTTTCATAAACCACATTTATCCAGTAGTGACATTGCATTCGTGTTCTTTTTCTAAAACACATGGATCCACTAGTCATTGCAATTGTGTTCTTTTGCTAAACCACATGGATCCACTAGAGTCATTGCATGTGTGTTCTTTTCCTTAACCACATTGATCCACTAGTGACATTCGATGTGTGTTCTTTTCCTAAACCACATGGATCCACTAGAGTCATTGCATGTGTGTTCTTTTCATAAACCACATTGATCCACTTGTGACATAGCATGTGTGTTCTTTTCCTAAACCACGTGGATCCACTAGAGTCATTGCATGTGTGTTCTTTTCCTAAACCACATAGATCCAATAGAGTCTTTGCATGTGTGTTCTTTTCCTTAACCACATTTATCCACTAGTGACATTGCATGTGTGTTCTTTTCCTAAACCACGTGGATCCACTAGAGTCATTGCTTGTGTGTTCTTTTCATAAACCACATTGATCCACTTGTGACATAGCATGTGTGTTCTTTTCCTAAACCACATGGATCCACTAGAGTCATTGCATGTGTGTTTTCATAAACCAAATAGATCCACTAGAGTAATTGCATGTGTTCTTTTCCTAAACCACATGAATTCAGTAAAGTCATTTCATGTGTGTTCTTTTCCTAAAACACATTGATCCACCGATGACTTTTCATGTGTGTTCTTTTCCCAAACCACATTGATCGACTGGTGACATTGCATGTGTGTATTTTTCCTAAACCACATGGATCCCCTAGAGTCATGACATGTGTGTTCTTTTCCTAAACCACAAGGATCCGCTAGTGTCATTGTGTGTATGTTGTTTTTCTAAACCACATGGAATCAGTAGAGTCATTGCATGTGTGTTCCTTTCCTAAAACACATTGATCCACCGATGACATTTCATGTGTGTTATTTTCCTAAACCACATTGATCGACTGTGACATTGCATGTGTGTTCTTTTCCTAAACCACATGGATCCACTAGAGTCATTGCATGTGGATTCTTTTCCTAAACCACATGGATCCACTAGAGTCGTTGCATGTGTGTTCTTTTCTTAAACCACATGGATCCACTAGAGTCATTGCATGTGTGTTCTTTTCCTAAAACACACTAATCCACCGGTGACATATCATGTGTGTTCTTTTCCTAAACCACATTGATCCACTAGGGACATTGGATGTGTGTTCTTTTTCTTAACCACATGGATCCACTGGTGACATTCCGTGTTTGTTCTTTCCAGAAACCACATGGATCCTATAGAGCCATTGCATGTGTGATCTTTTCATAAACCACATTTATCCAGTAGTGACATTGCTGGAGTGTTATTTTCCTAAACCACATGGATCCACTAGTCATTGCAATTGTGTTCTTTTCCTGAAACAGATGGATCCACTAGAGTCATTGCATGTGTGTTCTTTTCCTTAACCACATTGATCCACTAGTGACAATGGATGTGTGTTCTTTTCCTAAACCACATGGATCCACTAGAGTCATTGCATGTGTGTTCTTTTCATAAACCACATTGATCCACTTGTGACATAGCATGTGTGTTCTTTTCCTAAACCACGTGGATCCACTTGAGTCATTGCATGTGTGTTCTTTTCCTAAACCACATAGATCCACTAGAGTAATTGCATGTGTGTTCTTTTCCTAAACCACATGAATTCAGTAGAGTCATTTCATGTGTGTTCTTTTCCTAAAACACATTGATCCACTGATGACATTTCATGTGTGTTCTTTTCCCAAACCACATTGATCGACTAGTGACATTGCGTGCATGTATTTTCCTAAACCACATGGATCCCTAGAGTCATTGCAGGTGGATTCTTTTCCTAAACCACATGGATCCACTAGAGTCATTGCATGTGTGTTCTATTCCTAAACCACATGGATCCACTAGAGTCATTGCATGTGTGTTCCTGTCCTAAAACACATTGATCCACCTGTGTTGTTTCATGTGTGTTCTTTTCCTAAACCACATGGATCCACTAGTGACATTGCATGTGTGTTCTTTTCACAAACCACATGGATCCACTAGAGTCATTGCATGTGTGTTCTTATCCTAAACCACATTGATCCACTAGAGTCATTACATGTGTGTTCTTTTCCTAGACCACATGGATCCGCTAGAGTAATTGCATGTGTGTTGTTTTCCTAAACCACATGAATTCAGTAGAGTAATTTCATGTGTGTTCTTTTCCTGAAACACATTGATCCACCGATGACATTTCATGTGTGTTCTTTTCCCAAACCACATTGATCGACTGGTGACATTGCATGTGTGTATTTTTCCTAAACCACATGGATCCCTAGAGTCATTGCATGTGGATTCTTTTCCTAAACCACATGGATCCACTAGAGTCATTGCATGTGTGATCTTTTCCTAAACCACATGGATCCACTTAAGTCATTGCATTTGTGTTCTTTTTCGAAACCCCATGGATCCACTAGTGACATTTCCTGTGTATTCTTTTCCTAAACCACATTGATCCACTAGTGACATTGCATGTGTGTTCTTTTCCTAAACCACATGGATCCACTAGTGACATTGCATGTGTTCTTTTCCTAAACGATATGGATCCACTAGAGTCATTTCATGTGTGTTCTTATCCTAAACCACATTGATCCACTGGTGACATGGCATGTGTGTTATTTTCTTAAACCACATGGATCCACTAGAGTCATTAAATGTGTGTTCTTTTCCTAAACCACATTGATCCACTAGAGTCATTGCATGTGGATTCTTTTCCTAAACCACATGGATCCACTAGAGTCATTGCATGTGTGTTCTATTCCTAAACCACATGGATCCACTAGGGTCATTGCATGTGTGTTCCTGTCCTAAAACACATTGATCCACCTGTGATGTTTCATGTGTGTTCTTTTCCTAAACAGCATGGATCCACTAGTGACATTGCATGTGTGTTCTATTCCTAAACCACATGGATCCACTAGAGTCATTGCATGTGTGTTCTTATCCTAAACCACATTGATCCACTTGTGACATCGCATGTGTGTTATTTTCTTAAACCACATGGATCCACTAGAGTCATTGCATGTGTGTTTTTTCCTAAACCACATTGATCCACTAGAGTCATTGCATGTGTGTTCTTTTCCTAAACCACATTGATCCACTAGAGTCATTGCATGTGTGTCCTTTTCCTAAACCACATCGATCCACTAGATTCATTACATGTGTGATCTTTTCCAAAACCACATGGATCCACTAGAGTCATTGCATGTGTGTTATTTTCCGAAACCCCATGCATCCACTGGTGACATTGCATGTGTGTTCTTTTCATAAACCACATTTATCCAGTAGTGACATTGCATTCGTGTTCTTTTTCTAAAACACATGGATCCACTAGTCATTGCAATTGTGTTCTTTTGCTAAACCACATGGATCCACTAGAGTCATTGCATGTGTGTTCTTTTCCTTAACCACATTGATCCACTAGTGACATTCGATGTGTGTTCTTTTCCTAAACCACATGGATCCACTAGAGTCATTGCATGTGTGTTCTTTTCATAAACCACATTGATCCACTTGTGACATAGCATGTGTGTTCTTTTCCTAAACCACGTGGATCCACTAGAGTCATTGCATGTGTGTTCTTTTCCTAAACCACATAGATCCAATAGAGTCTTTGCATGTGTGTTCTTTTCCTTAACCACATTTATCCACTAGTGACATTGCATGTGTGTTCTTTTCCTAAACCACGTGGATCCACTAGAGTCATTGCTTGTGTGTTCTTTTCATAAACCACATTGATCCACTTGTGACATAGCATGTGTGTTCTTTTCCTAAACCACATGGATCCACTAGAGTCATTGCATGTGTGTTGTTTTCATAAACCAAATAGATCCACTAGAGTAATTGCATGTGTGTTCTTTTCCTAAACCACATGAATTCAGTAAAGTCATTTCATGTGTGTTCTTTTCCTAAAACACATTGATCCACCGATGACTTTTCATGTGTGTTCTTTTCCCAAACCACATTGATCAACTGGTGACATTGCATGTGTGTATTTTTCCTAAACCACATGGATCCCCTAGAGTCATGACATGTGTGTTCTTTTCCTAAACCACAAGGATCCGCTAGTGTCATTGTGTGTATGTTGTTTTTCTAAACCACATGGAATCAGTAGAGTCATTGCATGTGTGTTCCTTTCCTAAAACACATTGATCCACCGATGACATTTCATGTGTGTTCTTTTCCTAAACCACATTGATCGACTGTGACATTGCATGTGTGTTCTTTTCCTAAACCACATGGATCCACTAGAGTCATTGCATGTGGATTCTTTTCCTAAACCACATGGATCCACTAGAGTCGTTGCATGTGTGTTCTTTTCTTAAACCACATGGATCCACTAGAGTCATTGCATGTGTGTTCTTTTCCTAAAACACACTAATCCACCGGTGACATATCATGTGTGTTCTATACCTAAACCACATTTATCATCTAGGGACATAGGATGTGTGTTCTTTTCTTAACCACATGGATCCACTGGTGACATTCCGTGTTTGTTCTTTCCAAAACCATGGATCCTATAGAGCCATTGCATGTGTGATCTTTTCATAAACCACATTTATCCAGTAGTGACATTGCTGGAGTGTTATTTTCCTAAACCACATGGATCCACTAGTCATTGCAATTGTGTTCTTTTCCTGAACCACATGTATCCACTAGAGTCATTGCATGTGTGTTCTTTTCCTTAACCACATTGATCCACTAGTGACAATGGATGTGTGTTCTTTTCCTAAACCACATGGATCCACTAGAGTCATTGCATGTGTTCTTTTCATAAACCACATTGATCCACTTGTGACATAGCATGTGTGTTCTTTTCCTAAACCACGTGGATCCACTTGAGTCATTGCATGTGTGTTCTTTTCCTAAACCACATAGATCCACTAGAGTAATTGCATGTGTGTTCTTTTCCTAAACCACAAGAATTCAGTAGAGTCATTTCATGTGTGTTCTTTTCCTAAAACACATTGATCCACTGATGACATTTCATGTGTGTTCTTTTCCCAAACCACATTGATCGACTAGTGACATTGCACGTGCGTATTTTTCCTAAACCACATGGATCCCTAGAGTCATTGCATGTGGATTCTTTTCCTAAACCACATGGATCCACTAGAGTCATTGCATGTGTGTTCTATTCCTAAACCACATGGATCCACTAGAGTCATTGCATGTGTGTTCCTGTCCTAAAACACATTGATCCACCTGTGTTGTTTCATGTGTGTTCTTTTCCTAAACCACATGGATCCACTAGTGACATTGCATGTGTGTTATTTTCACAAACCACATGGATCCACTAGAGTCATTGCATGTGTGTTCTTATCCTAAACCACATTGATCCACTAGAGTCATTACATGTGTGTTCTTTTCCTAGACCACATGGATCCGCTAGAGTAATTGCATGTGTGTTGTTTTCCTAAACCACATGAATTCAGTAGAGTCATTTCATGTGTGTTCTTTTCCTGAAACACATTGATCCACCGATGACATTTCATGTGTGTTCTTTTCCCAAACCACATTGATCGACTGGTGACATTGCATGTGTGTATTTTTCCTAAACCACATGGATCCCTAGAGTCATTGCATGTGGATTCTTTTCCTAAACCACATGGATCCACTAGAGTCATTGCACGTGTGATCTTTTCCTAAACCACATGGATCCACTTAAGTCATTGCATTTGTGTTCTTTTCAAACCCCATGGATCCACGAGTGACATTTCCTATGTATTCTTTTCCTAAACCACATTGATCCACTAGTGACATTGCATGTGTGTTCTTTTCCTAAACCACATGGATCCACTAGTGACATTGCATGTGTGTTCTTATCCTAAACCACATTGATCCACTAGAGACATGTCATGTGTGTTATTATCCTAAACCACATGGATCCACTGTGACATGGCATGTGTTATTTTCTTAAACCACATGGATCCACTAGAGTCATTAAATGTGTGTTCTTTTCCTAAACCACATTGATCCACTAGAGTCATTGCATGTGGATTCTTTTCCTAAACCACATGGATCCACTAGAGTCATTGCATGTGTGTTCTATTCCTAAACCACATGGATCCACTTGGGTCATTGCATGTGTGTTCCTGTCCTAAAACACATTGATCCACCTGTGATGTTTCATGTGTGTTCTTTTCCTAAACAACATGGATCCACTAGTGACATTGCATGTGTGTTCTATTCCTAAACCACATGGATCCACTAGAGTCATTGCATGTGTGTTCTTATCCTAAACCACATTGATCCACTTGTGACATCGCATGTGTGTTATTTTCTTAAACCACATGGATCCACTAGAGTCATTGCATGTGTGTTTTTTCCTAAACCACATTGATCCACTAGAGTCATTGCATGTGTGTTCTTTTCCTAAACCACATTGATCCACTAGAGTCATTGCATGTGTGTTCTTTTCCTAAACCACATCGATCCACTAGATTCATTACATGTGTGATCTTTTCCAAAACCACATGGATCCACTAGAGTCATTGCATGTGTGTTATTTTCCGAAACCCCATGCATCCACTGGTGACATTGCATGTGTGTTCTTTTCATAAACCACATTTATCCAGTAGTGACATTGCATTCGTGTTCTTTTTCTAAAACACATGGATCCACTAGTCATTGCAATTGTGTTCTTTTGCTAAACCACATGGATCCACTAGAGTCATTGCATGTGTGTTCTTTTCCTTAACCACATTGATCCACTAGTGACATTCGATGTGTGTTATTTTCCTAAACCACATGGATCCACTAGAGTCATTGCATGTGTGTTCTTTTCATAAACCACATTGATCCACTTGTGACATAGCATGTGTGTTCTTTTCCTAAACCACGTGGATCCACTAGAGTCATTGCATGTGTGTTCTTTTCCTAAACCACATAGATCCAATAGAGTCTTTGCATGTGTGTTCTTTTCCTGAACCACATTTATCCACTAGTGACATTGCATGTGTGTTCTTTTCCTAAACCACGTGGATACACTAGAGTCATTGCTTGTGTGTTCTTTTCATAAACCACATTGATCCACTTGTGACATAGCATGTGTGTTCTTTTCCTAAACCACATGGATCCACTAGAGTCATTGCAAGTGTGTTGTTTTCATAAACCAAATAGATCCACTAGAGTAATTGCATGTGTGTTCTTTTCCTAAAACACATGAATTCAGTAAAGTCATTTCATGTGTGTTCTTTTCCTAAAACACATTGATCCACCGATGACCTTTCATGTCTGTTCTTTTCCCAAACCACATTGATCGACTGGTGACATTGCATGTGTGTATTTTTCGTAAACCACATGGATCCCCTAGAGTCATTACATGTGTGTTCTTTTCCTAAACCACAAGGATCCGCTAGTGTCATTGTGTGTATGTTGTTTTTCTAAACCACATGGAGTCAGTAGAGTCATTGCATGTGTGTTCCTATCCTAAAACACATTGATCCACCGATGACATTTCATGTGTGTTCTTTTCCTAAACCACATTGATCGACTATGACATTGCATGTGTGTTCTTTTCCTAAACCACATGGATCCACTAGAGTCATTGCATGTGGATTCTTTTCCTAAACCACATGGATCCACTAGAGTCGTTGCATGTGTGTTCTTTTCTTAAACCACCTGGATCCACTAGAGTCATTGCATGTGTGTTATTTTCCTAAAACACACTGATCCACCGGTGACATTTCATGTGTGTTCTTTTCCTAAACCACATTGATCCACTAGGGACATCGGATGTGTGTTATTTTCCTTAACCACATGGATCCACTAGTGACATTTCGTGTGTGTTCTTTCAAGAAACCACATGGATCCTATAGAGTCATTGCATGTGTGTTCTTAACCTAATCCACATTGATCCACTGGTGACATTGCTGGAGTGTTATTTTCCTAAACCACATGGATCAACTAGAGTTATTGCATGTGTGTTATTTTCCTAAACCACAATGATCCACTAGAGTCATTGCATGTGTGTTCTTTTCCAAAACCACATGGATCCACTAGAGTCATTGCTTGTGTGTTCTTTTCATAAACCACATTGATCCACTTGTGACATAGCATGTGTGTTCTTTTCCTAAACCACATGGATCCACTAGAGTCATTGCATGTGTGTTGTTTTCATAAACCAAATAGATCCACTAGAGTAATTGCATGTGTGTTCTTTTCCTAAACCACATGAATTCAGTAAAGTCATTTCATGTGTGTTCTTTTCCTAAAACACATTGATCCACCGATGACATTTCATGTGTGTTATTTTCCCAAACCACATTGATCGACTAGTGACATTGCATGTGTGTATTTTTCCTAAACCACATGGATCCCCTAGAGTCATTACATGTGTGTTCTTTTCCTAAACCACAAGGATCCGCTAGTGTCATTGTGTGTATGTTGTTTTTCTAAACCACATGGAATCAGTAGAGTCATTGCATGTGTGTTCCTTTCCTAAAACACATTGATCCACCGATGACATTTCATGTGTGTTCTTTTCCTAAACCACATTGATCGACTGTGACATTGCATGTGTGTTATTTTCCTAAACCACATGGATCCACTAGAGTCATTGCATGTGGATTCTTTTCCTAAACCACATGGATCCAATAGAGTCGTTGCATGTGTGTTCTTTTCTTAAACCACATGGATCCACTAGAGTCATTGCATGTGTGTTCTTTTCCTAAAACACACTGATCCACCGGTGACATATCATGTGTGTTCTTTTCCTAAACCACATTGATCCACTAGGGACATTGGATGTGTGTTCTTTTTCTTAACCACATGGATCCACTGGTGACATTCCGTGTGTGTTCTTTCCAGAAACCACATGGATCCTATAGAGTCATTGCATGTGTGATCTTTTCATAAACCACATTTATCCAGTAATGACATTGCTGGAGTGTTATTTTCCTAAACCACATGGATCCACTAGTCATTGCAATTGTGTTCTTTTCCTAAACCACATGGATCCACTAGAGTCATTGCATGTGTGTTCTTTTCCTTAACCACATTGATCCACTAGTGACATTGGATGTGTGCTCTTTTCCTAAACCACATGGATCCACTAGAGTAATTGCATGTGTGTTCTTTTCATAAACCACATTGATCCACTTGTGACATAGCATGTGTGTTCTTTTCCTAAACCACGTGGATCCACTAGAGTCATTGCATGTGTGTTCTTTTCCTAAACTACACAGATCCACTAGGGTCATTGTGTGTTCTTTTCCTTAACCACATTTATCCACTAGTGACATTGCATGTGTGTTCTTTTCCTAAACCACATGGATCCACTAGAGTCATTGCTTGTGTGTTCTTTTCATAAACCACATTGATCCACTTGTGACATAGCATGTGTGTTCTTTTCCTAAACCACATGGATCCACTAGAGTCATTGCATGTGTGTTGTTTTCCTAAACCACATAGATCCACTAGAGTAATTGCATGTGTGTTCTTTTCCTAAAACACATGAATTCAGTAAAGTCATTTCATGTGTGTTCTTTTCCTAAAACACATTGATCCACCGATGACATTTCATGTGTGTTCTTTTCCCAAACCACATTGATCGACTGGTGACATTGCATGTGTGTATTTTTCCTAAACCACATGGATCCCCTAGAGTCATTACATGTGTGTTCTTTTCCTGAACCATAAGGATCCGCTAGTGTCATTGTGTGTATGTTGTTTTTCTAAACCACATGGAATCAGTAGAGTCATTGCCTGTGTGTTCTTTTCCTAAAACACACTGATCCACCGGTGGCATTTCATGTGTGTTCTTTTCCTAAACCACATTGATCCACTAGGGACATTGGATGTGTGTTCTTTTCCTTAACCACATGGATCCACTGGTGACATTGGGTGTGTGTTCTTTCCAGAAACCACATAGATCCTATACAGTCATTGCATGTGTGTTCTTATCCTAAACCACATTGATCCACTGGTGACATTGCAGGAGTGTTATTTTCCTAAACCACATGGATCGACTAGAGTTATTGCATGCGTGTTCTTTTCCCAAACCACAATGATCCACTAGAGTCATTGCATGTGTGTTCTTTTCCTAAACCACATGGATCCACTAGAGTCATTGCATGTGTGATCTTTTCCTAAACCACATGGATCCACTTAAGTCATTGCATTTGTGTTATTTTTCGAAACCCCATGGATCCACTGTGACATTTCCTGTGTATTCTTTTTCTAAACCACATTGATCCACTGGTGACATTGCATGTGTGTTCTTTTCATAAACCACATTTATCCAGTAGTGACATTGCATGTGTGTTCTTTTCCTAAAACACATGGATCCACTAGTCATTGCAATTGTGTTCTTTTCCTAAACCACATGGATCCACTAGAGTCATTGCATGTGTGTTCTTTTCCTTGACCACATTGATCCACTAGTGACATTGCATGTGTGTTCTTTTCCTAAACCACATGGATCCACTAGAGTCATTGCATGTGTGTTCTTTTCATAAACCACATTGATCCACTTGTGACATAGCATGTGTGTTCTTTTCCTAGACCACATGGATCAACTAGAGTCATTGCATGTGTGTTCTTTTCCTAAACCACATTGATCCACTAGAGTCATTGCATGTGTGTTCTTTTCCTTAACTACATTGATCCACTAGTGACATTGCATGTGTGATCTTTTCCTAAACCACATGGATCCACTAGAGTCATTGCATGTGTGTTCTTTTCATAAACCCCATGGATCCACTGGTGACATAGCATGTGTGTTCTTTTCATAAACCACATGGATCCAGTAGTGACATAGCATGTGTGTTCTTTTCCTAAACCACATGGATCCACTAGAGTCATTGCATGTGTGTTGTTTTCATAAACCAAATAGATCCACTAGAGTAATTGCATGTGTGTTCTTTTCCTAAACCACATGAATTCAGTAAAGTCATTTCATGTGTGTTCTTTTCCTAAAACACATTGATCCACCGATGACATTTCATGTGTGTTATTTTCCCAAACCACATTGATCATTTGGTGACATTGCATGTGTAATTTTCCTAAACCACATGGATCCCCTAGAGTCATTACATGTGTGTTCTTTTCCTAAACCACAAGGATCCGCTAGTGTCATTGTGTGTATGTTGTTTTTCTAAACCACATGGAATCAGTAGAGTCATTGCATGTGTGTTCCTTTCCTAAAACACATTGATCCACCGATGACATTTCATGTGTGTTCTTTTCCTAAACCACATTGATCGACTGTGACATTGCATGTGTGTTCTTTTCCTAAACCACATGGATCCACTAGAGTCATTGCATGTGGATTCTTTTCCTAAACCACATGGATCCAATAGAGTCGTTGCATGTGTGTTCTTTTCTTAAACCACATGGATCCACTAGAGTCATTGCATGTGTGTTCTTTTCCTAAAACACATGATCCACCGGTGACATATCATGTGTGTTCTTTTCCTAAACCACATTGATCCACTAGGGACATTGGATGTGTGTTCTTTTCTTAACCACATGGATCCACTGGTGACATTCGTGTGTTCTTTCCAAACCACATGGATCCTATAGAGTCATTGCATGTGTGATCTTTTCATAAACCACATTTATCCAGTAATGACATTGCTGGAGTGTTATTTTCCTAAACCACATGGATCCACTAGTCATTGCAATTGTGTTCTTTTCCTAAACCACATGGATCCACTAGAGTCATTGCATGTGTGTTCTTTTCCTTAACCACATTGATCCACTAGTGACATTGGATGTGTGCTCTTTTCCTAAACCACATGGATCCACTAGAGTAATTGCATGTGTGTTCTTTTCATAAACCACATTGATCCACTTGTGACATAGCATGTGTTCTTTTCCTAAACCACGTGGATCCACTAGAGTCATTGCATGTGTGTTCTTTTCCTAAACTACAGATCCACTAGGGTCATTGCATGTGTGTTCTTTTCCTTAACCACATTTATCCACTAGTGACATTGCATGTGTGTTCTTTTCCTAAACCACATGGATCCACTAGAGTCATTGCTTGTGTGTTCTTTTCATAAACCACATTGATCCACTTGTGACATAGCATGTGTGTTTTCCTAAACCACATGGATCCACTAGAGTCATTGCATGTGTGTTGTTTTCCTAAACCACATAGATCCACTAGAGTAATTGCATGTGTGTTCTTTTCCTAAAACACATTAATTCAGTAAAGACATATCATGTGTGTTCTTTTCCTAAAACACATTGATCCACTGACATTTCATGTGTGTTCTTTTCCCAAACCACATTGATCGACTGGTGACATTGCATGTGTGTATTTTTCCTAAACCACATGGATCCCCTAGAGTCATTACATGTGTGTTCTTTTCCTAAACCAAAATGATCCGCTAGTGACATTGTATGTATGTTGTTTTCTAAACCACATGGAATCAGTAGAGTCATTACATGTGTGTTCCTTTCCTAAAACACATTGATCCACCGATGACATTTCATGTGTGTTCTTTTCCTAAACCACATTGATCGAGTGACATTGGATGTGTGTTCTTTTCCTAAACCACATTGATCCACTAGAGTCATTGCATTTGGATTCTTTTCCTAAACCACATGGATCAACTAGAGTCGTTGCATGTGTGTTCTTTTCTTAAACCACATGGATCCACTAGAGTCATTGCCTGTGTGTTCTTTTCCTAAAACACACTGATCCACCGGTGGCATTTCATGTGTGTTCTTTTCCTAAACCACATTGATCCACTAGGGACATTGGATGTGTGTTCTTTTCCTTAACCACATGGATCCACTGGTGACATTGGGTGTGTGTTCTTTCCAGAAACCACATAGATCCTATAGAGTCATTGCATGTGTGTTCTTATCCTAAACCACATTGATCCACTGGTGACATTGCAGAGTGTTATTTTCCTAAACCACATGGATCGACTAGAGTTATTGCATCGTGTTCTTTTCCCAAACCACAATGATCCACTAGAGTCATTGCATGTGTTCTTTTCCTAAACCACATGGATCCACTAGAGTCATTGCATGTGTGTATTTTTCCTAAACCACATGGATCCACTTAAGTCATTGCATTTGTGTTATTTTTCGAAACCCCATGGATCCACTGTGACATTTCCTGTGTATTCTTTTTCTAAACCACATTGATCCACTGGTGACATTGCATGTGTGTTCTTTTCATAAACCACATTTATCCAGTAGTGACATTGCATGTGTGTTCTTTTCCTAAAACACATGGATCCACTAGTCATTGCAATTGTGTTCTTTTCCTAAACCACATGGATCCACTAGAGTCATTGCATGTGTGTTCTTTTCCTTGACCACATTGATCCACTAGTGACATTGCATGTGTGTTCTTTCCTAAACCACATGGATCCACTAGAGTCATTGCATGTGTGTTCTTTTCATAAACCACATTGATCCACTTGTGACATAGCATGTGTGTTCTTTTCCTAGACCACATGGATCAACTAGAGTCATTGCATGTGTGTTCTTTTCCTAAACCACATTGATCCACTAGAGTCATTGCATGTGTGTTCTTTTCCTTAACCACATTGATCCACTAGTGACATTGCATGTGTGTTCTTTTCCTAAACCACATGGATCCACTAGAGTCATTGCATGTGTGTTCTTTTCATAAAACACATTGATCAACTTGTGAAATAGGACTGTGTTCTTTTCCTGAACCACATGGATCCACTAGAGTCATTGCATTTGTGTTCTTTTCCTAAACCACATAGATCCACTAGAGTAATTGCATGTGTGTTCTTTTCCTAAACCACATGAATTCAGGAAAGTCATTTCATGTGTGTTCTTTTCCTAAAACACATTGATCCAATGAAATTTTATGTGTTCCTTTCCCAAACCACATTGATCGACCGGTGACATTGCATGTGTGTATTTTTCCTAAACCACATGGATCCCCTAGAGTCATTGCATGTGGATTCTTTTCCTAAACCACATGGATCCACTAAAGTCATTGCATGTGTGTTCTTGTCCTAAAACACATTGATCCACCTGTGATGTTTCATGTTTGTTCTTTTCATAAACCACATGGATCCACTAGTGACATTGCATGTGTGTTCTTTTCCTAAACCACATGGATCCACTAGTGACATTGCATATGTGTTCTTTCCTAAACCACATGGATACACTAGATTGCATGTGTGTTCTTATCCTAAACCACATTGATCCACTGGTGACATGGCATGTCAGTTATTTTCTTAAACCACATTGATCCACTAGAGTCATTGCATGTGTGTTCTTTTCCTAAACCACATCGATCCACTAGATTCATTACATGTGTTATCTTTTCCTAAACCACATGGATCCACTAGAGTCATTGCATGTGTTATTTTCCGAAACCCCATGGATCCACTGGTGACATTGCATGTGTGTTCTTTTCATAAACCACATTTATCCAATAGTGACATTGCATGTGTGTTCTTTTTCTAAAACACATGGATCGACTAGTCATTGCAATTGTGTTCTTTTCTTAAACCACATGGATCCACTAGAGTCATTGCATGTGTGTTCTTTTCCTTAACCACATTGATCCAGTAGTGACATTGGATGTGTGTTCTTTTCCTAAACCACATGGATCCACTAGAGTCATTGCATGTGTGTTCTTTTCCTAAACCACATTGATCCACTAGAGTCATTGTATGTGTGTTCTTTTCCTAAACCACATCGATCCACTAGATTCATTACATGTGTGATCTTTTCCTAAACCACATGGATCCACTAGAGTCATTGCATGTGTGTTATTTTCCGAAACCCCATGGATCCACTGGTGACATTGCATGTGTGTTCTTTTCATAAACCACATTTATCCAGTAGTGACATTGCATGTGTGTTCTTTTCCTAAAACACATGGATCCACTAGTCATTGCAATTGTGTTCTTTTCCTAAACCACATGGATCCACTAGAGTCATTGCATGTGTGTTCTTTTCCTTGACCACATTGATCCACTAGTGACATTGCATGTGTGTTCTTTTCCTAAACCACATGGATCCACTAGAGTCATTGCATGTGTGTTCTTTTCATAAACCACATTGATCCACTTGTGACATAGCATGTGTGTTCTTTTCCTAGACCACATGGATCCACTAGAGTCATTGCATGTGTGTTCTTTTCCTAAACCACACTGATCCACTAGAGTCATTGCATGTGTGTTCTTTTCCTTAACCACATTGATCCACTAGTGACATTGCATGTGTGTTCTTTTCCTAAACCACATGGATTCACTAGAGTCATTGCATGTGTGTTCTTTTCATAAACCACATTGATCCACTTGTGACATAGCATGTGTGTTCTTTTCCTAAGCCACATGGATCCACTAGAGTCATTGCATGTGTTCTTTTCCTAAACCACATATTCACTAGAGTAATTGCATGTGTTCTTTTCCTAAACCACATGAATTCAGGAAAGTCATTTCATGTGTGTTCTTTTCCTAAAACACATTGATCCACCGATGAAATTTTATGTGTGTTCTTTTCCCAAATCACATTGATCGACTGGTGACATTGCATGTGTGTATTTTTCCTAAACCACATGGATCCCCTAGAGTCATTGCATGTGGATTCTTTTCCTAAACCACATGGATCCACTAAAGTCATTGCATGTGTGTTCTTGTCCTAAAACACATTGATCCACCTGTGATGTTTCATGTTTGTTCTTTTCCTAAACCACATGGATCCACTAGTGACATTGCATGTGTGTTCTTTTCCTAAACCACATGGATCCACTAGTGACATTGCATATGTGTTATTTTCCTAAACCACATGGATACACTAGAGTGATTGCATGTGTGTTCTTATCCTAAACCACATTGATCCACTGGTGACATGGCATGTCAGTTATTTTCTTAAACCACATTGATCCACTAGAGTCATTGCATGTGTGTTCTTTTCCTAAACCACATCGATCTACTAGATTCATTACATGTGTTATCTTTTCCTAAACCACATGGATCCACTAGAGTCATTGCATGTGTGTTATTTTCCGAAACCCCATGGATCCACTGGTGACATTGCATGTGTGTTCTTTTCATAAACCACATTTATCCAATAGTGACATTGCATGTGTGTTCTTTTTCTAAAACACATCGATCAACTAGTCATTGCAATTGTGTTCTTTTCCTAAACCACATGGATCCACTAGAGTCATTGCATGTGTGTTCTTTTCCTTAACCACATTGATCCACTAGTGACATTGGATGTGTGTTCTTTTCCTAAACCACATGGATCCACTAGAGTCATTGCATGTGTGTTCTTTTCATAAACCACATTGATCCACTTGTGACATAGCATGTGTGTTCTTTTCCTAAACCACATGGATCCACTAGAGTCATTGCATGTGTGTTCTTTTCCTAAACCACATAGATCCACTAGGGTCATTGCATGTGTGTTCTTTTCCTTAACCACATTTATCCACTAGTGACATTGCATGTGTGTTCTTTTCCTAAACCACATGGATCCACTAGAGTCATTGCATGTGTGTTCTTTTCATAAACCACATTGATCCACTTGTGACATAGCATGTGTGTTCTTTTCCTAAACCACATGGATCCACTAGAGTCATTGCATGTGTGTTCTTTTCCTAAACCACATAGATCCACTAGAGTAATTGCATGTGTTCTTTTCCTACCCTACAGGACTTCAGTACAGTCATTTCATGTGTGTTCTTTTCCTAAAACACATTGATCCACCGATGACATTTCATGTGTGTTCTTTTCCCAAACCACATTGATCGACTGGTGACATTGCATGTGTGTTATTTTTCCTAAACCACATGGATCCCCTAGAGTCATTACATGTGTGTTCTTTTCCTAAACCACAAGGATCCGCTAGTGTCATTGTGTGTGTATGTTTTTTCTAAACCACATGGAATCAGTAGAGTCATTGCATGTGTGTTCTTTCCTAAAACACATTGATCCACCGATGACATTTCATGTGTGTTCTTTTCCTAAACCACATTGATCCACTAGAGTCATTGCATGTGTGTTCTTTTCCAAAACCACATGGATCCACTAGAGTCCTTGCATGTGTGTTATTTTCCGAAACCACAATGATCCACTAGAGTCATTGCATGTGTGTTCTTTTCCTAAACCACATGGATCCACTAGAGTCATTGCTTGTGTGTTCTTTTCATAAACCACATTGATCCACTTGTGACATAGCATGTGTGTTCTTTTCCTAAACCACATGGATCCACTAGAGTCATTGCATGTGTGTTGTTTTCATAAACCAAATAGATCCACTAGAGTAATTGCATGTGTGTTCTTTTCCTAAACCACATGAATTCAGTAAAGTCATTTCATGTGTGTTCTTTTCCTAAAACACATTGATCCACCGATGACATTTCATGTGTGTTCTTTTCCCAAACCACATTGATCATTGACTGACATTGCATGTGTGTATGTTTCCTAAACCACATGGATCCCCTAGAGTCATTACATGTGTGTTCTTTTCCTGAACCATAAGGATCCGCTAGTGTCATTGTGTGTATGTTGTTTTTCTAAACCACATGGAATCAGTAGAGTCATTACCTGTGTGTTCCTTTCCTAAAACACATTGATCCACCGATGACATTTCATGTGTGTTCTTTTCCTAAACCACATTGATCGACTGTGACATTGCATGTGTGTTCTTTTCCTAAACCACATGGATCCACTAGAGTCATTGCATGTGTGTTCTTTTCCTAAACCACATATATTCACTAGAGTAATTGCATGTGTGTTCTTTTCCTAAACCACATGAATTCAGGAAAGTCATTTCATGTGTGTTCTTTTCCTAAAACACATTGATCCACCGATGAAATTTTATGTGTGTTCTTTTCCCAAATCACATTGATCGACTGGTGACATTGCATGTGTGTATTTTTCCTAAACCACATGGATCCCCTAGAGTCATTGCATGTGGATTCTTTTCCTAAACCACATGGATCCACTAAAGTCATTGCATGTGTGTTCTTGTCCTAAAACACATTGATCCACCTGTGATGTTTCATGTTTGTTCTTTTCCTAAACCACATGGATCCACTAGTGACATTGCATGTGTGTTCTTTTCCTAAACCACATGGATCCACTAGTGACATTGCATATGTGTTATTTTCCTAAACCACATGGATACACTAGAGTGATTGCATGTGTGTTCTTATCCTAAACCACATTGATCCACTGGTGACATGGCATGTCAGTTATTTTCTTAAACCACATTGATCCACTAGAGTCATTGCATGTGTGTTCTTTTCCTAAACCACATCGATCTACTAGATTCATTACATGTGTTATCTTTTCCTAAACCACATGGATCCACTAGAGTCATTGCATGTGTGTTATTTTCCGAAACCCCATGGATCCACTGGTGACATTGCATGTGTGTTCTTTTCATAAACCACATTTATCCAATAGTGACATTGCATGTGTGTTCTTTTTCTAAAACACATCGATCAACTAGTCATTGCAATTGTGTTCTTTTCCTAAACCACATGGATCCACTAGAGTCATTGCATGTGTGTTCTTTTCCTTAACCACATTGATCCACTAGTGACATTGCATGTGTTCTTTTCCTAAACCACATGGATCCACTAGAGTCATTGCATGTGTGTTCTTTTCATAAACCACATTGATCCACTTGTGACATAGCATGTGTGTTCTTTTCCTAAACCACATGGATCCACTAGAGTCATTGCATGTGTGTTCTTTTCCTAAACCACATAGATCCACTAGGGTCATTGCATGTGTGTTCTTTTCCTTAACCACATTTATCCACTAGTGACATTGCATGTGTGTTCTTTTCCTAAACCACATGGATCCACTAGAGTCATTGCATGTGTGTTCTTTTCATAAACCACATTGATCCACTTGTGACATAGCATGTGTGTTCTTTTCCTAAACCACATGGATCCACTAGAGTCATTGCATGTGTGTTCTTTTCCTAAACCACATAGATCCACTAGAGTAATTGCATGTGTGTTCTTTTCCTAAACTAGATGAATTCAGTAAAGTCATTTCATGTGTGTTCTTTTCCTAAAACACATTGATCCACCGATGACATTTCATGTGTGTTCTTTTCCCAAACCACATTGATCGACTGGTGACATTGCATGTGTGTATTTTTCCTAAACCACATGGATCCCCTAGAGTCATTACATGTGTGTTCTTTTCCTAAACCACAAGGATCCGCTAGTGTCATTGTGTGTATGTTGTTTTTCTAAACCACATGGAATCAGTAGAGTCATTGCATGTGTGTTCCTTTCCTAAAACACATTGATCCACCGATGACATTTCATGTGTGTTCTTTTCCTAAACCACATTGATCCACTAGAGTCATTGCATGTGTGTTCTTTTCCAAAACCACATGGATCCACTAGAGTCCTTGCATGTGTGTTATTTTCCGAAACCACAATGATCCACTAGAGTCATTGCATGTGTGTTCTTTTCCTAAACCACATGGATCCACTAGAGTCATTGCTTGTGTGTTCTTTTCATAAACCACATTGATCCACTTGTGACATAGCATGTGTGTTCTTTTCCTAAACCACATGGATCCACTAGAGTCATTGCATGTGTGTTGTTTTCATAAACCAAATAGATCCACTAGAGTAATTGCATGTGTGTTCTTTTCCTAAACCACATGAATTCAGTAAAGTCATTTCATGTGTGTTCTTTTCCTAAAACACATTGATCCACCGATGACATTTCATGTGTGTTCTTTTCCCAAACCACATTGATCGACTGGTGACATTGCATGTGTGTATGTTTCCTAAACCACATGGATCCCCTAGAGTCATTACATGTGTGTTCTTTTCCTGAACCATAAGGATCCGCTAGTGTCATTGTGTGTATGTTGTTTTTCTAAACCACATGGAATCAGTAGAGTCATTACCTGTGTGTTCCTTTCCTAAAACACATTGATCCACCGATGACATTTCATGTGTGTTCTTTTCCTAAACCACATTGATCGACTGTGACATTGCATGTGTGTTCTTTTCCTAAACCACATGGATCCACTAGAGTCATTGCATGTGGATTCTTTTCCTAAACCACATGGATCCAATAGAGTCGTTGCATGTGTGTTCTTTTCTTAAACCACATGGATCCACTAGAGTCATTGCATGTGTGTTCTTTTCCTAAAACACACTGATCCACCGGTGACATATCATGTGTGTTCTTTTCCTAAACCACATTGATCCACTAGGGACATTGGATGTGTGTTCTTTTTCTTAACCACATGGATCCACTGGTGACATTCCGTGTGTGTTCTTTCCAGAAACCACATGGATCCTATAGAGTCATTGCATGTGTGATCTTTTCATAAACCACATTTATCCAGTAATGACATTGCTGGAGTGTTATTTTCCTAAACCACATGGATCCACTAGTCATTGCAATTGTGTTCTTTTCCTAAACCACATGGATCCACTAGAGTCATTGCATGTGTGTTCTTTTCCTTAACCACATTGATCCACTAGTGACATTGGATGTGTGCTCTTTTCCTAAACCACATGGATCCACTAGAGTAATTGCATGTGTGTTCTTTTCATAAACCACATTGATCCACTTGTGACATAGCATGTGTGTTCTTTTCCTAAACCACGTGGATCCACTAGAGTCATTGCATGTGTGTTCTTTTCCTAAACTACACAGATCCACTAGGGTCATTGCATGTGTGTTCTTTTCCTTAACCACATTTATCCACTAGTGACATTGCATGTGTGTTCTTTTCCTAAACCACATGGATCCACTAGAGTCATTGCTTGTGTGTTCTTTTCATAAACCACATTGATCCACTTGTGACATAGCATGTGTGTTCTTTTCCTAAACCACATGGATCCACTAGAGTCATTGCATGTGTGTTGTTTTCCTAAACCACATAGATCCACTAGAGTAATTGCATGTGTGTTCTTTTCCTAAAACACATGAATTCAGTAAAGTCATTTCATGTGTGTTCTTTTCCTAAAACACATTGATCCACCGATGACATTTCATGTGTGTTCTTTTCCCAAACCACATTGATCGACTGGTGACATTGCATGTGTGTATTTTTCCTAAACCACATGGATCCCCTAGAGTCATTACATGTGTGTTCTTTTCCTGAACCATAAGGATCCGCTAGTGTCATTGTGTGTATGTTGTTTTTCTAAACCACATGGAATCAGTAGAGTCATTACCTGTGTGTTCCTTTCCTAAAACACATTGATCCACCGATGACATTTCATGTGTGTTCTTTTCCTAAACCACATTGATCGACTGTGACATTGGATGTGTGTTCTTTTCCTAAACCACATGGATCCACTAGAGTCATTGCATGTGGATTCTTTTCCTAAACCACATGGATCCACTAGAGTCGTTGCATGTGTGTTCTTTTCTTAAACCACATGGATCCACTAGAGTCATTGCCTGTGTGTTCTTTTCCTAAAACACACTGATCCACCGGTGGCATTTCATGTGTGTTCTTTTCCTAAACCACATTGATCCACTAGGGACATTGGATGTGTGTTCTTTTCCTTAACCACATGGATCCACTGGTGACATTGGGTGTGTGTTCTTTCCAGAAACCACATAGATCCTATAGAGTCATTGCATGTGTGTTCTTATCCTAAACCACATTGATCCACTGGTGACATTGCAGGAGTGTTATTTTCCTAAACCACATGGATCGACTAGAGTTATTGCATGCGTGTTCTTTTCCCAAACCACAATGATCCACTAGAGTCATTGCATGTGTTCTTTTCCTAAACCACATGGATCCACTAGAGTCATTGCATGTGTGATCTTTTCCTAAACCACATGGATCCACTTAAGTCATTGCATTTGTGTTATTTTTCGAAACCCCATGGATCCACTGTGACATTTCCTGTGTATTCTTTTTCTAAACCACATTGATCCACTGGTGACATTGCATGTGTGTTCTTTTCATAAACCACATTTATCCAGTAGTGACATTGCATGTGTGTTCTTTTCCTAAAACACATGGATCCACTAGTCATTGCAATTGTGTTCTTTTCCTAAACCACATGGATCCACTAGAGTCATTGCATGTGTGTTCTTTTCTTGACCACATTGATCCACTAGTGACATTGCATGTGTGTTCTTTTCCTAAACCACATGGATCCACTAGAGTCATTGCATGTGTGTTCTTTTCATAAACCACATTGATCCACTTGTGACATAGCATGTGTGTTCTTTTCCTAGACCACATGGATCAACTAGAGTCATTGCATGTGTGTTCTTTTCCTAAACCACATTGATCCACTAGAGTCATTGCATGTGTGTTCTTTTCCTTAACCACATTGATCCACTAGTGACATTGCATGTGTGTTCTTTTCCTAAACCACATGGATCCACTAGAGTCATTGCATGTGTGTTCTTTTCATAAACCACATTGATCCACTTGTGACATAGCATGTGTGTTCTTTTCCTAAGCCACATGGATCCACTAGAGTCATTGCATGCGTGTTCTTTTCCTAAACCACATAGATCCACTAGAGTAATTGCATGTGTGTTCTTTTCCTAAACCACATGAATTCAGGAAAGTCATTTCATGTGTGTTCTTTTCCTAAAACACATTGATCCACCGATGAAATTTTATGTGTTCTTTTCCCAAACCACATTGATCGACTGGTGACATTGCATGTGTGTATTTTTCCTAAACCACATGGATCCCCTAGAGTCATTGCATGTGGATTCTTTTCCTAAACCACATGGATCCACTAAAGTCATTGCATGTGTGTTCTTGTCCTAAAACACATTGATCCACCTGTGATGTTTCATGTTTGTTCTTTTCATAAACCACATGGATCCACTAGTGACATTGCATGTGTGTTCTTTTCCTAAACCACATGGATCCACTAGTGACATTGCATATGTGTTCTTTTCCTAAACCACATGGATACACTAGAGTGATTGCATGTGTGTTCTTATCCTAAACCACATTGATCCACTGGTGACATGGCATGTCAGTTATTTTCTTAAACCACATTGATCCACTAGAGTCATTGCATGTGTGTTCTTTTCCTAAACCACATCGATCCACTAGATTCATTACATGTGTTATCTTTTCCTAAACCACATGGATCCACTAGAGTCATTGCATGTGTGTTATTTTCCGAAACCCCATGGATCCACAGGTGACATTGCATGTGTGTTCTTTTCATAAACCACATTTATCCAATAGTGACATTGCATGTGTGTTCTTTTTCTAAAACACATGGATCGACTAGTCATTGCAATTGTGTTCTTTTCTTAAACCACATGGATCCACTAGAGTCATTGCATGTGTGTTCTTTTCCTTAACCACATTGATCCAGTAGTGACATTGGATGTGTGTTCTTTTCCTAAACCACATGGATCCACTAGAGTCATTGCATGTGTGTTCTTTTCCTAAACCACATTGATCCACTAGAGTCATTGTATGTGTGTTCTTTTCCTAAACCACATCGATCCACTAGATTCATTACATGTGTGATCTTTTCCTAAACCACATGGATCCACTAGAGTCATTGCATGTGTGTTATTTTCCGAAACCCCATGGATCCACTGGTGACATTGCATGTGTGTTCTTTTCATAAACCACATTTATCCAGTAGTGACATTGCATGTGTGTTCTTTTCCTAAAACACATGGATCCACTAGTCATTGCAATTGTGTTCTTTTCCTAAACCACATGGATCCACTAGAGTCATTGCATGTGTGTTCTTTTCCTTGACCACATTGATCCACTAGTGACATTGCATGTGTGTTCTTTTCCTAAACCACATGGATCCACTAGAGTCATTGCATGTGTGTTCTTTTCATAAACCACATTGATCCACTTGTGACATAGCATGTGTGTTCTTTTCCTAGACCACATGGATCCACTAGAGTCATTGCATGTGTGTTCTTTTCCTAAACCACACTGATCCACTAGAGTCATTGCATGTGTGTTCTTTTCCTTAACCACTTTGATCCACTAGTGACATTGCATGTGTGTTCTCTTCCTAAACCACATGGATCCACTAGAGTCATTGCATGTGTGTTCTTTTCATAAACCACATTGATCCACTTGTGACATAGCATGTGTGTTCTTTTCCTAAGCCACATGGATCCACTAGAGTCATTGCATGTGTGTTCTTTTCCTAAACCACATATATTCACTAGAGTAATTGCATGTGTGTTCTTTTCCTAAACCACATGAATTCAGGAAAGTCATTTCATGTGTGTTCTTTTCCTAAAACACATTGATCCACCGATGAAATTTTATGTGTGTTCTTTTCCCAAATCACATTGATCGACTGGTGACATTGCATGTGTGTATTTTTCCTAAACCACATGGATCCCCTAGAGTCATTGCATGTGTTTTCTTTTCCTAAACCACATGGATCCACTAAAGTCATTGCATGTGTGTTCTTGTCCTAAAACACATTGATCCACCTGTGATGTTTCATGTTTGTTCTTTTCCTAAACCACATGGATCCACTAGTGACATTGCATGTGTGTTCTTTTCCTAAACCACATGGATCCACTAGTGACATTGCATATGTGTTATTTTCCTAAACCACATGGATACACTAGAGTGATTGCATGTGTGTTCTTATCCTAAACCACATTGATCCACTGGTGACATGGCATGTCAGTTATTTTCTTAAACCACATTGATCCACTAGAGTCATTGCATGTGTTCTTTTCCTAAACCACATCGATCTACTAGATTCATTACATGTGTTATCTTTTCCTAAACCACATGGATCCACTAGAGTAATTTCATGTTTGTTATTTTCCGAAACCCCATGGATCCACTGGTGACATTGCATGTGTGTTCTTTTCATAAACCACATTTATCCAATAGTGACATTGCATGTGTGTTCTTTTTCTAAAACACATCGATCAACTAGTCATTGCAATTGTGTTCTTTTCCTAAACCACATGGATCCACTAGAGTCATTGCATGTGTGTTCTTTTCCTTAACCACATTGATCCACTAGTGACATTGGATGTGTGTTCTTTTCCTAAACCACATGGATCCACTAGAGTCATTGCATGTGTGTTCTTTTCATAAACCACATTGATCCACTTGTGACATAGCATGTGTGTTCTTTTCCTAAACCACATGGATCCACTAGAGTCATTGCATGTGTGTTCTTTTCCTAAACCACATAGATCCACTAGGGTCATTGCATGTGTGTTCTTTTCCTTAACCACATTTATCCACTAGTGACATTGCATGTGTGTTCTTTTCCTAAACCACATGGATCCACTAGAGTCATTGCATGTGTGTTCTTTTCATAAACCACATTGATCCACTTGTGACATAGCATGTGTGTTCTTTTCCTAAACCACATGGATCCACTAGAGTCATTGCATGTGTGTTCTTTTCCTAAACCACATAGATCCACTAGAGTAATTGCATGTGTGTTCTTTTCCTAAACTAGATGAATTCAGTAAAGTCATTTCATGTGTGTTCTTTTCCTAAAACACATTGATCCACCGATGACATTTCATGTGTGTTCTTTTCCCAAACCACATTGATCGACTGGTGACATTGCATGTGTGTATTTTTCCTAAACCACATGGATCCCTAGAGTCATTACATGTGTGTTCTTTTCCTAAACCACAAGGATCCGCTAGTGTCATTGTGTGTATGTTGTTTTTCTAAACCACATGGAATCAGTAGAGTCATTGCATGTGTGTTCCTTTCCTAAAACACATTGATCCACCGATGACATTTCATGTGTGTTCTTTTCCTAAACCACATTGATTGACTATGACATTGCATGTGTGTTCTTTTCCAAAACCACATGGATCCACTAGAGTCCTTGCATGTGTGTTATTTTCCGAAACCACAATGATCCACTAGAGTCATTGCATGTGTGTTCTTTTCCTAAACCACATGGATCCACTAGAGTCATTGCTTGTGTGTTCTTTTCATAAACCACATTGATCCACTTGTGACATAGCATGTGTGTTCTTTTCCTAAACCACATGGATCCACTAGAGTCATTGCATGTGTGTTGTTTTCATAAACCAAATAGATCCACTAGAGTAATTGCATGTGTGTTCTTTTCCTAAACCACATGAATTCAGTAAAGTCATTTCATGTGTGTTCTTTTCCTAAAACACATTGATCCACCGATGACATTTCATGTGTGTTCTTTTCCCAAACCACATTGATCGACTGGTGACATTGCATGTGTGTATTTTTCCTAAACCACATGGATCCCCTAGAGTCATTACATGTGTGTTCTTTTCCTGAACCATAAGGATCCGCTAGTGTCATTGTGTGTATGTTGTTTTTCTAAACCACATGGAATCAGTAGAGTCATTACCTGTGTGTTCCTTTCCTAAAACACATTGATCCACCGATGACATTTCATGTGTGTTCTTTTCCTAAACCACATTGATCGACTGTGACATTGGATGTGTGTTCTTTTCCTAAACCACATGGATCCACTAGAGTCATTGCATGTGGATTCTTTTCCTAAACCACATGGATCCACTAGAGTCGTTGCATGTGTGTTCTTTTCTTAAACCACATGGATCTACTAGAGTCATTGCCTGTGTGTTCTTTTCCTAAAACACACTGATCCACCGGTGGCATTTCATGTGTGTTCTTTTCCTAAACCACATTGATCCACTAGGGACATTGGATGTGTGTTCTTTTCCTTAACCACATGGATCCACTGGTGACATTGGGTGTGTGTTCTTTCCAGAAACCACATAGATCCTATAGAGTCATTGCATGTGTGTTCTTATCCTAAACCACATTGATCCACTGGTGACATTGCAGGAGTGTTATTTTCCTAAACCACATGGATCGACTAGATTTATTGCATGCGTGTTCTTTTCCCAAACCACAATGATCCACTAGAGTCATTGCATGTGTGTTCTTTTCCTAAACCACATGGATCCACTAGAGTCATTGCATGTGTGATCTTTTACTAAACCACATGGATCCACTTAAGTCATTGCATTTGTGTTATTTTTCGAAACCCCATGGATCCACTGTGACATTTCCTGTGTATTCTTTTTCTAAACCACATTGATCCACTGGTGACATTGCATGTGTGTTCTTTTCATAAACCACATTTATCCAGTAGTTACATTGCATGTGTGTTCTTTTCCTAAAACACATGGATCCACTAGTCATTGCAATTGTGTTCTTTTCCTAAACCACATGGATCCACTAGAGTCATTGCATGTGTGTTCTTTTCCTTGACCACATTGATCCACTAGTGACATTGCATGTGTGTTCTTTTCCTAAACCACATGGATCCACTAGAGTCATTGCATGTGTGTTCTTTTCATAAACCACATTGATCCACTTGTGACATAGCATGTGTGTTCTTTTCCTAGACCACATGGATCAACTAGAGTCATTGCATGTGTGTTCTTTTCCTAAACCACATTGATCCACTAGAGTCATTGCATGTGTGTTCTTTTCCTTAACCACATTGATCCACTAGTGACATTGCATGTGTGTTCTTTTCCTAAACCACATGGATCCACTAGAGTCATTGCATGTGTGTTCTTTTCATAAACCACATTGATCCACTTGTGACATAGCATGTGTGTTCTTTTCCTAAGCCACATGGATCCACTAGAGTCATTGCATGCGTGTTCTTTTCCTAAACCACATAGATCCACTAGAGTAATTGCATGTGTGTTATTTTCCTAAACCACATGAATTCAGGAAAGTCATTTCATGTGTGTTCTTTTCCTAAAACACATTGATCCACCGATGAAATTTTATGTGTGTTCTTTTCCCAAACCACATTGATCGACTGGTGACATTGCATGTGTGTATTTTTCCTAAACCACATGGATCCCCTAGAGTCATTGCATGTGGATTCTTTTCCTAAACCACATGGATCCACTAAAGTCATTGCATGTGTGTTCTTGTCCTAAAACACATTGATCCACCTGTGATGTTTCATGTTTGTTCTTTTCATAAACCACATGGATCCACTAGTGACATTGCATGTGTGTTCTTTTCCTAAACCACATGGATCCACTAGTGACATTGCATATGTGTTCTTTTCCTAAACCACATGGATACACTAGAGTGATTGCATGTGTGTTCTTATCCTAAACCACATTGATCCACTGGTGACATGGCATGTCAGTTATTTTCTTAAACCACATTGATCCACTAGAGTCATTGCATGTGTGTTCTTTTCCTAAACCACATCGATCCACTAGATTCATTACATGTGTTATCTTTTCCTAAACCACATGGATCCACTAGAGTCATTGCATGTGTGTTATTTTCCGAAACCCCATGGATCCACTGGTGACATTGCATGTGTTCTTTACATAAACCAGATGTATCCACTAGTGTCATTGCATGTGTGTTCTTTTTCTAAAACACATGGATCGACTAGTCATTGCAATTGTGTTCTTTTCTTAAACCACATGGATCCACTGGAGTCATTGCATGTGTGTTCTTTTCCTTGACCACATTGATCCAAAGAGTGACATTGGATGTGTGTTCTTTTCCTAAACCACATGGATCCACTAGAGTCATTTCATGTGTGTTCTTTTCCTAAACCACATTGATCCACTAGAGTCATTGTATGTGTGTTCTTTTCCTAAACCACATCGATCCACTAGATTCATTACATGTGTGATCTTTTCCTAAACCACATGGATCCACTAGAGTCATTGCATGTGTGTTATTTTCCGAAACCCCATGGATCCACTGGTGACATTGCATGTGTGTTCTTTTCATAAACCACATTTATCCAGTAGTGACATTGCATGTGTGTTCTTTTCCTAAAACACATGGATCCACTAGTCATTGCAATTGTGTTCTTTTCCTAAACCACATGGATCCACTAGAGTCATTGCATGTGTGTTCTTTTCCTTGACCACATTGATCCACTAGTGACATTGCATGTGTGTTCTTTTCCTAAACCACATGGATCCACTAGAGTCATTGCATGTGTGTTCTTTTCATAAACCACATTGATCCACTTGTGACATAGCATGTGTGTTCTTTTCCTAGACCACATGGATCCACTAGAGTCATTGCATGTGTGTTCTTTTCCTAAACCACACTGATCCACTAGAGTCATTGCATGTGTGTTCTTTTCCTTAACCACATTGATCCACTAGTGACATTGCATGTGTGTTCTTTTCCTAAACCACATGGATTCACTAGAGTCATTGCATGTGTGTTCTTTTCATAAACCACATTGATCCACTTGTGACATAGCATGTGTGTTCTTTTCCTAAGCCACATGGATCCACTAGAGTCATTGCATGTGTGTTCTTTTCCTAAACCACATATATTCACTAGAGTAATTGCATGTGTGTTCTTTTCCTAAACCACATGAATTCAGGAAAGTCATTTCATGTGTGTTCTTTTCCTAAAACACATTGATCCACCGATGAAATTTTATGTGTGTTCTTTTCCCAAATCACATTGATCGACTGGTGACATTGCATGTGTGTATTTTTCCTAAACCACATGGATCCCCTAGAGTCATTGCATGTGGATTCTTTTCCTAAACCACATGGATCCACTAAAGTCATTGCATGTGTGTTCTTGTCCTAAAACACATTGATCCACCTGTGATGTTTCATGTGTGTTCTTTTCCTAAACCACATGGATCCACTAGTGACATTGCATGTGTGTTCTTTTCCTAAACCACATGGATCCACTAGTGACATTGCATATGTGTTATTTTCCTAAACCACATGGATACACTAGAGTGATTGCATGTGTGTTCTTATCCTAAACCACATTGATCCACCGTGACATCGCATGTCTGTTATTTTCATAAACCACATTGATCCACTAGAGTCATTGCATGTGTGTTCTTTTCCTAAACCACATCGATCTACTAGATTCATTACATGTGTTATCTTTTCCTAAACCACATGGATCCACTAGAGTCATTGCATGTGTGTTATTTTCCGAAACCCCATGGATCCACTGGTGACATTGCATGTGTGTTCTTTTCATAAACCACATTTATCCAATAGTGACATTGCATGTGTGTTCTTTTTCTAAAACACATCGATCAACTAGTCATTGCAATTGTGTTCTTTTCCTAAACCACATGGATCCACTAGAGTCATTGCATGTGTGTTCTTTTCCTTAACCACATTGATCCACTAGTGACATTGGATGTGTGTTCTTTTCCTAAACCACATGGATCCACTAGAGTCATTGCATGTGTGTTCTTTTCATAAACCACATTGATCCACTTGTGACATAGCATGTGTGTTCTTTTCCTAAACCACATGGATCCACTAGAGTCATTGCATGTGTGTTCTTTTCCTAAACCACATAGATCCACTAGGGTCATTGCATGTGTGTTCTTTTCTTAACCACATTTATCCACTAGTGACATTGCATGTGTGTTCTTTTCCTAAACCACATGGATCCACTAGAGTCATTGCATGTGTGTTCTTTTCATAAACCACATTGATCCACTTGTGACATAGCATGTGTGTTCTTTTCCTAAACCACATGGATCCACTAGAGTCATTGCATGTGTGTTCTTTTCCTAAACCACATAGATCCACTAGAGTAATTGCATGTGTGTTCTTTTCCTAAACTAGATGAATTCAGTAAAGTCATTTCATGTGTGTTCTTTTCCTAAAACACATTGATCCACCGATGACATTTCATGTGTGTTCTTTTCCCAAACCACATTGATCGACTGGTGACATTGCATGTGTATTTTTCCTAAACCACATGGATCCCCTAGAGTCATTACATGTGTGTTCTTTTCCTAAACCACAAGGATCCGCTAGTGTCATTGTGTGTATGTTGTTTTTCTAAACCACATGGAATCAGTAGAGTCATTGCATGTGTGTTCCTTTCCTAAAACACATTGATCCACCGATGACATTTCATGTGTGTTCTTTTCCTAAACCACATTGATTGACTATGACATTGCATGTGTGTTCTTTTCCAAAACCACATGGATCCACTAGAGTCCTTGCATGTGTGTTATTTTCCGAAACCACAATGATCCACTAGAGTCATTGCATGTGTGTTCTTTTCCTAAACCACATGGATCCACTAGAGTCATTGCTTGTGTGTTCTTTTCATAAACCACATTGATCCACTTGTGACATAGCATGTGTGTTCTTT